>JARKHS020025402.1:0-26320 GCA_030143305.2 Amblyomma americanum | reverse complement strand
TCAATGAAAGGAACAGGCTGCCAGCCGGCGTCACTGAGTGCTGCAAGGAAGATCGATTCCGCGCATTTTTATCTGATGTGTGACGTGACGCGCAGTTCTCTTGCGGGTGTCTTTCATTTCATTAGTGTCATTGTATTTATGGAGCGCGGTTGTCCGCCTTCAGTGCATGCTTTTCCTCATCCATTATTAGTTCTGTCATTGTATTTTTGTTCTTGTAGTACTTTCGGCCAAACGAGCAGAAGTTATTGTTTCCCCTCTGCAATAATGCATTCGGGCGCTGCAGGTCTCTGTAGTAAATAAATAAATAAATATATAATAAATAAAAAATGAAATGAAATCAACGGAAATATGTGGTTTGAGCCAAACCATACATGTTCTGATCTGCATTCCATCGATCCGTTGGTGCGCTTTAATATTCCAGTATCTATCAGCAGAAGTTTAGAAACGCTCCTCCGCCGCTTGCGTTTTAAACGGCTTACACGAAGCACTTTCTTCATAGAATTGGCCGCACAGACAGCCCACGGTGTGTGTGGGGTCAACATAACAGGGATGTGGCTAACCTATTAATTTATTGCCGAGTGCACGACAACCTCATGTCGCGATTGAAGTGAGAGTTCTTGACAAAAGACCCTAAAGTCTGAAAAAGGTATTAGGCCCGTGGCCGACACGTGAACTGCAAAAGCGAGCACTCCTGGCGGTGATATCTTTCCTTGAGGACAGCGGTATCCTTGGGAAGTACTAGCTTTGTAGAAATGGAGTCAACCCTAGAGCTCTTACCTGTCTGTGTGCGAGTTTCAAGATCTTTGTTATTTGCGTTTGCTATGTTTGCTGCAAACAATCTTATTTTTTCTGTTTTTAGTTCCGTTTCGTTTATGGTGGTTTAACGTCCCTAAGCGACTCAGGCTATGAGAGACGCCGTAGTGAAGCTTTTCCTTCTGTTTTTGGTGAGTGAGTGCTTTAATAGCGTTGTTATCTACTTTTCTTGTGTGTACTGTAAATCAGCTTATTTCTTGTTATTCTGACCTTGTTTATTCATATCTCTTATGTATGTGCAGTGTGTACTGTTTTATTTCCTAAAGTATTGACGAAGTTATTGAAAGTAATATTCTCGAGTTGGGGGTATGTTTTTCTTATGCAACGTATTTAAAAGTCTCGGTAACCGGCTTTCAACATTTGTAAACCATAAGTTGTCCTACATGTTTCAACTCCCCATCTCTCAAAATTCCGTGTGTTGTATGTGTTGGGATGATTTCTTATGTTGGCTCTCTGGCGCAAGAAACAATTAGCATTTTTTATCCCTTGTTTGTATTGTTTGCACAGACGATAATCATAAGTATTCGTAACAGGCATCACGTAATACATGAGAAATAATTGTTCCGAGGGATAGCCCATGGGGACACTTGCAACGGCACGTTGAAACTTTTTTGCAGAACATGAATTTTGTGTATATTGTTTTGCGTCGTAGAGGCCGAAACTAAATGGCAATAATTAAGTCGAAGAAAACAAGGTATTACACAGTAACATCATTACATTATGCGGTAGTACACTTCCATTTCTATATATGAGGCCGGCTACTTGCGAGAGTTTTTTTGTTAAGCAGTTAATACGTGCATCCCAAGATAAGACCTCGTGAAATGTAACACCTGATGTTTTAATACAAGGCACCATTTCAACTGGGCTTGATTTGAGCAAGACAGTTTGGCTAGTAGTTATAGGTTTATTTCTGGCGTGAAATAAAACTGCCTTTGTTTCTTGTATGTTTATTTTTAAAAGGTTTTCTTCAGTCCATTTCTCTAGCTGAGCTATGCTTTCATTCGCATGGTGAATTACTGGATCGCTGTCATTTGCTGAAAAGAATAGACTCGTATCGTCTGCGTAAATGATGAATTTTGTGGCTGGAACTACGCTTACTATGCATTCACGTAGAGATTAAAAAGGAATCGCCCCAAAATACTGCCTTGCGGCACGCCATGATGAACTGCTAGCGAATCCGAACAAAATCCTTCTATATCTACAACTTGCTTACTATAGTTTAAATATGATCGAATTAACGAAGCAGCCACACCCCGAAAACCATATCTTTCGAGCAAAGCTATTACAGGGGCTAGTTGGTTGATCATACTGGGAACAAATGCGCCACAAGCGACAAAAAGGACACATACACACGGCGCTTGTGCCGTGTGTATGTGTCCTTTTTGTCGCCTGTAGCGCATTTGTTCCCAGTATATCTTTCGAGCTTCCTGATGAGTAGCTGATGATCTATGAGGTCTAAGGCCCTTGAAAAATCTATAAATATATCTTATATTACGTTTTCTTGTCCAAAATGGTCTAAAATGTACTCTTTTTGGGCAAGAATTGCCGACGCGTTGCTAACTCCCTTTCGGAAGCCATACTGGCAATCAACTATGAGGTTATGTTTCTCTTCAAACTTTTAAAATCGCCTCAGAATGATTTTTTCGAATGCCTTTGATAGGACAGGTAATATGGAAACAGGACGATAATTCCCCATATCATTCTTATCACCTTTCTTGTCCAATAACTTCACACGAGCAACTTGCATTTGGTGCAGAAATAGTGCTTGTTCATTGCATAAATTGTACACGTGATTTATGCACGTAGCAAGGAAACAGATGACATGTTTCAAATGTTTTACTTGCATCATATCAATATCAATAGCGCTGCTGTTATTAAGGCTTTTATTACTTCCGTCACTTCGGCTTCGCTGACAGGATCAAGAAAAACTGAAGTACTATTGTATTGAACATATTCTAGACTATTATTCACTGTCATTTAGCCAGAATTATTCACAATGTGGTTATTGAAGGCATTAGCTAAGGCTTTGCCTGACAGTTCGGTACTATTGTATTTTATTTCACGAACTGAGTCATTCCTAACATTATAGTTTAATACTGAGCGCAGTTTCTTCCACAGAGCATGCGTGCATCCAGAAAGAGAGGTGAATAAGTTGTTAAAATGCTGTTTTCATGCTCTTTTCAGCTCTTTATCTAAAGGATTGCGGTAAGTTCTAAACTTCTTCAATGCATCCGTATCCTTGTTCTTGATAAACTTGCTAAACATTGTATTTTGCTGAAGATGTGCTGACGGTTGTACGACGGTTATGTTTAAGGTAGCAGGAACTTTTAATTTCTTGGCCGTCTCGGTTCGTGGCCGTGCGATCCGGGCGCTTTTTTACGTGTGTGGCCCGGTGTACGCGCGCTCATCATGGACCTTGCGAATTCGGGATCCGCAACAAGCTTTTGAACGAATTGGACCCTACGCTATAGTTTTCTGCGGTTGTGAATTGCAAGATGGCTGTGTCGGGCGGAATTCAATAGAGGATTTCGAACTACGTTAAGCTCGATCTGTACATGTATCAAGCCTAGAAGATGCCGATCGACAAGCACTGAGGCATCTTTCTTCTTCTGAAGTATGTATACTAGCTAACGGCGCCCTTTGTATTTGCCTCGTTAAAAAGTTTGTGGCTACGAAAAAGTGAGCGAGAGGATCCTGTGCATTTACGTCCAGGTAATGCAATCGTGGGTAAGTTTGGTTGTGTGGTAGGTGGTTTAATGTTCATTCCTGTTGCAGCAAATGCGGGGCGAATCGTAGATCTGTTTTATAGACGCAACGGAAATGTGATTGCTTTGCGTACAATGACATATGGAACCAGTGGTCAGGGCGATGAGGAAAATGTGATAAAGTATATATCAATTTGGTGTATTGGTTGTCCCGAGATGCATAGCACTGTCGTCGCACAGTGCGTTAGTGCGATCAGCATCAATTGCCTTCTCCTTTGTGAATGTGTTATAAGTTCCGTACTTCAGATTCTCCTGAGGTCAAGGCCTCCTGAGGTTAAAATTTAATGAGAAAGCACTCATTCGCTCACCACCGCTGACCAAGAATCTCGCCCGACCATGTTCGTGCCTTCGCGTGGTATCGTGCGTTTAATTCATACTCAGGTCGGTATAGCGGAAATATCACCTCGGCCGATTTGGTCAAAGATCGATGTCCATCCTAATTTGACTACGACGAACACGGTTATGACCTCCAAATTTGCCCCCCCCCCCCCCCCCGAAATTTGATTTTGGCCAATTTGCACCAGAATTGCTCTCCGATCGACCATATTTGACCATGTCCAACACGGTAGTGACCTCCACATGCCACTACTAACGACAGAATTCATAAATGAAGTGCATTTATCTGAAGTATTTTGAGTACTGATCCCGGAGGCTAGGCATTTCACACTTCACTTTAAAACAGTGATCATGAAGCCTGTGGTGCACACGCAATGATTTTGAATAAAGGGGCAGGAAAATTTTAAATTCAATCTTAATGGAAATAAATTCATCTTTTGCTGCCAAAAAAAACATCAACACGGTAGTCTTAAGAAGGAAAAAATCAAATTTCACTAGAAAGGAATATTGGACATACCTGTCATCTTTGTCTGTTTACATATTCCAATGTGCATTTATTTATCAAAGAACCCACAGCATGAAGACATTACAGTTGGAGAGGCTACAATAAAGAATGCATAAACTACACAGTCTGCACGTAGGCAGAGTAAAAAATATGAAAAGTAAAAAAATCAAAAGTTCGTTATGATAGCCGGTCGAATATTTTTAACCTTAAAACAGGCAAGCAGAGTAAAAATTAAAAAAAAACTTATTTTTCACCGAACCTGGCACCTAGCCACTAACAACAAAGGATAATCGAAACCGGGACAAAATCAATGACGTGTTATTTTTGCACAAAACTACTCAAGAGACAACATTTAAACAAAAATTGGGAGGGGTTATCTCTGTTTTTATTGTGCGAAAGCACAGGCTCTTGCAGCAGTTGCCCGGACCAAATTTTTTAAATGACCATGGCAAAATTTGGAAATCACTGTGTCGGGCACTGTCAGTTATGGCTGGATACCGACTTTGATGCAAATTGGCCAGGTAAAATTTTTAGAGTGGCCCGGATCAAATTTTGGAAATGGCCATAGTCAAATTTTGGAGGTCACTACCGTGTTGGACATGGTCAAATATGGTCGATCGGAGAGCAATTCTGGTGCAAATTGGCCAAAATCAAATTTCGGGGGGGGGGGGGGGCAAATTTGGAGGTCATAACCGTGTTCGTCGTAGTCAAATTAGGATGGACATCGATTTTTGACCAAATCGGCCGAGGTGATATTTCCGCTATACCGACCTGAGTATGAATTAAACGCACGAGACCACGCGAAGGCACGAACATGGTCGGGCGAGATTCTAGGTCAGCGGTGGTGAGCGAATGAGTGCTTTCTCACTAAATTTTAACCTCAGGAGGCCTTGACCTCAGGAGAATCTGAAGTACGGAACTTATAACACATTCACAAAGGAGAAGGCAATTGATGCTGATCGCACTAACGCACTGTGCGACGACAGTGCTATGCATCTCGGGACAACCAATACACCAAATTGATATATACTTTATCACATTTTCCTCATCGCCCTGACCACTGGTTCCATATGTCATTGTACGCAAAGCAATCACATTTCCGTTGCGTCTATAAAACAGATCTACGATTCGCCCCGCATTTGCTGCAACAGGAATGAACATTAAACCACCTACCACACAACCAAACTTACCCACGATTGCATTACCTGGACGTAAATGCACAGGATCCTCTCGCTCACTTTTTCGTAGCCACAAACTTTTTAACGAGGCAAATACAAAGGGCGCCGTTAGCTAGTATACATACTTCAGAAGAAGAAAGATGCCTCAGTGCTTGTCGATCGGCATCTTCTAGGCTTGATACATGTACAGATCGAGCTTAACGTAGTTCGAAATCCTCTATTGAATTCCGCCCGACACAGCCATCTTGCAATTCACAACCACAGAAAACTATAGCGTAGGGTCCAATTCGTTCAAAAGCTTGTTGCGGATCCCGAATTCGCAAGGTCCATGATGAGCGCGCGTACACCGGGCCACACACGTAAAAAAGCGCCCGGATCGCACGGCCACGAACCGAGACGGCCAAGAAATTAAAAGTTCCTGCTACCTTAAACATAACCGTCGTACAACCGTCAGCACATCTTCAGCAAAATACAATGTTTAGCAAGTTTATCAAGAACAAGGATACGGATGCATTGAAGAAGTTTAGAACTTACCGCAATCCTTTAGATAAAGAGCTGAAAAGAGCATGAAAACAGCATTTTAACAACTTATTCACCTCTCTTTCTGGATGCACGCATGCTCTGTGGAAGAAACTGCGCTCAGTATTAAACTATAATGTTAGGAATGACTCAGTTCGTGAAATAAAATACAATAGTACCTAACTGTCAGGCAAAGCCTTAGCTATAATGCCTTCAATAACCACATTGTGAATAATTCTGGCTAAATGACAGTGAATAATAGTCTAGAATATGTTCAATACAATAGTAGTTCAGTTTTTCTTGATCCTGTCAGCGAAGCCGAAGTGACGGAAGTAATAAAAGCCTTAATAACAGCAGCGCTATTGATATTGATATGATGCAAGTAAAACATTTGAAACATGTCATCTGTTTCCTTGCTACGTGCATAAACCACGTGTACAATTTATGCAATGAACAAGCAGTATTTCTGCACCAAATGCAAGTTGCTCGTGTGAAGGTATTGGACAAGAAAGGTGATAAGAATGATATGGGGAATTACCGTCCTGTTTCCATATTACCTGTCCTATCAAAGGCATTCGAAAAAATCCTTCTGAAGCGATTTTAAAAGTTTGAAGAGAAACATAACCTCATAGTTGATTGAGCAAAATCCAGGCTCCCCTAAACGATCACTCTCCGCTAACTCGTCAAAACATATTAATGGGAAGCGGGCAACGCGTGCCAATACTGACTTGTCTTCCTCTCTGCAGGTGGCAGACGTTATTTCTCGAGCTCTCGCAACTGCTTGCTGGCCAAAAACGAAACGCTAGTGAGATTGCAGAGATTAAGTAATCTTTTTCCGCTTGTCTTGACGATCTTGAATCTTGTGTCTCATCACTGGAATCATCTGCAACTCCTTCAGCCTCTGAGTCCTTGAGCGCTAACCTCCGTTCGGACATTACCTCCTTAAAAAAAAACAATATCCAACCTGGTTGTAAAAAATGAAGACTTGGAAAACCGGTCAAGGTGGAACAATATTGCTGTGCATTGTCTACCAGAGAGTCGTGATGAAGATGGCAACAGTTTATTGTCCAAAATCTGCAAAATATTTTCTGAGAAGCTTCGCATAGAATGCCCATGCATTGAGCGTTGTCATCGCATCGGCCGCCCCTGTGATGGACGTACAAGTCCTGTCCTACTGAGGATCCTTGATTTCAGTCAGAAAATTCTTCTCATGAAGAACCTATCGAAACTCAAAGGGGTAAATTTTTACATCGCTGAGGATTTCTCTGCTAATGTCCAAGCCCTTCGTAAGAAAATATGGAATGCATCTTCTTCGCTTCGTGACGGTGGTTCAAACGAGAATCTTCGGTACGACCACGTTTTTATTGATGGTGTCAGGTACACATGGGATGAAGCCTCGAGTAGCTTGAAACGGGACCCCAATCACGATGCGTACGAATCTTCTGAACATCCTTCGTAACGAAAGTAGAAGGCGCCGACCAAAAGAAAGGATGGGATGACGTTTCGGCTCCCCCACGGGAGCCTTGTTCACAATGAGGCATAACGTAGCTTCGTCGTTTATTTATAGACGGCGCATGAGCGAACCCAGGCACCTGGCGTAGATGGGGGCAAGTTTTCGTCATTCCGATTGAGCGTGCGCGCTGCCGTCTGAATAATCAGCGATTCCATAGAGAGCCGTGACCTGTCCCTTTCTTTTGCGATAACACGTGCCTTTGCCCAGTTTATGTTGTGCGCGGCTGACACCGACTGCCCGGCAAGCGCACTTTGATCAGCACGCGTTTCTGACGTCACTCTGGTGATCATGTATTCTTCGCTCAAAGTCACCCGACTCGCCGATATACACAGACGGGCAGTCCGCACATGGTATCGAATACACGACATCTGGGAACTTTTCCTTCTTCAGCTTGTCTTTGACGTGCACAAGCTGACTCCTCAGTTGCCGAGCTGGCACATGCGCGGTGTTAATTTCGTAGGACCGTAATATGCACGCCAAAGGTTCGCTGATGCCAGGAACATCGGGAATCGCGGCTCGTTTCTTGGTAGCTGTATTAGCTTGCAGCCTGGGTCGTTCCATTTGGCGCTGTACAGAGTCCATGAAGTGTACAGGATAGCCACATGTGGACAAGCCACGCCGTACGCGCACATCTTCAGGAATCCGGTCTTTTCCTCTGGAACAGATTTCTTTTCGTCGGAGGAGCGATGACACCACAGAACATTTCTGGCAATCAGAGTGGACGGACTTAAAATGTAGGTACCGGCCGGTGTGCGTGGGGTTTCTGTAAGCGGTGAAATTTAGACGTGAGGACTCTCTGGAAACAAGTATATCTATAACGAGAGGCGGCCGTCAATTTCCTCTTCGACGGTGAACTGTATGCTAGGCTCCAAACTGTTGAGGTGAATAGTAAGATCATGTAATGCTTCTTTCTTCAGGATGCAAAAGCAGTCGTCCACGTACCTCAGGAAAACTTTTGGGGCAGGCTTAAAGGAAGCAAGAGCACGGCCCTCGATTTCCTCCTCCATGGCCAAGTTAGCTACTGTCACGGACATCGATGCACCCATGGCGGCTCCATGAACCTGCCTGAACGGGACATCCTCAAAAGTGAAGTACGTGTTTTACAGGCAGAATCTGAGAATGCGGGTCAGGTCTTGCACATCTATCGGAGTGCTTTCTGGCAGTGATGGGTCTGATTCAAGAGTGGCGGTGCATACTTCCACGGCAAGGTCAATCGGCACACTTGTGCAGAGTGAATTCACGGCGAATGAAACCACGATTTATCCTGCGCTGATTTTAAGGCTTCGAACCTTTTCGATGAAGTGCTGGGTGTTGCGTAAGTGAGTAGGGCTCTTGCCGACGAGAGCAGAGATAACTCTGTGCAGAAACTTGGGCAGATTCTGAAACGGCGAACGCGTAAATTCCACTATAGGGCGCAGAGGAACGTCCGGCTTGCGAATCTTTGGTAGGCCGTAGATCGCCGGGGCTGAACCATTGAAGCATAACAGGTAGAAATACAGCGACCTCTGCTGCTGGGGCACTACTCTAAACTGGTCGGCCAGGAATTTCTGTAGTTCTCTGCACCTTGGCCGTCGGATCACGAGCGAGACGAGCGTAAGTGTTTCCGTCTTCCAAGTAGGTCAGCATTTTTTTTTTGTAATCGCACTTATCTTAAAATACAGTGGCATTCCCCTTGTCGGCCAGAAGTATCGCAATGTCTGGATTGGTGCGGAGGCTTGTAATAGCTTCTTTTTCTTGGCGCGTAAGGGAAGAGATCGAAGTGTGCAAACGTAGCTTAGAAAAGACTCTCACCACGCGTGTGAGGGCTTCGTCTCGGCGCGACGGGTAAACCTTATTCAAAGCATTCTCTACGGCACATATAACCTTTCTGGTATCGGGAGCGAGGCCAGCGTTGAAATTCAGGCCAAGGCTCAAGACAGACATCAGTGCCCTGTTCGGCTGGTAGGACGTAAGGTTCCGCACAAAGGCTTTGGTGGCATCCGAAGAGCGGTCTCCCCGGCTCCACCTCAGCCTCTCCAACCTGTTCTCGTGAGCGAGCTTAGCTTGTCGCGTCCGAAGGCCAGCTTCGAAGTTTGCATGCAGTTGTATGCTAGAGAATACTTCCGGGCAGTTGAATTCTAACCGTCGTCTTGAGAAAAACGCGTCGTTTTCCAGCTTTCTGATGTTGTCTTTGCATTCCAGGATCCTGGCCTGTAGAAGCTGTCGTTCCGCTTTTGAGACTGCACTCAACCCAAACCTTGTGCAAACCAGCCGATGCAGTAGTAAGGAACGGGGAATCAAACCTTGGGCTTTGCAGGCGAGATTGAACTGAAGGCGCCTCTTGAATGCAGCGATCCGGGTTCTCAACGAAACGTAGCGTCGTGTCTCAGTGATGATGGGTTGGCCATACGCCTGGCGGATATGCTTGCAGTCTAGAGTCTGACGGAAACCCGTCTGGTCGGGTTGGTACATGACGAAAGTATAAGGCGCCGACGAAAAGAGAAGATTGGATGACGTTTATACACGGCGCATAAGCGAACCCAGGCACCTGGACTAGATTGGGGGCAAGTTTCCGTCATTTCGATTAAGCGTGAGCGCTGTTTGAATAATCACCGATTCCAGATAGAGACGTGACTCCCTGTCCCCTTCTTTTGCGATAACACGTGACTGTGCCCAGTTTATGATATGTGCGGCGGCACCGAGTGCTCAGCAATCTGCGCGCCGGTTTCTGACGTCACTCTGGAGATCACGTATTCTTCGCTCAAAGTCACCCCACTCGGCGATATACACAGACGGGCAGTCCGCACATGGCATCGAATACACGACACCTGAGAACTTTTCGTTCTCCAGGTTGTCTTTGACGTGCACAACCTTACTCCTCAGTTTCCGAGCTGGCACATGCGCGGTCTTAACTTCGTAGGACCACAATATGCGCGCCAAAGGTTCTCTGATTCCAGGAACAAAGAAAATCGCGGCTCATTTCTGGGTAGCGTGATTAGCTTGCAGCCTGGGACGTTCTATTCGGGTCTCTACAGAGTCCACGACGTGTACAGGATAGCCACAGGTGGGCAAGTCACGTCGTACGCGCACATCTTCAGCGCATCTCCAGCAAAATACAATGTTTAGCAAGTTTATCAAGAACAAGGATACGGATGCATTGAAGAAGTTTAGAACTTACCGCAATCATTTAGATAAAGAGCTGAAAAGAGCATGAAAACAGCATTTTAACAACTTATTCACCTCTCTTTCTGGATGCACGCATGCTCTGTGGAAGAAACTGCGCTCAGTATTAAACTATAATGTTAGGAATGACTCAGTTCGTGGAATAAAATACAATGGTACCGAACTGTCAGGCAAAGCCTTAGCTAATGCCTTCAATAACCACATTGTGAATAATTCTGGCTAAATGACAGTGAATAATAGTCTAGAATATGTTCATTACAATAGTAGTTCAGTTTTTCTTGATCCTGTCAGCGAAGCCGAAGTGACGGAAGTAATAAAAGCCTTAATAACAGCAGCGCTATTGATATTGATATGATGCAAGTAAAACATTTGAAACATGTCATCTGTTTCCTTGCTACGTGCATAAATCACGTGTACAATTTATGCAATGAACAAGCAGTATTTCTGCACCAAATGCAAGTTGCTCGTGTGAATGTATTGGACAAGAAAGGTGATAAGAATGATATGGGGAATTATCGGCCTGTTTCTATATTACCTGTCCTATCAAAGGCATTCGAAAAAAATCATTCTGAAGCGATTTTAAAAGTTTGAAGAGAAACATAACCTCATAGTTGATTGCCAGTATGGCTTCCGAAAGGGAGTTAGCAACGCGTCGGCAATTCTTGCCCAAAAAGAGTACATTTTAGACCATTTTGGACAAGAAAACGTAATATAAGATATATTTATACATTTTTCAAGGGCCTTAGACCTCATAGATCATCAGCTACTCATCAGGAAGCTCGAAAGATATGGTTTTCGGGGTGTGGCTGCTTTGTTAATCCGATCATATTTAAACTATAGTAAGCAAGTTGTAGATATAGAAGGATTTTGTTCGGATTCGCTAGCAGTTCATAATGGCGTGCCGCAAGGCAGTATTTTGGGGCCATTACTTTTTAATCTCTACGTGAATGCATAGTAAGCGTAGTTCCAGCCACAAAATTCATCATTTACGCAGACGATACGAGTCTATTCTTTTCAGCAAATGACAGCGATCCAGTAATTCACCATGCGAATGAAAGCATAGCTAAGCTAGAGAAATGGACTGAAGAAAACCTTTTAAAAATAAACACACAAGAAACAAAGGCAGTTTTATTTCACGCCAGAAATAAACCTATAACTACTAGCCAAACTGTCTTGCTCAAATCAAGCCCAGTTGAAATGGTGCCTTGTATTAAAACATCGGGTGTTACATTTCACGAGGTCTTATCTTGGGATGCACGTATTAACTGCTTAACAAAAAAACTCTCGCAAGTAGCCGGCCTCATATATAGAAATGGAAGTGTACTACCGCATAATGTAATGATGTTACTGTGTAATACCTTGTTTTCTTCTACTTAATTATTGCCATTTAGTTTCGGCCTCTACGACGCAAAATAATATACACAAAATTCATGTTCTGCAAAAAAGTTTCAACGTGCCGTTGCAAGTGTCCCCATGGGCTATCCCTCGGAACAATTATTTCTCATGTATTACGTGATGCCTGTTACGAATACTTATGATTATCGTCGGTGCAAACAATACAAACAAGAGATAAAAAATGCTAATTGTTTCTTGCGCCAGAGAGCCAACATAAGAAATCATCCCAACACATACAACACACGGAATTTTGAGAGATGGGGAGTTGAAACATGTAGGACAACTTATGGTTTACAAATGTTGAAAGCCGGTTACCGAGACTTTTAAATACGTTGCATAATAAAAACATACCCCCAACTCGAGAATATTACTTTCAATAACTTCGTCAATACTTTAGGAAATAAAAAAACATTAAAACAACAAAATAATCTCACAACATTCTATCTCAAACCATCACTTTCATTTGCTATGCCGTCTTTTATATCTCCGGCGATGAGATTTGTTGAATTTTTTGCCTCTTGTTACAGTCAGGTTTTGCGCAAATTTACTTTTTTCAATATAATAACTTTTGTTTGCCGTTTCCCACTTTGTGGTATATATTTGTTCGTGACTGCTGACCGCTACGTATAGTTGCCAGTGTGGGGGCCTGCGGCCTTGTCAAGGTGCCTTAATGACAACTTTCTCTGCAGGTCTCCGGCATCACGTTCGTTTGATGCAAATAAAGTTATTAATCCGTTCTTCTCCTCTGGAACAGATTTCTTTTCGTTGGAGGAGCGATGACACCACAGAACGTTTCTGGCAATCAGAGTTATCTCTCCTCTCGTCGGCAGGAGCCTCACGCATTTACGCAACATCCACCACGTCATCGAAAAGGTTCAAAACCTTCAAATCAACGCCGGAGAAATCATGATTTCTTTCGACGTAAAGTCACTCTTCACAAGTGTGCAGATTGACCTTGCCGTGGAAGTATGCACCGCCGCCCTTGAATCTTAATCATCACTGCCAGAAAGAACTCGAATAGATGTGCATGACCTTACCCGCATTCTCAGATTCTGCCTGTCAAACACGTAGTTCACTTTTGAGGATGCCCCGTTCAGGCAGATTCAGTGAGCCGCCATGGGTGCATAGATTTCCGTGACAGTCGCTAACTTGGCAATGGAGGAAATCGAATGCCGTGCTGTTGCGTCCTTCACGCCTGCCCCAAAAGTGTTCCTGAGGTACGTGGACGACTGCTTTTGCATCCTGAAGAAATAAACATTACACGGCTTTACTATTCATCTCAACAGTTTGGAGCCTAGCATACAGTTCACCGCTGAAAAGGAAATCGACGGCCGCGTCCCGTTTTAAGATATACTCGTTTCCAGAGAGTCCTCACCTCTAAATTTCACCGCTTACAGAAAAGGACCGCACACCGGCCGGTACCTCCATTTTAAGTCCGTTCACTCTGATTGCCAGAAACGTTCTGTGGTGTCATCGCTCCTCTGACGAAAAGAAATCTGTTCCAGAGGAGAAGTTCGGATTGCTGAAGATGTGCGCGTATGGCGTGACTTGTCCATGCAATCAAGGCGGAAAGCTGGGCTAGTTGGTGTTTCATCATGAATTAAAAGACTAGCGCATATAACAGAGACACAGACAAAGAAGTAGACAGGACGAGCGCTAATTAGCGCTCGTCCTGTCTACTTCTTTGTCTGTGTCTCTGTTATATGCGCTAGTCTTTTAATTCATAATTCGTGACTTGTCCACCTGTGGCTATCCTGTACACGTCATGGACTCTATACAGCGCCATGTGTAACGACCCAGGCTGCAAGCTAATCCCGCTACTCAGAAACGAGTCGCGATGCCCTGTGTTTCTGGCATCGGCGAACCTTTGGCGCGCATATTACGGTCCTACGAAGTTAAGACCGCGCATGTGCCTGCTCAGAAACTGAGGAGTAAGATTGTGCACGTCAAAGACAAGCTGGAGAAGAAAAAGTTCCCAGGTGTCGTGTATTCGATACTACGTGCGGACTGCCCGTCTGTGTATATCGGCGAGTCGGCTGACTGAGCGAAGAATACGTGATCACCAGAGTGACGTCAGAAACCGGCGCGCAGATCAAAATGCGCTTGCCGAGCACTCGGTGTCCGCCGCACACGTCATAAACTGGGCAGAGGCACCTGTTATCGCAAAACAAAGGGACAGGAGGTCACGGCTCTATATGGAATCGCTGATTATTCAGACGGCAGCGCGCACACTCAATCGGAATGACGAAAACTTGCCCCCATCTACGCCAGGTGCCTGGGTTCGCTCATGCGCCGTGTATAAATAAACGACGAAGCTACGTTATGCCTCATTGTGAACAAGGCTTCCGTGGAGGAGCCGAAACGTCATCCAATCTTCTCTCTTGGTCGGCGCCTTATACTTTCGTCATGTACCATCCCGACCGGACGAGTTTCCGTCAGACTCTAGACTTCAAACATCCTTCGTTATTCCGTCACAAAGCTACCGCATTTACTGAGCCCCTTTCCTTACTCCATTACGAAGCTGCCGAATCTACTGAGCTTCATTCCTCACCCCGTTGACGGTTTCCTAGCTCTCCAACCAGTCTCGTTCTCTTAAATCTTAAAGCTAGAAGCATCTCAAACAAACTCCGCGATCCTCTCACGCTTGTGTCCTCCCATGACCCTCACCTTTACATCACTGAAAGCTGACTACATCCTGACATATACGACTGAATTTACCCCACCTTGTTACTTTACTATCCGTGCCGAAAGACGTGAGGGCAAAGGCAGTGATGAAGCTTTACTTCTTCGTTCATATCTTAGATTTTCTATACTACCTGTTCCTTACAACACTGAGTCTATTTGGTGAAAGCTTTATTTAGAAAAACAGACTGTTATTATCGGCGTTTTTTACCCACCCCCCGTAGCTCTGCTGATGTCTTGCACTCTGTTGGCCAGTTCATACATAGTCTTCCAGTACCAAACATCATCTTCTTGGTTGATTTCAACGTGCCTGTTATTCACAGGCCATCGATGTGTTATTCTGGCCGTGACGCTTCTTTAGCAAAATATTTGATAAATCTTTCGCTCTCTCTTGGACTCACTCAAATTGTTACGTTTCCTACAAGACTAAATTCGCAGCTAGACTTAATCTTCCTAAGCCCCAACCTAATAGAGACCGGCTTTCAATGTACGGTTGTCGATGGTATTTCCTACCATGAAGCATTTCTCCTTACCCTGTCCCGCTTCACTAGTAATCAACAGTGCACGTTCACGTCATTTCTGGATTTCCATCATGCTGACGGTAACGCCGAAATCGACAAACTGGCCGAGTGCTTCGACACCTTCTGCGCGCTCAGCCGCGATCGCGATGTTAATGACCTTGTTGAATATTTTGAAAAAGATTGTTAGACTGTGCATTAAACAGTTTGTTCCCGTCAAAACGAAGAAATCCTACTCTATTTTGGATTAATCGCGATGTTTTGCCTGTGTCACGTCGTGTGTGTCGGCTGAGGCGCATGACACGTAACAAAAACCCAGATGCTGTTGCTCGATTTCAAGCTGCGAAAAATGAACATCGTAATAAAATGCACTCTGCTAAAGATTTCTATTTCCGCGTTCAGCTCCAAGGGCTGCTAAGCGATAACCCTCGTAAATATTGCCGCGCTGTTCTACCCTCGGACACTTCAACCACCGCATTCGTTATTAATGAAGAAATTGTCACTGTCCGTGCTCGAATACCTGATGCATTTAATGCTTACTTTCATTCTGTCTTTGCACGTGAAAATCACAGGATTCCATCTTTCAGTCTTCCTAATCGTTATCGTTCTCTCTCTGATATCATGATTAGTACTCGGGGCGCTTTAAATCTTATCTTGCACCTTCACTCAAAAAAATGCGCTGGACCGGACCGTATCTCAAACACCTTCTTTGCACGTTATTCCCTTTAGTAATCTCGATATCTATCAATTATTTTTCAAAAATTTCTTTCTGCTGGCACTGTCCCTTCTTAATGGAAACTCGCTAATGTACTCCCGCTCTATAAATCCTGCAACAAACAACTTCTTTCTAACTATAGGCCGATCTCTTTAACTGCACATTCATGTAAGATCTTAAAACACATTATTTACAAGCAAATTATGGAATTTCTTGTAGCTACTAATCTTCTATCAAGGTTTTGTAAGGGGCTTAGTTTAGCGAGTCAGTTAACCGAATTTGCACATGACAATCTTCTCAGCTTAGATGCCGGTAACGAAATCGTTGCCATATTTATCGATTTCTCAAAAAAGCTTTTGACATAGTCCTTCACTTTAAATTGCTATACAAACTAAAAGTCATTTTCAATAACTCTCAACTCGCTGATTGGATTGCCGATTTCCTCTCGCACCGCTCCCAGCCTGTTCGCTTCAACTCCGTCGATTCTTCCTTAGCCGATGTAAGCTCAGGTGTTCCCCAGTGCTCTGTCCTCGGCCCTTTGTTGTTTTTATTCTATATTAATGGTTTGCCTGACAGGATAACCTCAAACATCCGTCTATACGCCGATGATTGTGTATTGTACGACACCATTAGTTCTGTAAATAATCACTTCCTCTTGAATGAGTCTTTTGGTATGTTCTGTGACTGGTGCAATACGTGGCAGATGAACATCAATTTCACCAAAACAGTTTCCATGGCTTTCACCAGCCGCCTACCGCCTTCTAATTACGACTATTTATCCCTGCAAACGGTACATGAATATAAATATCTTGGCGTCATTTTTTCTCACAATATGACATTGTCAAAACACATCGATCACATCGCAGCTAAAGATCATAAAAAGGTAGGTTATTTGAGGCGCACTGTAGGAGCTGCTCCTTAAGAGGCGAAATTGCTCATGTACAAAACTCTAATCCTCCCTCTTCTTGAATACGCTTCAAATGTGTGGAATCCTTATAAGCCATATGAAATTGATCAAATAGAAATTGTACAACGAAAGCTGTAAGATTTACTTTCCTCCGCTACGACTTTCATTTTTCCCCCTCATCTGCGATGTCTTCCCTAGACTTAAGTCCGCTCGCATCCCGCCGGAAAACTGAGTCCTTAAAACTTCTTCACTCAATAGTGCATTCTGCTAAATGCCTTTCAGAGGGTAAGCATATCTCGTTTTCAAAAGCATCTGTAACCAGGATCCATCACGATCTTAATATCGAACCTTTTTTTGCCCGTACTAACGTTTCGAAATACAGCTTTATTCCGCTTACTGTGGAGAGCTGGAACTCTTTGCATCGCAATATTTCGTACATTATCAATTTCTGATTTTGCGTCGGCAATTGAGTCATAGCATCATATGGTGTTGTGTGCAGCGTTTATATTTGTGATCCTTGTCATGTACCTTCTTACGCGCGGAATTGTACATCTTATGTACAACTCCTGCTATACCCCTAGAATGGGGCTGCAGTATTTAAAAAAAAATAAAACCGAGAGGAGGATCCTGGCAGAACAGCGAGAGTTGTACAAAAAATTAACAACGCCATTGTCCGCGTGCGTAGCGATTATGTGCAGATTTCAATCTTCCAACCGTCGGCTCCGGCTCTAACCCACAGGTGCGGCATAATGAGTAATGACTAACCTTGCAGGAGCATAAAGCACACATGCGCCAATAATTAAACTTAGAGTAAATAAGAAAAACCACCTACCTTTTGCAATTTTCCGCGATCCAAAGGAGACTGGGTAGTCCCTTAACGCAAGGCACTCAAATATCGCGGAGTAGTGCGGAATAAAAAAGCGCAGATATTAACGGAGCCACCGCCCGATGTAAAGTGTTCAGCCGTATCCATCCATCCATCCATCCATCCATCCATCCTATCAACGCTGCGGACGCGTCAGTTGACGAAGCGGTGGCGCTGTGGTCGTGTTAATGGTTCCGAGCAGAAATACTGTGCTCTCCTAAGGGAGGAACTTTTCTTTACTAAGGTGTTATGTTTTCCCGGGGCCGTCAGCGCGGGTCTCGGTGGGTTTGGTTGCATGCACATAAGCGTTCGCTGCGTCATACTACCGAGCCCTGTACAGGCTGTGTGCGCGGGTGGTGTTGACGACGTTGTGATGGTTCGGAGGATTTCTGCCATCTCGGTTCAGTAACATGCACTGACAGTGCATAGTACAGGGCTGTTTCAGCATTTTGCGGGCACCGAAATGCGCACGCCGCTACCATGGTTCAGTCCCGCGATCTTGGAAAGAGTGTCAGTGGTTCTTAAATGTTTCTGCCGCTTCGAAAGTAATGGTCATGTATTGCAATCTTCCGATCCCTGCTGCGCTTCGGATGTTGGCATCGTGGTATAGGTTTGAAATAAAACAAAACTACGATCCCAGTGACGGATGTGGAAAGCAACGGATTTGTACAATCTTCAAGCTTTCTGCTGCAATGATATGGAACTCTTTCACTTTAGAGTACAAACACGAATTGGCGGAAAATCTTCAAGCGCCGACCAAACGTTAAAAGATGACGTTTCGGCCCCGGCTTAAGGGGCCTTGTTCACAATGAAAGAAAGACAGGAGTGAAGGTAAGTTATATAGGTTTCATGATATGACGCAAGCAGCGGGAGTATATCGGGGGTAGATTGCCTTCGTTGCGATTAAGCGTGTTTTCCGTGGTCTGAATATAAAAAGATTCTAGGTAAAGCCTTATCGTCTTGCTCTTTTCTTTTCCGATTATCTTCGTGCCGTTCCAGTCGATGTCATGGCCCTCGGAGATAGCATGATCAGCCAGTGCGTTTGTTGCCACGCGCTTGTTCTTGACATCATTGTGGTGCTGCTGCAATCTTTTTCGAAAATCACCTGTTTGACTGATATAGACATGCTCACAATCAGCGCAGGGAACCCTATACACGATGCCCGGGAACTTCTCCTTCTTTGTCTTGTCTTTCACTGTAACCATCGCGTGTCACAGCTTCTGCGTGGGTACATGTGCGACGTCGACTTCGTACGACTGGAATATGCGGGATAAACTTTCACTTACCCCGGGGACGTAGGATATCAGAATCCTTTTCTTCTTCTCTCACTGGGGTTGCTGTGGCGACGGGTGAGCTAGGCGATTCTCGGATTTTCGTATAAAAGAACTGGGATAGCCCGAAGCCATCCAGGTCGCGGAGAACGGTGTCAAGATCTGTCGCTTTCTCTTCCAGCGTAGAGCAGAGGTTCTGCGATCGGCGGACAATCGAGGCGACAACGGAACCCTTGTGACAGGTCGGGTGTACGGAACTGAAGTTGAGGTACATGCCAGTGTGCGTGTCCTTCCGAAATACGCTGAATGATATTCCAGAGCCGTCGCGGTTCACCAGAACGCCCAAAAAAGGCAGACGGCCATCTACTTCCTCTTCCGTAGTAAACTGTATGGCCGGTTCCATGCTGTTCAGGTGTAAAAGGAATGTACTCACAGCCGATTTCTTGATTATGCAGAAGCAGTCGTCCACATAACGAAGAAAGACTTTCGGGCGCGGCGTGAAGCATGAAAGGGCGCGGGACTCCAGTGACTCCATTGTCAAGTTCGCAGCGGTGACAGAAATTGATGCTCCCATAGCCGTACCGTGGACCTGTTTATATATGTCCTCCTGTAACGTGAAATAGGTGTTTGACAAACAGAACTGAAGAAGTCTGCTGAGGTCTGGAACTTCAATGGGTGTTCTTTCCGGTAGGGTTGCATCCGCCTGGAGCGCATCTGTGCAAATCTTCACGGCCAGGTCAGTGGGCACGCTCGTAAACAGTGACTTCACGTCAAATGACACCAAAATTTCATCGTCCTCTATAACCATGTTGCGAACCTTTTCAATGAAGTCGTGTGAGTTGTGCACGTGCGTTTCGCTTTTACCAACCAAAGGGGAGATAACACGATGCAAATAGTTCGGCAGCTTGTGAAGCGGGGAGCGGGTGAAATCGACGATTGGGCGCATTGGGTTGCCTTCTTTTTGGATCTTTGGCAGTCCATACAGAGCGGGAGCGGAACCATTGTGGCAGAGGAGGAAGTTGTAGAGGGACTGGTGTTGTGGCGGGACAAAGGAGAAGACGTCAGCCAAAAGTTTCTGCAAGTCCCTTTGCACCTTTGAAGTGGGGTCCCGATTTAGTGGCAAGTAGGTTCTCTCATCTTCCAGCATGCTCGTCATCTTGTTCACGTACTATCGTTTTTCCAAGACGACCGTTGCGTTTCCCTTGTCCGCGGGCAAGATCACGATGTTCTCATTGCCGCGCAATCTTTTTAGTGCCTTTATTTCCTCGGGCAGAAGAGGATTAAGTCCTTGATGCCGGTTCAGCTTGGACAGCACGCTGACGACACGGATGCGTGCCTCGTCGCGACGGGAAGGCTCCACATTCTTGACCGTAGTTCCCACGGCGCATACCATCTTTTTTATGTCCGGCTTTGGTCCCAAATTGAAATTGAGACCGAGGCTCAACACTGAGAGCTCAGCGTCGTCCAGTTTCTGTGACGAAAGGTTGTGCACAGTGGTGCGGTTAGCAGTTCTGGAAATGTCCATGCGACGAGGTAGTAGCCTTTGAAGCTTTCTCTCGTACACGGCTTCGTCCCGACGTGAGCGGAGACCAGCATGGAAGTTGGCGTGCAGCTGGATGATGGCAAAATCATCGGGGCACTTGTACTCGAGCCGGCGGCGTGCGAAGAAAGCTTCGTTTTTTGGTGAGCGGACCTGTTCTCTGCAGTCCATAATCGTAGCTTGTAGAAGAAGGCGTTCGGCTTTCGAAACAACGTGAACACCTAAGCGGCTTGCAACGGGCCTGTTCAGGCGTAAGGAGCGAGGAATAGTATCCCGTGCCTTGCAGGTTAAGTTGAATTGAAGGTGACCTTGAAATGCTGAAGCAAGGGTTTCTAATCAGGAGTGGCTTTCTTTTGGCTTTTTTAATCACGCGGTCTTCGTTCTTGTTGGTCCAGCATCATTTGGTCAGTTGGCTTTTTTTCGTCATGTCTTTTTGTTGTTTCATATTTCATTCATTTTGTACTTGCTGTGTCATGCCTTGTTGTATTGCTTTTTTTTCTTCCTCTTTTTTTTCTGGCCTATTCTTCTGTTATGTATCCTCATCCCCCCTGCAATAATGCCTTCGGGCGCTGCAGGTATTTCCAATAAATAAATGAGGCGGCGAATCTCAGTGATGATCGGTTGGCCATACGCCTCACGAAGTGCGATGAAATCCAGGGTTCGACGGAAACCCGTCTGGTCGGGTATGTTCATGGCGGAAAATCTTCAAGCGGCGACCAATCGTTAAAAAGATTACGTTTCGGCCCAGGCTTACGGGGGCCTTGTTCACAATGAAAGAAAGACAGGAGTGAAGGTAAGTTATATAGGTTTCATGGTATGACGCAAGCAGCGGGAGTATATCAGGGGTAGATTGCCTTCGTTGCGATTAAGCGTGTTTGCCGTGGTCTGAATACAAAAGCCTTGTCGTCTTGCTCTTTTCTTTTCCGATTATCTTCGTGCCGTCCCAGTCGATGTCATGGCCCTCGGAGATAGCAAGATCAGCCAGTGCGTTTGTTGCCACGCGCTTGTTCTTGACATCATTGTGGTGCTGCTGCAATCTTTTCCGAAAATCACCTGTTTCACCGATATAGACATGCTCACAATCAGCGCAGGGAACCCTATGCACGATGCCCGGGAACTTCTCCTTCTTTGTCTTGTATTTCACTGTAACCATCGCGTGTCGCAGCTTCCGCGTGGGTACATGTGCGACGTCGACATCCATTTCAAACACAAAATGGATGTTTTAATGTTACGAGAAGTTACAAGACGCCCTGCGTATTGCCTGTAGGGGGCCTGTTATGTGCTGTGGCCGTGGGCGCAGAAAAAACGCTGGTAAGCTATAGAGCACAATATGACGCTCAAAGACTGGAAGAGGTTCTCATCTAAATGAAACGTTAACGTGAGCAAAGCAGTTAACAGTTTTCATAAGTATCTTACACAGTTAATAATTGCTCATGCGAGCTCCTCATGCGAGCTCATTACGAGTGAACAGATTACGGAACGCGAGTTGATGGTCCAAGACGTTGCCCCAGGGGTAGTTTTTCGAACATTCAGGCGTGATTGCCAATACGAGACGCTGGGTAGCAGCAGTGATAAGGTATTTGTTGAGCTAGTTGGTGCATGATCACTTAAAACAGGCAGCAGAGAAGAACCAGACACATGTATTTGTTGCAAGTTGCTTGAGCACATAATTGCTCATCATATATCCAACTATCTTGAATCGGTCAACTTCTTTGTCGAATTTCGGCATGGGTTCTGTAAAAACGTGTCCACTTCAACGCAGCTATTATCCGTAATTCATGACTTTTCTCTTGCCATTGATAATCGCAAAGAAATAGATGCAATTTTCATGGATTTATCTAAGGCATTTGATTGTGTGCTGCACAACTTGCTTATTGAGAGGCCAAAAGAAATCGGGATGTCAGACATTATCAGTTAGTTGCAAGCCTACCTACAAAATCGCAGACAGTTTGTTGAAAGCGGTGGAATGAGGTCTGACTGTCTGCATGTTCTGTACGTTGTATCGCAGGCATCTGTGCTGGGACCGCTTTTGTTCCTCATATATATTAATGATATTGCTCAAAATGTTGATGAAGGTATTACTGTAAAATTGTTTGCCGATGATTGTGTCATTTATTCCGTCATTAAGAATTCTTCCTGTCAGCAACTACTAAATACCAATTTATGTAAACTCGCGGACTGGTGTGAACAAAGAGCGACTTAAATCAATTTTTCTAAAACTGCGTCAATGACAATTACAACTGAGAAACATCCTCTACAATACGCTTACAAAATTTGAGATCAATGCATAAATGCAGTCACATCCATTAAATATAGCCGCGAATATTTGCAGTGTGTTCGTTTTTCAAATCTTCCGCCACATCACTTTATCGATTTGTTTGCTACGCAAGAAGCGACTAGATTTATCTCGATTGATCGCAGCCAGGCAGAGCTGATTCTACGTTGTTCCGGAACGTTCTAGTAACTTTGCGCTCTTTATCTCGAAAGTTCACTATCAGCTTTACATTGAGCACGGCCGATGGCGGCCGGCATTCTGTTCGACGACCGCCGAACACGCTTGTCGCTTCGCAGCCGCCGAGTGATTCAGTCCATTTTGGTGCAAGTCAGCCCCATAAACAGTTATTTTAGAAGACCCTTTCGTCCGTCTTCATCGCTGCTTCGACTGCCGTCACCACTACGTGACATCTGGTGGAGGTGCGGGGTAGCCTTCCATGTTCCGGACGCCCCCTTCAAGTCGTGAAGCCAGCCCTGAGCGCTTCGCACCCGAGTACGAGCCAGCAGCTCAGCTAGCCAGCCGACGTCTCCAGGGAGAGGAGCCTGAGTTCGGGAAACTGCCGGACCGCACAAGACAGCGAAAAGACGCGGCTACGAGCACCGCAACCTCGCCGAAGATGTCGACACCGATCATACTGCAGCAGCCGCGGGTGCCGCCAACTTTCAATGGATCCCTAGGCGAAGACCCTGAAGAATGGTTGGATCAATTTGAGCGCGTGGCATCATTCAACAAGTGGGATGATGCGGCAAAAATTGGACACGTGTTCTTCTCATTGGATGGCTCCGCACGCACGTGGTACGAAAACTACGAGTCGTCTCTTACGACATGGGAGCTATTCAAGAGAGAACTATTGAAGATATTCACCAGTGTCGTGAGGAAAGAAAGAGCCGAACGACTCCTGGAGTCCGGGATCCAGCTTCCGAATGAGCCCATCCGCGGTTACGTCGAGGAGATGAAGCGCCTATTTTGCCGCGCCGACCCCGGGATGACCGAGGAAAAGAAAGGTCAGTTTTTAATGCGCGGCGTAAAAGAACAACTATTTGCAAGCTTCGTCCGCCAGCCTTCAAAAACAGTCGAGGAATTCATGCAAGAAGCCTGCACGATTGAGAAGACCCTCGACGTCCGAGCTCTTCAGTACAATCGTCCTTCCTCTGCCTGTGCTATACGTTCGGACACGCCGGCCACCACCAGCGACAGCTTGCGGGAAGTTATCCGCGAAATCGTCCGAGAGGAGCTACGCCGATTACTGCCATTCCCCACAGCCACAGGCAGCGACTCTGATGGACGTGGTACGGGAAGAAGTGCAACAGGCACTTGGCACCCCGACGGCCACAGAACCCCAGGCCATGACCTACGCCACTGCAGTAAGGACTGCTCAGCCCCAACGACAACCCCCACGTCCTCCCCGAGATGAGCCACTTGTTCCACAACGCCACCTCCCAGCCCCCGCCCACCCAGCCTGTGACCGACGCTCAAGCCCCAGGAAATGCGACGCCTGGAGGACTTCCGACAACCGGCCGTTGTGCTTCCATTGCGGTGAGGCCGGCCATATTCTTAGTCACTGCCCGTACCGACGTATCGGTCTTCGAGGATTTGCCATTAACGCCCCACGACCACGCTTCGGGCAACGTCCGCAGGAAATCTACGAGTACCTGCGTCGAGAAGAGTACACGCCGAACCGCTTTTCGCGCTCACCATCGCCGTCAACCTCGCGCTTTGCGTCGCCACGCCGCAACTACGCAGCCGCGGTACGAGGAAGGTCTCCCAGCCCCCGTAGGGGAAACTGAAGGCAGCAACCTCTGGAGGTGAGGTTGCTCAAGAGCGAAACGCCGAAGATCCTCCACCGACCACGCCCCATGAAGACGCTGCACCCGCGACGCCGCATGAAGAACCGGCACTCGCTGCACCGACGCCGCACACAATGAGAACCCCGACCACGACGCAGGCTGCCTTGTAAGCGATGCCGCCACCCAGAAGAGCTTCGACCACACGCCCCACCCACGACTCGCATACGCGACGAAGCCGTGACCCGACGCCAAGAGCGACGTGCAATGCAAGCGCCAGGACCTCTGACTTAGAAGTGACTATCGACGGCCGGAAAGTTGCCGCTGTAGTCGACACAGGAGCCGATTACTCGGTGATGAATGGAACATTCGCTGCGCAGCTGAGAAAAGTCACAACGGCTTGGGACGGCCCACAAATTCGCACCGCAGGGGGCCACCTCATTACGCCATCAGGACGATGCACAGCGCGAGTGACAGTCAAAGGACATACCTATCCTGTGACCTTTGCTGTGCTACCGCAATGCTCCCGCGAAGTGATCTTGGGTATGGATTTTCTTAATGAGCATCCGGCGATCATCGACCTGCGATCCAAGCTGATCACGCTTTCGCCGGACGGAGCCATCGCTTCGATGAAAGCTCGGGAAAATCACGTTGCCCTGAGTGTCCTGGAGGAAGAAGTGAGCGTCTCACGCCGATAAAGCGTTATCCTGACCGTAGGCGCCACGAAAGCCATTAACGCTGAAGCCATCATCGAGGGCAACATGCAGTTGCTCCTAGACCGAGGAATTAGCATCGCAAGAGGCATCGCACATTTGCGCAATGGCCAGGCCGAAGTACTGCTGACTGACTTCAGCGAAGAATACCGGCACATTAACAGAGGAACGACGATTGCTTTCTTCGACGAAATATCTGACGTACGAGACTCCTTCGCCCTCTCCAACCCCTCCGCAGAAGATTCGCCTGACCAAGAGAACTCGCCCACTTTCGTTTCGACATCAACCCAGCCCTGCACCGGAACAGACAAGACCAGATCTGCAATCTGCTTCAAAGCTACAGTGAGTGTTTTTCGACATCGCCGAATGTGCGACAGACGCCAATTTCCAAGCATTGCATTATAACGGATCAACACGTCCGACCTCTCCGTCAAAGTCCCTACCGTGTGTCACCGCGAAAACGACAAGCCATCCGGGACCAAGTCAAAGAAATGCTTCGCGACGACGTCATCCAGTCTTCAAACAGCCCATGGGCCGCACCGGTTGTTCTAGTGAGAAAGACGGCTCACCTCGATTCTGCGTGGATTACCGCCGCTTGAACAACATAACAAAGAAGGACGTCTACCCCCTCCCCCGCATCGACGACACACTGGACTGCCTCTGCAACGCCAAATATTTCTCATCGATGGACCTCAAGAGCGGCTACTGGCAAATTTAGGTCGACGAAAGAGATCGCGAGAAGACAGCATTCATCACTCCGGATGGGCTGTTTGAGTTCAAGGTGATGCCATTTGGTCTCTGTTCCGCACCAGCCACGTTTCAGCGAATGTCAAGGCGTTTATTTGAAGCACAGGTCGGTTGGTC
>JARKHS020025401.1:0-24992 GCA_030143305.2 Amblyomma americanum | reverse complement strand
TACGGATGCATTGAAGAAGTTTAGAACTTACCGCAATCCTTTAGATAAAGAGCTGAAAAGAGCATGAAAACAGCATTTTAACAACTTATTCACCTCTCTTTCTGGATGCACGCATGCTCTGTGGAAGAAACTGCGCTCAGTATTAAACTATAATGTTAGGAATGACTCAGTTCGTGAAATAAAATACAATAGTACCGAACTGTCAGGCAAAGCCTTAGCTAATGCCTTCAATAACCACATTGTGAATAATTCTGGCTAAATGACAGTGAATAATAGTCTAGAATATGTTCAATACAATAGTAGTTCAGTTTTTCTTGATCCTGTCAGCGAAGCCGAAGTGACGGAAGTAATAAAAGCCTTAATAACAGCAGCGCTATTGATATTGATATGATGCAAGTAAAACATTTGAAACATGTCATCTGTTTCCTTGCTACGTGCATAAATCACGTGTACAATTTATGCAATGAACAAGCACTATTTCTGCACCAAATGCAAGTTGCTCGTGTGAAGTTATTGGACAAGAAAGGTGATAAGAATGATATGGGGAATTATCGTCCTGTTTCCATATTACCTGTCCTATCAAAGGCATTCGAAAAAATCATTCTGAAGCGATTTTAAAAGTTTGAAGAGAAACATAACCTCATAGATGGTTGCCAGTATGGCTTCCGAAAGCGAGTTAGCAACACGTCGGCAATTCTTGCCCAAAAAGAGTACATTTTAGACCATTTTGGACACGAAAACGTAATATAAGATATATTTATAGATTTTTCAAGGGCCTTAGACCTCATAGATCATCAGCTACTCATCAGGAAGCTCGAAAGATATACTGGGAACAAATGCGCTACAGGCGACAAAAAGGACACATACACACGGCACAAGCGCCGTGTGTATGTGTCCTTTTTGTCGCTTGTGGCGCATTTGTTCCCAGTATGATCAACCAACTAGCCCCTGTAATAGCTTTGCTCGAAAGATATGGTTTTCGGGGTGTGGCTGCTTCGTTAATCCGATCATATTTAAACTATAGTAAGCAAGTTGTAGATATAGAAGGATTTTGTTCGGATTCGCTAGCAGTTCATCATGGCGTGCCGCAAGGCAGTATTTTGGGGCGATTCCTTTTTAATCTCTACGTGAATGCATAGTAAGCGTAGTTCCAGCCACAAAATTCATGATTTACGCAGACGATACGAGTCTATTCTTTTCAGCAAATGACAGCGATCCAGTAATTCACCATGCGAATGAAAGCATAGCTCAGCTAGAGAAATGGACTGAAGAAAACCTTTTAAAAATAAACACACAAGAAACAAAGGCAGTTTTATTTCACGCCAGAAATAAACCTATAACTACTAGCCAAACTGTCTTGCTCAAATCAAGCCCAGTTGAAATGGTGCCTTGTATTAAAACATCAGGTGTTACATTTCACGAGGTCTTATCTTGGGATGCACGTATTAACTGCTTAACAAAAAAACTCTCGCAAGTAGCCGGCCTCATATATAGAAATGGAAGTGTACTACCGCATAATGTAATGATGTTACTGTGTAATACCTTGTTTTCTTCGACTTAATTATTGCCATTTAGTTTGGGCCTCTACGACGCAAAACAATATACACAAAATTCATGTTCTGCAAAAAAGTTTCAACGTGCCGTTGCAAGTGTCCCCATGGGCTATCCCTCGGAACAATTATTTCTCGTGTATTACGTGATGCCTGTTACGAATACTTATGATTATCGTCTGTGCAAACAATACAAACAAGAGATAAAAAATGCTAATTGTTTCTTGCGCCAGAGAGCCAACATAAGAAATCATCCCAACACATACAACACACGGAATTTTGAGAGATGGGGAGTTGAAACATGTAGGACAACTTATGGTTTACAAATGTTGAAAGCCGGTTACCGAGACTTTTAAATACGTTGCATAAGAAAAACATACCCCCAACTCGAGAATATTACTTTCAATAACTTCGTCAATACTTTAGGAAATAAAACAGTACACACTGCACATACATAAGAGATATGAATAAACAAGGTCAGAATAACAAGAAATAAGCTGATTTACAGTACACACAAGAAAAGTAGATAACAACGCTATTAAAGCACTCACTCACCAAAAACAGAAGGAAAAGCTTCACTACGGCGTCTCTCATAGCCTGAGTCGCTTAGGGACGTTAAACCACCATAAACGAAACGGAACTAAAAGCAGAAAAAAATAAGGTTGTTTGCAGCAAACACAGCAAACGCAAATAACAAAGATCTTGAAACTCGCACACAGACAGGTAAGAGCTCCAGGGTTGACTCCATTTCTACAAAGCTAGTACTTCCCAAGGATACCGCTGTCCTCAAGGAAAGATATCACCGCCAGGAGTGCTCGCTTTTGCAGTTCACGTGTCGGCCACGGGCCTAATACCTTTTTCAGACTTTAGGGTCTCTTGTCAAGAACTCTCACTTCAATCGCGACATGAGGTTGTCGTGCACTCGGCAATAAATTAATAGGTTAGCCACATCCCTGTTATGTTGACCCCACACACACCGTGGGCTGTCTGTGCGGCCAATTCTATGAAGAAAGTGCTTCGTGTAAGCCGTTTATAAACGCAAGCGGTGGAGGAGCGTTTCTAGACTTCTGCTGATAGATAATGGAATATTAAAGCGCACCAACGGATCGATGGAATGCAGATCAGAACATGTATGGTTTGGCTCAAACCACATATTTCCGTTCATTTCATTTCATTTATATATTTATTTATTTATTTACTACAGAGACCTGCAGCGCCGGAATGCATTATTGCAGAGGGGAAACAATAACTTCTGCTCGTTTGGCCGAAAGTACTACAAGAACAAAAATACAATGACAGAACTAATAATGGATGAGGAAAAGCATGCACTGAAGGCGGACAACCGCGCTCCATAAATACAATGACACTAATGAAATGAAAGACACCCGCAAGAGAACTGCGCGTCACGTCACACATCAGATAAAAATGCGCGGAATCGATCTTCCTTGCAGCACTCAGTGACGCCGGCTGGCAGCCTGTTCCTTTCATTGATCGTCCGTGGAAAGAACGAGGTTTTGTAAATATATGTCTTACATTTAATATCGCGCATATTCCACTGATGATCAAGTCGTATAGAAAAAAGTGAGGTTGAAGCAGCAGGTACCGGTCATTGTGAATGCTCAGCTTTCTAAAATAGACGCGATGCAAGATTTGCAACCTCAACAGCACGGTCTTCAAGAAACAGCGCAATGCGCCTTTCGATAAAGGAAGGCCAGAAGTGAGGGCAATTGGAGCGTGCTTGCCTATAGCCGCTGCATCCGCCCCCAGTGTTTCCAGGAATAAAGCAATGTCCGGGTAGCCACCGGAAAGCTATGATATGCTGCTTTTTGGTAGCCTTGGAAAATTCTTTAAGAACTTCGTACACCAGTCTAGCTTTCCACGTTACGGAACTAGCGCTGTCGTGTGATTTATGTGCGGATTGGGAATCGCTAAAGATTATCCACATACGTGGTTCTCGCACCGAAGAGATGAACTGTATAGCTAAATAAATAGCGTAAATTTCAGCAGTAGTTGATTCTGTCATGTGAGCCAGCTTACATTCATGTGGCTAACTCATGTGGGGAATCACAAATGCTGGCGCTGATGAATTTTGAAGACTGGAACAGCCAGCACATATGAATGTAACCGGGATACCGCATGTGTATGTGGTAAAGTGCTAACTGCTGAGCAGCGAATATCATCGTGTAACGTTTCCTAATTAACTCTTCGACAGACAACTGTATTGTAGGTGTAACTAAAAGCCATGGGGGATTTTCTGTCTCTTTTCCAACATTCATTACTTGGAAGAAGCTGCACCATAAGTGTGTACCGGTAAGGGACAGCTGTTATTTAATTTTTCGCTTGAGGATTATTAGTAAACTGCCATTCATGATCTGAGGAAACCTGCCATATGCGCTCCACCTCATTCTTAGTCTTCTAGTAATTTCGCTCTCGTGATTCTGGACTGCAGTCGCTACCTGCCCTAAGTGAAAGTATCATTTTGCCACTTCCAGCACCTACGAATTGTAAACTTCTGTAGCCTTCCTAAAAAAGTGAACATTATTTTGGTTTTCTGCACATCAAATTTTAGACCTACCGTTCAGCTCTACCTAACTCATAGATCATTCTTTGCAGTTCATCTCCTGAGTGACATAGCTATGAAATGTCATCAGCTAATCGCAGATTACGAAAGTAGTCTTTACTAACCCTTATCTCCAACTGTCTTTAATCCATGCCTCTGAATACCTCCTCTAAACAAGTAGTGAAACCATTCGCGATATTTTCTCTCCCTGCCTGACAACCTCCTTTCTTTATCTTTATACCCTATATTCATTCGCGCTTATACCTGCCGGCAGACGGTTTTATCAATCTGTTCGTGAAGCGAGATGCGACCAAAGTTATCGCGATTGATCGTGGCCACTGACAACTGCTTCCACATTTTTTTTTACGTTGTTGTAGTTGCTTTTGGTTCCTTATCTCGAAGGTCCTTGCCAGCTTTAAACTGATCGCGGCCAAGAACAGAAGGCATTCTGTACGCTTGTGACTTTCGCCGCCTCCAAGTCCTTCAGGTTTTTTGTGGGCGCATATCTGCCAATAAACTGTTTTGTTTGGAAGCCTCCTCACTGTCTTCTTGCTCACCGGACTGTCGTCACCACATTGTGAAAATATAACGCCTATAGTGCTTCGAATCTTTTCTTTATTCTAACAGTGTGCCTGCAGGCATAAACACTGTACACTCAAAGGAAGTCCGGTACCGTCTGCTGGTGCGGGCTAGAAATCCAGGCTTCTGCATCCGGCAGTCGGCCTCGGGGCGTTACGCACTACAGCAGGTTTTAATTCCGGATGGCACGCAAATAGGGGCGGGTACAGACCAAATGTTTGTTGCCTGCCTCGCAGACAGGAGCGAAACAGAAGAGGCATGATACTCTGCCGACCACGACCAGTTTACGGCTGAGGTGAGGGCGACACGGAGGCGCAACTTTGAAGCAAAACCTCTTCCAGCACACAACGCCGCTCGGGATGTTGGCGCCGTACGATGGGAGAAGTGCTCAGGTGGCGCGCCGGAAGATCCTTTGCTTGAAGAGTATTGTCTTCGGAGAGGTTGGCGCCGATTGAATGGGACGTGGAGCAGTTGATTCATATCTTGCTCCATTCATCAAGGCTTTTGTGATGTAGGTGTATCTACTCATCCGTCGTAAATGAACTGTGAGGAAGAATTTATTATTCTTGTCCTGAATTTTATGTGCCATTAAGTCGGAGTTTACAATACGCCGCAGACTACGGATGGCACTTCAGGAGTCTTTTAGGATGTCAAGGCGAGTTCTAGAGGAAAAGAGTGGACAGAGGATGCTTAATGCATTCCGAAAGGACAACAGTTCCGCCTGTATCGACGGCCTGGCGGGGAGCAAGGGTATGGACTTGATACGATTTTTGTTCATTATTCCGAAGAAGTGATAGCCGTGGCCACTAGATCTGCACTTGCACTAGCGTCAACATACGCCACGCGACGCTGGAGTGCGCTCTTACTCTAGACGAGAAACCATCTGCCCCCACACTCGATTCACTCAGGTGACCAACGGATCGCGTCTCTATGCGAGTCGTAGGCCGATTGTCAGTAACTTCCTGGTAAAGCTACAGTGGTCGTGACGGGCATGAAACGACAGGTGACACAGAGGCATATCTTCTATATAATTTGCGAGAACTGTGGCTACAGAGATAGTGCGGCATTTTATGCTGCACCATACGCCGTGCGTGACGACGCTGGTGGATCAGTTCGTCAAGTGTATTTTTTACGCGTCGGGCTGGAGGGCGTGTACTGGGACAAGTTGTAGGAGCTCCGTAATAACACGCATTGCCGCTCGGCTGGTAGATCCCAAGCGATGCCACTCTGCGCGTGTCATGTGTTAGAATTTGACTTGGTATACAAATCTTGGCTGGACCACAGATCGCATGAGAAGGCGGGCGATAGTGGACGTGGCATCATCTGACTTATAAGAATGCGGCGGACGAGATGCAACATTTCAGACGCCTTCCGACATGTTGTGCGAAGCCAGGGGCTTGCGGAGATGGAATCATACGTCAAGGCCGAGGAATCGGATGAGGTACAGTATGGTACACTGTTAAAGGGAACATGCGGTCGCGTGAAGTTGCCTTTCCGCGAGGCGCTGCTGCGGAAAGCCGGAAAGAATGCCGAGCTGATTACGGTCCGGAGATTTTTTCGGCATTCTGTCCCCGTGCATGGATCTCATTTTTCACATCCACAACGCATCGATTAGCTCTTCTCGCTGCTGAATTGGCTTTTTCCATTCTAGTGGTCGCGTTTTGTGCGAAATAAGCAGCATTTTCTACGGACTAGATTACCCACGTGTGAGTGACTTGGCTCATATGCCACTCAACGCGTACAGTAAACGCTGAGTGGTATATGAACCAAGGCGCTGAGTGGTATATGAACAAAAAATAACGGGCATGGCTATGGCAGGTTACCCCAGAGAGCAGCTTTGAAGGCAAGTGGGCCTCTAAGTAATGTGACCTTCCGGTGTAGGGTATAAAGATATATAGGGTATAAAGATAATATAGGGTATAAAGATAAAGAAAGGAGGTTGTCAGGCAGGGAGAGAAAACATCGCGAATGGTTTCACTACTTGTTTAGAGGAGGTATTCAGAGGCCTGGATTAAAGACAGTTGGAGATAAGGGTTAGTAGAGACTACTTTCGTAATCTGCGATTAGCTGATGACATTTCATAACTATGTCACTCAGGAGATGAACTGCAAAGAATGATCTATGAGTTAGGTAGAGCTGAACGGTAGGTCTAAAATTTGATGTGCAGAAAACCAAAATAATGTTCACTTTTTTAGGAAGGCTACAGAAGTTTACAATTCGTAGGTGCTGGAAGTGGCAAAATGATACTTTCACTTAGGGCAGGTAGCGACTGCAGTCCAGAATCACGAGAGCGAAATTACTAGAAGACTAAGAATGGGGTGGAGCGCATATGGCAGGTTTCCTCAGATCATGAATGGCAGTTTACTAATAATCCTCAAGCGAAAAATTAAATAACAGCTGTCCCTTACCGGTACACACTTATGGTGCAGCTTCTTCCAAGTAATGAATGTTGGAAAAGAGACAGAAAATCCCCCATGGCTTTTAGTTACACCTACAATACAGTTGTCTGTCGAAGAGTTAATTAGGAAACGTTACACGATGATATTCGCTGCTCAGCAGTTAGCACTTTACCACATACACATGCGGTATCCCGGTTACATTCATATGTGCTGGCTGTTCCAGTCTTCAAAATTCATCAGCGCCAGCATTTGTGATTCCGCACATGAGTTAGCCACATGAATGTAAGCTGGCTCACATGACAGAATCAACTACTGCTGAAATTTACGCTATTTATTTAGCTATACAGTTCATCTCTTCGGTGCGAGAACCACGTATGTGGATAATCTTTAGCGATTCCCAATCCGCACATAAATACACGACAGCGCTAGTTCCGTAACATGGAAAGCTAGACTGGTATACGAAGTTCTTAAAGAATTTTCCAAGGCTACCAAAAAGCAGCATATCATAGCTTTCCGGTGGCTACCCGGACATTGCTTTATTCCTGGATTACCCGCTGACACCAAGACCTGCAGCCCGGCACCAGCGTCGCAGATTGCGCCCCAGGCTGACGATTCGTCGGCAGACATGGACTTCATGGCGTCCCCGGTAGACGACTTTCCATCCCCGGAAATCGGCTGGAGCACCACCGGTGCCAGCCGTAAGCCTGCTTCCGCCACCCGACCCCGCTCCGAGCTCATCACTGTTGGCATACAACTCCCTCCTGGTACCCTCAATCCCAAGCTGCCTCTCTACGACGTGCTCGCCGCAGTCACCTCCCGCTGCACAACTTTCCTCCAAGACCAGTGCAGACATCACCCTTCAGGCCAAGCCAGCCCAAAGCCTTGTGTTTTTAAAAACTCATTCTCCTCTCACCGCCCACCTCCTACTTTCTATCACGCACCTCCACCTTCACGGTAAGCCTGTCAGCATCAAAACTTATTCCCCCCATCCTCCCATCTCATGCCTCGGCGTCATCCATAACGCCGGTGGCCACTTCACTCCTGATGAGCTCATGCATGAACTAGAATCTTTCAAAACAGATATTCTCGCTGCTCGCATGATGGGATCCACTCAATCAGTGCTCATAACGTTCGCTGGTACCGTCATCCCCCACTTTGTATATTTCAAACGCGTTGCCTTCCGGTGCCGTCCTCATAAACCTAAGCCTCCCACCTGCACCCGTTGTCTCACTCTAGGCCACCACGCCCACCAATGCCCCCAGCACAGCGTTCCGGCAAAGTGCCCGTCGCTGTGCTGCCCCTCTACCCGCTGACCCTTCCGCTCATGTGTGTGCCCAGCCCTGGTGCGTTCATTGCCAGGTGAATACCCACCCTTCCCTCGACCCCACTTGCCCCTTCCTCCTTGCTAAACAACGCGAGTGTGCTAAAGCTGCATACCTCCGACGCCTAGCTTTGCGCCGGGCCACTCAACCCACCACCCCCTCCTCCTCCTCCTCGTCCTCCTCCTCTAATCATGAATATCCATCAGCTCCGATCACGTCACCACCAGGCTCCTTCGCCGCCATAGTTAAAGGATCCTCGGTGCCAGCGTCCCTCTCTTCCACTACACCACCCTCTCCATCCTTGACTGACGCGAGCCGCTCCTTCGACCTCCGGCTAGCAATGCTCGAACGCCAGCAGCGAGAGCAGAAGCGCATTTCCCACGATCTACAACAGCAGATACATGCCTTGACTCAAACCCTCCAGACAACCACCTCCTCTCTTACCTCCCAGCTTAGCAAGCTAAATGAGCACCTTGCCACGTTCCCCACTCCCTCCTCCAGAGCCCAGGTCGCCCCTTTGGCTGACCTTGTCGAAACCACCACACAGGCACATCACACTCGCTTGGTTCAGCTGGAAACTTCGGTTCTCCAGATTCTTACCACCCTCCAAGCACAATCAAAGCAATTGGAATCTTTCACATCTATGCTCCAATCCGTCCATGAGTCACTGCCCCCGGCAAAAAAGAAGGAACGCGTACCATCGCGTTCCTCTCCACTCTCATAATGGCGTTTGGCGAGGACCTCGAAATTGTGCAGTGGAACTGCCGAAATCTTTGCCACAATAAGACCCCCCTCCACCAGTACCTACTCACCCGCCCCTCTCTGCCTCATTTTCTCCTTCTCCAGGAGACCCGGACGGCCCGCAATGTCCCAGGCTACCGCTCCTACCATGCCACTACGGCCACGCCACTTGCGTCTATTTATGTACGCAGTGACGTGCTCGTAGAGCAAATTGACATCCCCTCCACCCTCCTTAAATATTTAGTTTGTGTGGCTTATTACCACCCTTCTTCCCGCATCTCACTCGTCCTTTTGTCTTTTTACAACCCCCCTGTCACTTCCTCTTTATTCTCTGCTCTGGGCAAATTCCTTCACTCTCTTCCTTCTACCTCCCATCTCCTCATTGGTGGTGACTTTAATGCCCCTCACACACTCTGGGGCTACCCACAAACCCTCAAACCCGGCCGCCTCCTGCATTGTCTGGCCCAGGAACGCCACCTCACCCTTCTTAATACTCCTGGCTCTCCTACTCGAGCGGGTATTGCCTCACAACGCTCTACGACACCCGACCTCACTTTCTCTCGGGGATCACTTTCCTTTTACTGGCAGGTGACAGCCGAAACTCTTCTAAGTGACCACTTTCTCATCCATATCACCACCTCTCTTTCCCACATCCCTCGCTGTCATCCGGTTATTCACACTGACTGGCATGCTTTTCGCACAAATCTCGCCTCCGACTCCTTTCAATCCTACGACGACTGGACGTCGCGCATCTCTGCAGCGCTCACGTCCAGTAGCCGTCGCGTTCGCTCTCGTTACCCAATCCAGGACCCAGATCCACACCTTATCCGTTTATGGCGTCGCCGTAAACGTCTTCAACGCTCCTTTCGCTCCCAACCACACAATGCCCAACTTTCCTCCCGGATCACTGCTCTGCGGGCTGAGATCGTCGCCCACTGCGCCTCCCTCGAGCATTCTCGTTGGAGTGCTCTTTGTGATGGCCTTGATTCTGCATTGCACTCGCGATCCGCATGGTCTCTCTTTAAATCCCTCCTTGGCAGTAAGCCTGCCCTTGCTCCCACTCTAGCTAAAGCCCTCACTCAGGGGACTCCCTCCGAAGTTTTTGCTCAACTCGCCTCTCTCTACCTCCCGCCCCCTCTGGCACCCTCCTACCCGGTGTACTCAGGTGGACCTAATCCCGATCTGGACCAATGCTTCACTCTCCGGGAGCTCGAATCTGCTCTGGCTGCTAATTCTACACGCTCGGCTCCCGGTGAGGATGCCATTACATACACCACACTTCGTAACCTTCCTGACTGCGCCAAAGAATTCCTCCTTCAAACCTACAATGAGGCCTGGGAGAGCGGCTGCTTGCCGAGCTCCTGGACATCCTCCCTTATTTCTATGATTCCAAAGCCGGGCAAACCTCCCTCTCTCTCTAACCTCCGCCCAATCTCCCTGACGTCGTGCGTTGGTAAGACCCTTGAGCGAATGGCTCTGACTCGCCTCTCTGATTTCCTTGAGGCACGGGAGTTCTTCCCCCATTCTCTCATTGGCTTCCGACGCCGCGTCTGTGCACAGGACATGTTTCTGATTCTCCAGCAAACGTTCCTGTCCCCTACACCCACTCAAATTTATGCACTTGTGACTGTCGATGTGCGCAAGGCCTTTGACGGTGTTTGCCACGATCACATCCTTTCTCAACTCGCCTCTTTGGATTGTGGCTCCCGCATGTTCTCCTATATCCGCTCATTCCTCTCTAAACGTGTGGCTCGCTTTCGAGTAGATACCCACTTGTCTAACCCACACCACCTCACCCGTGGCACTCCTCAAGGTGCTGTTCTCTCTCCTACCCTTTTCAATCTCGCTATGGCCCCTCTCGCCTCCCAGCTAGCTGAAATTCCCGACCTGCATCATATATTTTACGCCGATGACATCACTCTCTGGTGTTCATCTGGCTCTCCCGGTCACGTACAGGACACCCTGCAACGTGGCCTAGATCTCATCGACTCCTTTCTCACCACCGCTGGCCTCTCTCCTGCTCCTGAGAAATCCGAGCTTCTCCTTCTCAACCATTCCTCCTACCAGCGCTCACACAACCACTTCGTCTCTCTCCACCTTTCTGGCTCTCCCATTCCTGTCGTCACACAATGCAAAGTTCTTGGCTTCCCTTTGCATGCGGTTAAGAATGTGCAAGCCCTCCACCGCGCTGTCACCACCTGCCACTCTGTAACTCACCTCCTGCGGCGCGTGGTCACTCGACGCTCAGGTCTCCACGAGGCTCACGCGTGCCGCGTTGCCCACGCGCTGGCCCTCAACAAAGTCTTGTACTTTGCACCCTACGCTTCCTTCAATGAGACTCAACTTAACGCTCTCGAGACTGCCCTTGTGGGCCTCTACAAGGCAGCTCTCAACCTCCCTATCACTACCTCTACCACTAAGCTCTTTGCCACAGGCCTCTTCCATCCTCTTCGTTCTCTTCTCAGTCTCCATCGTGACTCACAACTCGCCCGGCTTTCCCTTACCCGTCAGGGTCAGTGGTTATTGACTCAAGCGGGTATCTCGCCCATTCCAATCTCCCCGTTTACCTCTCCTATTCCCACCCCCGCTCCCAATCTTCGTATCCTTCCCCTCCCGACCAACATGTCCCCCGTCCTGCACGCCGGACGTCGTCATGCGGCCGCACAGCACCATTCCCCTCTCTTTGATACCCAGGGTGTAGCTTACACGGATGCCTCCTTCGTGGCTCCTCGAGGTTCCTGCGGCTACGCCCTGTACCATCCACACCTCCCTTCTCCTGAAACCCACACCAGCGGGCCGTATCTACACCCTCCAGACGCATTGTCCCTCGAGGTCCTAGCCATTGCGCATGCCCTCCAGTCATTTGCCCTCCTTCCCTCTCTCCAAGAGTACACAGTCTATTCAGACTCACAAGCCGCTATACACCACATACAGAAACGCACCCTGACCCCTTCTCTCCAACAGGAGGTCGAGCGAGCGGTCTCCGCACTGCAGCCTTCCATCGTTTTCCTCCGCTGGGTCCCTGGGCATTCAGGGATTGACGGCAATGAGCTGGCCCATCAGCTCGCCCGCGACACACTTTTCCGGGCACCGTTGATCCCCTGGCCCAAGCCCTCGGAGGACGGTGGGAGGCTCACCCTTCGCCGCACCATAAAAGAGGTCTACCTTGAGCTCCGCCTCGACAAACGCCTTTACCCTCCTCCTCATCCATCACTCACGGTGCCGGAGTCTCGCCTTCTTCGGCACATTCAGATGAATGCAGTTATCACCCCGTCCCGCCTCTTCCACTATCGCTATCGATCGGACCCTTCCTGTCCCAACTGCCCCTGCATCTATGCGGACCTGGCCCATTGCCTCTTCTATTGCCCGGCTGCTCAGCAGTCGGGTTCCTTCCCCCCACCCTTTCTATCCATCACCACCTGGCTCGACTGGCTTGGCGCTGAAGGGGAAGAAGAACAGCGGCTTCTGGTCGCCCAGGCGGTCGACATGCTCGGCCTATAAATTATGGTCGAATAAAAGTCTTTACTACTACTACTATTCCTGGAAACACTGGGGGCGGATGCAGCGGCTATAGGCAAGCACGCTCCATTTGCCCTCACTTCTGGCCTTCCTTTACCGAAAGGCGCATTGCGCTGTTTCTTGAAGACCGTGCTGTTGAGGTTGCAAATCTTGCATCGCGTCTATTTTAGAAAGCTGAACATTCACAATGACCGGTACCTGCTGCTTCAACCTCACTTTTGTCTATACGACTTGATCATCAGTGGAATATGCGCGATATTAAATATAAGACATATATTTACAAAACCTCGTTCTTTCCACGGACGATCAATGAAAGGAACAGGCTGCCAGCCGGCGTCACTGAGTGCTGCAAGGAAGATCGATTCCGCGCATTTTTATCTGATGTGTGACGTGACGCGCAGTTCTCTTGCGGGTGCCTTTCATTTCATTAGTGTCATTGTATTTATGGAGCGCGGTTGTCCGCCTTCAGTGCATGCTTTTCCTCATCCATTATTAGTTCTGTCATTGTATTTTTGTTCTTGTAGTACTTTCGGCCAAACGAGCAGAAGTTATTGTTTCCCCTCTGCAATAATGCATTCGGGCGCTGCAGGTCTCTGTAGTAAATAAATAAATAAATAAATAAATAAATAAATAAATAAAGAAATGAACGGAAATATGTGGTTTGAGCCAAACCATACATGTTCTGATCTGCATTCCATCGATCCGTTGGTGTGCTTTAATATTCCATTATCTATCAGCAGAAGTTTAGAAACGCTCCTCCACCGCTTGCGTTTATAAACGGCTTACACGAAGCACTTTCTTCATAGAATTGGCCGCACAGACAGCCCACGGTGTGTGTGGGGTCAACATAACAGGGATGTGGCTAACCTATTAATTTATTGCCGAGTGCACGACAACCTCATGTCGCGATTGAAGTGAGAGTTCTTGACAAGAGACCCTAAAGTCTGAAAAAGGTATTAGGCCCGTGGCCGACACGTGAACTGCAAAAGCGAGCACTCCTGGCGGTGATATCTTTCCTCGAGGACAGCGGTATCCTTGGGAAGTACTAGCTTTGTAGAAATGGAGTCAACCCTAGAGCTCTTACCTGTCTGTGTGCGAGTTTCAAGATCTTTGTTATTTGCGTTTGCTGTGTTTGCTGCAAACAACCTTATTTTTTTTCTGCTTTTAGTTTCGTTTCGTTTATGGTGGTTTAACGTCCCTAAGCGACTCAGGCTATGAGAGACGCCGTAGTGAAGCTTTTCCTTCTGTTTTTGGTGAGTGAGTGCTTTAATAGCGTTGTTATCTACTTTTCTTGTGTGTACTGTAAATCAGCTTATTTCTTGTTATTCTGACTTGTTTATTCATATCTCTTAAGTATGTGCAGTGTGTACTGTTCTCTTAACATTCAAGGTGTTTTTGTTTTCTCATTATTGTTACTTTTACTGACGCTTGTCCTTTATTTATGTGTTTTGTACGCTTTGTGTCTGTTTTATGTTATGTTGAACTGTACATCGTCGGACCAAGTGGTTGCTACGAATTGGTGAAAAGGAGTAGCTGGAACTACTATGCAGCGCCAAACTTTTCTTGACTTTTTATGTAAATACAAAAAATGAAGAGAAATGGAGATGCACGAAACGGCAACAAAAGCTGGAATCAGTGCATGAAACCTGGCTGCTTGCGTAGCAGCCACTCAGGCCAAACATCTATTCCATCGTTGCAGATGCCACTTCCATCTGCTCTCTCTTTTTTTTTTCCATCCACATAGGATGCCACACCGCCGTCCGTGTACAGGCGCGGACAGAACTAAACGGAGCGCGCCGCACAAGAAAGAACTGCTTGTCAGTGCCGCCTAGCCAAACCACACGTAAGCTCAAAATCGCGACGCGCATATGCAGGCCCCCTAACGGCGCAACCCTCTCATTGCTCCGCTTGCCTCGCATTCGGCCGGCATCAGGGTCGCGCTGATGATGATTATAGTCCGATAGTTGCGCCCTTTGTAGAGAGCGGGCATTTCGGAACGCACAGACCGCTGCCCTAATGCCGCAAATCCCGCGGGGGCAACAGTACCATTAGGCCGTTTCATCTGAGACAGCTGTAGGCGCGTTTCCATCGCAAATAGCGCGCGCCCTTCGAACTTTAGTTGCCTCTGGGATTCATTTCCGTCGTGCTATAGACCAAATATACTCAAAACACTCGATCCACCGCCACAGTTTCGGGTTCTTTTAAGACAGTTACCGTTCATTTTCGGCTTTCTCCTACGAGGAACCGATGGAGCAGCAAAGCATGCGCCCTGTGTGTCAGTCCTGCAGCATATTACTTCTGCATTGGAACCTGGCTTTGGAGGTCAGCTTGAAATAAGACGAAACCGCCGGTCTTGGCGCTTTTTGCAGAGCGATCCAGCGTCGCAAGGATAGTGACTGCTTCCAAATGTGCTGGATGCTGCTGCTGAGTTGCCACGCCTATATTGTCAAACAGACCAATGTCTATATGTAACAGGTAGCAGTGAAGTAATACAGCTCGCACAGAAGACTTTGGATCGCTTGCAGGGTTCTGTCGTGGTGCATTCTCTGATTGGTAGGCGCACACGGATACTTATATGCCGAATTTCGCACGCAGGGCACGCAACATTGATGCACCGCTGCCGCGGCATTCACGTGAGTGAGACAGCGGGTGCTTGTATAGTCATCATAAGATCCGAAGTGGCATGCAAAGTGATTACCACGAGGTCTGCTCCGCACATGACAGCGCCATAGGCAGCGCACTGTCTAGGTGGCGATAAGAGCATGTTCCAGTACAGGGACAGTGTGCTTCGCGGGAGACAGGCAGGGTGCATGCACTAGTGCTGCGTCGGCGCCTGGCAGGGACAAGGCGAATCATCACTGATAACTGTAGACAATTAACACGAAATTGTGGTAGTACGCCAAGTGTTTCGAGCACGTTTCGTTGCGAGCGAGACGCAGAACAGTCCCAGCGGCAGCAAAAGTTCGAAACTCGCGGGTTATTTGCGGCGCAAACGCGCCTCTAGCTGCCTCACACGAAGCAGCTTAAATGGCAGAGCCGTCCCCGCTCAATTTGCCTTATCAAGACAGTGGTCTGTGTATTCCGAAATGCTCGCTAGCTACACAGAGAGCGACCATCCAATCATGATCACCATCAGCACGACATAGGCGCCGGACGAATGCGAGGCAATCGGAGGATTGAGAGGGTCGCGCCGGAAGTGGGCCTGCACATGCGCATGGCTATTTCGAGCTTTCGTACGGTTCGGCTAGGCGGCGCTGACACGCAGTTCTTTCTTGCGCGGCGCGCTCCGTTTATATTCTGTCCGCGCCTGTACAGTATGGTACACTGTTAAAGGGAACATGCGGTCGCGTGAAGTTGCCTTTCCGCGAGGCGCTGCTGCGGAAAGCCGGAAAGAATGCCGAGCTGATTATGGTCCGGAGATTTTTTCGGCATTCTGTCCCCGTGCATGGATCTCATTTTTCACACCCACAACGCATCGATTACTTTCTCTCGCTGCTGAATTGGCTTTTTCCATTCTGTGGTCGCATTTTGTGCGAAATAAGCAGCATTTTCGCCATTGCTCCTGATGTAAAGGTGGCTGGAGCTACGTCAAGCTGCCGATAGAGCAGCTTTTTCTCCAGCCACCTATTTTCGCTCCTCTGTATTTCAGTGGCGAAAATAAACATGACTATTATTATTATTATTATTATGATTATTATTATGATTATTATCATTATTATTATTTTCTACGAACTAGATTACCCACGTGTGAGTGACTTGGCTCATATGCCACTCAACGCGTACAGTACACGCTGAGTGGTATATGAACCAAGGCGCTGACACGAGGGTAATCTAGTCCAGAGAAAATACTGCTTATGTCGCATGAAACGCGACCACAGAATGGAAAAAGCCAATTCAGCAGCGAGAAGAAGTAATCGATGCGTTGTGGGTGTTAAAAATTAGATCCATGCAAAAGGACAGAATGCTGAAAAAATCTCCGGACCATAAACAGCTCGGCATTCTTTCCGGCTTTCCGCAGCAGCGCCTCGCGGAAAGTCAACTTTAGGCGACCGCATGTTCCCTTTAACAGTGTACCATACTGTACATATACATATTGGTGGCTCGTGCTGGCCGCCGAATGTGAGACCGCGCCCTATCAGCGCTCCCACAAGAATCCCCTGCGCGCCGCTTTCGCTGCCCTTATCAGGTCTGCACCGCAGTAATCACATACCACATCTGGCAAGCGACAGTTCAGTCATGCGCAGTTGGACTGCCCGCGCGCACATAGATTACTGGAAGAGAGCGCGCGCAGTTTAAATGGATAAAAACGGCTCTACTGTACCTTTCTCGCGCTGAAGCAGTACGCTCGTCGGTGAGGAAGATCGAACGTCGTTCCGTTCCTGCTGTTGCTTCAAGGAATCTCGGTGCTGAAGTGCTTCGTGGGGCTTCTGACGGCCTCGGCGTCTTCGTGCCTATCGTCAACTGCTGGTGAGGCCGTTCCGCGAGTGGGGGATTTGGCCCGGTCTTTCCCCTTTTGAGAGCGTCATGCATAATTAGGCTTAGCACAATGGCTAGGGCATCCCCGGACATATTTCCGGTAACCTGGCTCGCCAGTTTTCCGGCTGAAAATATGCCGTTAAAGTCTTTTTCCCAAAACGGTGTGAAGGATATCCCTGTGGCGCTGGTGCCCGTAGGAGATAGATTCATTAAAATAAAAAATTCACGTCTGATCCAGGAGCAGTTGAAGCCTGCGACCAGCCGTTACCTTGAAATTGCTGAAGTTCGACCTTTCGGCAACAGAGGAATTCTGTGCAGATCATATGATTTGGATTGCATTGCAGACTTGCTGCAGTGCACTTCTTTCGCCTCATTCCCGGTAAAAGCATTCATTGCCGAGCAACTTGCCTGCGTAAAAGGAATAACACGCGGTGTGGATCCCTCCGCTACACCAGAGGAAATTGTTGCAGATTTCCATGAGGCCGGTGTTGGCATCCTCTCAGTTTACCGCTGCAACAGGGAGGCTGGAGGCTCTCGTATTCCAACAGAGTCAGTTATAGCGACTTTTGCGGGGTCCTCTTGCCCATGTGAAATCAAAGTATGGCCCATTGTCTACCGTGTCGACCCACTGCAGCCCCGTCCACTACAATGTAAGAACTGCTGGCGTTTTGGTCACAGTGGGAAATCTCGCAAGTCCGCAACGCGCTGCCGCGTTTGTAACGGCGATCATGCTTCCGAAGTCTGCTCTTGTGAGTCTTCATTTTCGCTCTCAGCGCAACACGAACGGGACACAAGACGAAGGACTAGCACAAACAGCGCCTGTTTGTGCTGTCCTTCGTCTTGTGTCCCGTTCGTGTTACGCCGAGAGCGAAAATGAACACTTACCAACTCGCCCAAATTTCCGCCTTGCTGCTCTTGTGAATCATTTAGCTGTTGCCTTTGCCACTCTAATCACACAGCTGATGATCCCACCTGCCCGAAGCGTGCTGATGAGCAGTCTGTCTTGGACATTATTCAACGCGAACGGTGCTCACGCGCAAATGCTTATGCCCTTCTTGACAGACGGCAGAACTCGTACGCAAATGTTGTCCGCACGACCGCTGCCGATGTGGATACATTCTTAACAAAGTCGGTCGTCGCTGCGATAGAGAAGGCCGTTGCTGGGGAGTACTTGACAGCATGATTAATACGTTCAATGATGCATTATCTCAGGTAATCTCCGCGCAGGCTGTTTCATCGGCGTTAGGTAACCTAGCCTCGTAAACCGGTTCTGCATCCAATGCATCTGCTGATAATATTCAACCTATTTCTCCTTCTGCCTCCACGCCTGTGAGTGTAAATGTCTCTGACCCAGTCTCCCTCTCTAATGCTTGTGAGTCAGATATTGAAATGACAACTCAATCTCAGAAGCATCGTGCTTCCTCTTCTTCTAAATCAGATCATCTGCATGTTAAGACCAAGAGAGGTTCGTCAGGAACTGCAAAGAAATCAGATGTGTTGAAAGAGGATGTTGCTGCCTCATTTTTAATGCAGTAATCATGGCGGGTATTTCGGTTATGCAATAGAATTGTCAATCTATCGCATCTTCTTTCCAAGATTTACACCACCTTATTCTTCATTTTTCTCCAGATATAATTTTATTACAAGAATCAAGGCTCTCTCCAAATCGTCCTTTTGCAATTTAAAGTTACTCTGTTTATAGAGCTGATCGCCCAAACGGCAGGGGTGGAGGCCTGGTAACATTGATTTCATCAAAACTGTACCCTCGTGCTAAAGTATCTCATACATTAATGCAACCTGATTGTGAGATTCTTGCAGTTGACATCGTTGTGCCGCAGTGTGCCCCTGTTACAGTTGCGAATATCTACTTCCCCGCCGGTGTCCGCAGCACGGACAGGCTAGATGCTTTACTGCGCAACAGCAAAAATGTAGTTCTGGATGGGGATTTCAATTCGCACCATGTTATATGGGGTGTCAGGACAGACTACAGCGGGCAGTTACTTTGGTCTTGGATATCAGCAAATGGTGTGTGCTGTTATAACAGTCACGCCATAAATTACATGAGGGCAAATTCTCGATAACTATTGATTTAACCTTAGCTGTCAATGGTATTGGCGTATCTTCGTGGTCTACTATTGACCACGGCACGTCAAGTGACCACTATCCAATCATTTTCACTATTGCATGCAGCCCGCTTAGGGCGACTGGTAACGCACATAAATTTGTCAATACTACACTATTCAAGAGACTTCTAGGTGAGGCCTTCTCGTCGGCAGTTTCCTCGGATAATTCTGACCTCGGTCCTCAAGTTTTAACTTCATTGTTAGACGTCACTCGGCGTTCAGTCTTTACGGTTCAGTCAACCGTTAAAAATAAGACTCCTTCGAACTGGTGGAATGAAGCATGCGAAAAAGCTTATCGTCAGAGGAAAGCCACATGGAAGCGCCTAGCTCATAACCAGTGCCCTAAGAAGTGGATCAATTACAAATTCTTTGCAGCATCTTTTAAAAGAACAATATCTAAGGCTAAGGATGATTACAATGCAAATCTGAATACTTATTTGTCCAACCCAGTCAATCGCAAATCTCTCTATAGATACATGGAACGTACTAACGTGCTGCCCTCTTCTCGTATCGCTCTATCCACTGTGTTGCCCCCTCGGGATGAAAAACAATTGGAGTCCATAGCTCAGGGCCTTGCTGTGCGTTTTCATGCTCGCACTGCCTTTCCTTCGACCCCATCATATTCGAGTGCAGATTTTACTGAGGTCACTGCATCTGATTTAACGTCTATAGTAAATTGTCTAGAGTCTGCTGCCCCTGGGGTTGACGGAGTGACTGCTTGCATGCTGAAGATACTAATGCAAGACTTTGCCCTGGACCTCTTGCAGACAGTAAACTCGTCTTTGGGAAAAGCCTGGATTCCACAAAATTGGAAAACAGCGAAAATAATTTTATTGCTAAAAGACCAGACAAAGTGGCATGAGCTCGACAATATTCGGGGGATTGCTATTACAACAAATTTGGTTAAGATTGTAGAACGGGTAGTCTTCAGCCCCCTCACAAATCATGTTCTCTCTCTTCGAGGCTTCAGTGAGGCTCAGATTGGTTTTCGCAGTGGATGCTCGATTTGGACCGCGCACATAGACTCCGAGAGACGTATTAGGGTTGCTATGATGCAAAAAGAGGTATCTGCTTTGGTTACTTTAAATATTGCTAAGGCGTACGACAGCGTAGAACACAGCATCTTGCTTCAAAAACTAGCTGATGTAAAACCTCCTTCGTACCTTTTAGCGTGGATAAAGGAGTTCCTAGGGACCAGATCTTTCTTTTGCACTAAGGCTATGTTAAATTCTAACACATACGCCCAGTCTAGGGGTGTTCCAGAAGGCTCCGTTCTTTCGCCGTTGTTGTTTAACATACTAATGCGTGATATCCCCATTCACCCCGAAGTGAAAGGTTATGTGTATGCGCATGATATTGCTTTTTCGCTTCTGCCAAAAATATTCATATCCTGTATCAATTGTGGCAGGAGTATTTAAATGCTCTTGAAGTTTGGCTCGACAGCCTGATGTTAACTTTAAATGTCAGCAAGTGCGCCGTCCTTGTTTTTCCACCATCATCCCCTCTTCACATTTCTTTGTCGTATCATTCTATCCTAATCCCGCAAGTTGATTCGGTTAAATATTTGGGTATAGTATATGGCCCGCAGTTAGACTGGCGGCCTCATATTAAAAGCATAGTCCTTAAAGGTGAGAGTGCCCTTCGTCGGTTGGTTAGGATCAGCAACAAAAAATTTGGTATGCGTCGGGACACTTTGCTCTTTCTTTATAAGGCCTATGTGCGGCCGATACTTGAATTCGGCTCTGCTCTCTTTTCTGGCTGCCCGAAGTTCAAGCTTCAACCTCTGTTTGTTATGGTACGCCGCGCTCTGCGCCTTTGGTTAGGTCTGCCTAAATCAGTGGCGAATGCTGTGCTGTACTTGGAGGCGCGGATACCTGATCTTAATTCGAGGTTTCAGCTTCTTACTGTGCCGACGTTTTTAAGATCTCTGGAGCATGTTCCTGGATTGGCGAACCCCATTTTCACAACGAACCCATCTTAATTCTTTTGTACTTCTTGGCCTACGCACATGATTCCTCAGGTTGTGTTCACTAATAACCTGCCTTCAAAAATTTCCACAGCAATAAATTCTGTAGTACCGGTTATTCCCCGCCACGCTGACCCTGTGATCTCCTTTGATGACACCCTCCCAGGGAATGCGAAAGATCTGCCTTCCCAGTGTACTAAAAGGGCTTATTGACGAGTATCTGGATAATTTTCCTGACCATATAGCCGTTTTTACAGAAGCCTCCTAGCAAGATGAAAAAGCAGCCCTCGGCATTTACTCAATGGCTGTCGATTGGAGTTACTCATTTCGGGCCCCAGACAATACCCCTGTTTACCTGAATTCCTTGCAATATCTCTCAGGTTATTATGAGAGGGCTGATTTTTTAGCAAAGTCCGGCCTTGGGGGACCTATCGTCCCAATCGTACCCAATACTGTCTTCTTGACTGCAGCACGCTTCGAACGGTTCCAGCGCCTCCAATGCTTGAGCCATGAGACTCTCCTTGCTCTTGCGGATTTTTAACACCTGGCATTTCCTTGGAGAGTGCGGATGTGCACGTCGAGGAAATTTGAGGTGTCCATGACCCTCTTGCGTTGCAGAATACCGCGATTAAACCTCTATTTATGCCGATCAGGGTTATCGCTGACCAAGCTTTGTGAGTCTTGTGGCGAAATAGAGTCTATAGATCACATTTTCCTCTTTTGCCGGCGGCTCACTACACTCCCTAGAACATACTTGGGTTTCCCCCTCGCTCGACTGGGGCTCCCTCAATCTATTCCGATACTACTCTCCTTTGGGGTAAGCACCAAGGGGTATGCCTTGAAATCTATGTGCGATTTAATTCACGGGAATATAATTGTATCAGGTCGATTCTTATGCTAAAATGTGAATTGACGGCTTTTACATTTCCTTTTCCTTTCACCTTTTTCCTCCAAATTTGCGCCTTCTTCACAAAATTATCCAATTATTCCACTCCTTACCCATGTGTGTATTTGTATCAACAATGTACCCTGGCCAATCCCCGACCGTAGGTACGTGCCATTCAATCAGAGGCCATCATCAAAAACGGCAGCAGTGCCTCACAATCTTGGATTCTGCGTTGGCCGCCGGCGGGAACGGACGTGTTTGCGTTGGGCTCCGGCGAAGTCAGCTTCCATCGGTGCACCAAAAGGTTTCCATGTGCTGAAATTTGGCTGTGAGGATCCGAGAGGGTGCGCCAACAGGACTGCATAAAGAATTGTTTGATTTATGAGTGAATTTTAGGATTCTTCTGTGATCTGTGCGTCGGTCCCACAAGCAGCCGCATTGTACATGGTTGCGTTCGGGCGTTGACAGGGCGCCCACCAGGGAATGGAGGGGACATCTTCACCGAAATACAAGCAAGTGAAGAAAATATCGATAACTGGGAGGGCTTGCATGCTACGGAGGGAGAAGAACGGAAGATAAAACTTAGACGCAAGTACGTTTCTGAGAAAGAAGCTGAGACAAAAGAAAGCTAGAGAGCAACGTGGAAATTCGGGCTTGTTGGTTCATATTTCGTGGCAATAGCGCAAACAGGACAAGGGACCAAGACGAGTAGACACACACAGCGCTGACTTCCAACAACTTTATTGGGAAAAACACATCAATTTATACATGCACTTATTGCCGTGTCATCACAATGCATGCACAAAACTCGGTGTGAACGTAGGTAGGCCAATTCTTTTTTCGATAGTTTGACTGAAGGAGTGCTAACACAAGAACTTCCTAATCTAGCTATCTTTTCTGCTTCTATAATCTCACGAGTGCGCTTGTCCTTACTTTTTCCTACTAAAAAACACTTGTCTAGTAACGGCCTGCACTTATCACATGCGTTGCAATGTTTGACTAGCTCTCTGTCATTTTCGTTTTTGTTGCGTACATTGCGATTATGCTCACGGAGGCGGTCGTTGAGGCAGCGACCAGTTTGACCTACATATTGGCGCCCACAAGAGAGTGGAATCTGGTACACAACCCCAACCTTGCATTCAACAATTGGAATTTGATGCTTCTTCGCGCATTGATTGGACACAGGACGAGCACATTTGTTAACCTTGCATAGGCTGCTTATCTTTTCAGGGGCAGAAAAAACAACTGACACATCGATACGATTAGCAATGCGCTTAAGATTGTGAGAGATGGTATGCAAGTATGGAATAACGGACATTGTTTTTCTCTGTCTCTCCAAGGGCATATGCGCACCAGGTTGCAGCTCAGTGTTCAGCTTTCTGAGCAAACTTTCCGCTACTGAAATCTGAAGAAGACCATGATAGCCAGCATGCGATAGCCTACAGCACTGTTGTTGCAAACTTATATACATCAAATGCGGACAGGATTTTCGGAGGGAATTTTGAAAGCACAGGTTCGCTATCGCTCTTTTTACCAGTTTAGAGTGGGCAGATTTGAAGGGCAGGAGAGGCTTGCTATTGCGGGGTTCATAAGCCCAGCAGGTATGACCAGGGTGAAAGATGATGCTAATGTCAAGGAATCTTAGCTTGTCATGAGAGGACAGTTCAAAGGTTAGAACAAGCGGTTCAGAACTTTGTCTGAGCATAGTTAGAATTTTAAGGGCCTTGGATTCAAAGGAGTCATGGCCACTGTCAATAAAAATCAAGAAATCGTCAACGTATCTAAAACCTTTGGCAACCTGCATATTGTCTAATCTGTCTTTGACGGCTTTGTCAAGTTCGGCTAAAAAGAGGTCACTTAAAATCTCGGCTATACAGGAGCGAATACAAATTCCTTCTTTTTGAAGATGGGGCTTTTCATTCCATAGGATTAAGGTGGACCTCAGATAAAAGGTTAAATGTTCTAAAAAGCTGCTAGCGCTAATACCTGCTGAGTTTTGAAAAGCAACTATTCCAAGCTGGTCAATACGATAAAGAAGGTGGATTTGCATTTTTATCCTCAGAACTCTTTAAGTCAAAAGCTGATAGTGCTGTGTCTTCCGTGTCCGCTTGCCATGAGGGCATTAAGGTAGCTAAAGTTAAGAGGCAACTGCGTTACAATTGTGTAACAAGTTCAACTTGTGTAGCCTCTCTAAGAGCATTTCAGACGCAAAACAAGACTTCTTTCATGCTTTTTTTCAGTGCAAAAACCCATAAGTCTGAGAGGCCTTTTAGACCAATCGTGTCTGAACAAGGCACGTGGAAAAGACAGGTGTCTCGTTTCTTGCAATGTAAGCTCAGCCTGCTAAAAACAGAGGATCCGTTTTTCGTAAAAAATTCTAGCGAAGTTCTTGATTTTATGCAGGCGGGTAAATGTGATAACCTTCGCGCTTTTTCTGTCGACATCAAAGACCTGTACTATTCACTGCGGCATGATAAGTTACTAAACTGTGTTGAAGAGTGCATTGACCAGCTTGGAATCGTTGCTTTTCAAAACTCAGCAGGTATTAGCGCTAGCAGCTTTTTAGAACTTTTAACCTTTTACCTGAGGTCCACCTTTATCCTGTGGAATGATAAGCCCCATCTTCAAAAAGAAGGAATTTGTATTCGCTCCTGTATAGCCACGATTTTAAGTGACCTCTTTTTAGCCGAACTTGACAAAGCCGTCAAAGACAGATTAGACAATATGCAGGTTGCCAAAGTTTTTAGATACGTTGACGATTTCTTGATTTTTATTGGCAGTGACCATGACTCCTTTGAATCCAAGACCCTTAACATTCTAACTATGCTCAGACAAAGTTTTAAACCGCTTGTTCTAACTTTTGAACTGCCC
>JARKHS020025400.1:0-301739 GCA_030143305.2 Amblyomma americanum | reverse complement strand
CGCAGCCTCGGCCGCCGACTCCAACTGACATGGCCACTGACACCAGTTCCCCGGCGCAGATCCAGACTAGTCCGTCGACTACAGCTGCCATGAACACTTACACTCGGCCCCTTGCGCCGATCCGTTGCCACCCACCGCGAACACCACCATCTTCTCACGGCGACATTTTCGAAGACGCTGAGAATTGGCTGGAAACTTTCGAGCGGGTCGCTCGATAAACGCCTGGAGCGACGAGCGGAAGCTCAATAATTTACTCTCTGCTCTGGAAGAGTCTGCCCGGACGTGGTTTGAAAACTACGAGTCTCCCACCTGGGAGACGTTTTGCCAGAATCTCCTGGCCACATTCCCCAACGCCGACCGCCGGGAGAAGGCCGAAGCGGCGCTGCACTCCCGAAATCAGCGCACGAACGAAAGAGTGCGCGTGTATATCGAAGACATGGCCCGTCTTTTCAAGCGCGCTGACTGCAACATGACGGATGACAAGAAGCTTCGCCATCCAGTGAGTGGGGTTAAGCAGGAGCAGTTCGCGGGCCTCGTGCACAGCGCACCTCGTACTCTGGCGGAATTTCTTACGGAGGAGACAACCATGGGGACGACACTCCAACAACGGGCCCGCTATTATTATCGGAGCATCCACACAATGGTGCCCGAATACTATTGTTCGTGCCTCGGCGGCAGTGCAGACACCTTGCGCGAGCTGATTCGCTCAGTTGTCAGGGAAGAACTCCAATGGATCCGTCCGTCCTAGGTTGCGCCTGCGCCGCTGGCAGCGCTCACCGAAGTCGTCAGGGAGGAGGTGCGGCAGGTTACGCGGGCACCTCCTGTCCCCAAGCGCCGCCCCGGTTCGATGACGGACCGACGTACGCATCCATTGTACGTCGCAGGGCTCGCTACGGTCCCACTACTCCGACGCCTGTCATGAGCAACATCGGCACAAGTCACGCAACCGCACCTGGCTACGGTATTACCCCGACATCTCCCGTGAGTAGCATCGCCCCCATATTATGCAACCGCGCCAGCTACAGCTGGGCCACGCCCTCGGAAGTCGGATTTGTGGATTTGTGGACCGTAGGCCTCTCTGCTACCATTGTGGGGAGCCCGGTGATCTCTACCGAGCTTGTCCGTACCACCAAGTGCGTCTTCGCGGATTCCTTCTCGACGCACCTTGTCCTCAGAATGGCGAGCGACAGCATGAGACTGCGGAACATCTTTGGGCATGTCAGAACTCTGTATACTCTGAAAGGCGAGAGTCCCGTTCTCCTTCGCCTCTCCATCGCGCTTCCAGCCCCAGCCTCCGGAGTACCTCTGCTGACCGCCGCTCGCAGAGCCCGCGTCGGGAAAACTAACACCAGTGACCTCAGGGGGAAAGGCGGCTGACGTTGAGACGTGTCAAGATCTTTCATCGCGATACCCTCGAGCCGACTATGCATGGACAGAGATAAACAGCGACAGTATCCGATACGCTGCATTCGATTTGCGTGTGACATTTGATGGCACTGAGATTACTGCGCTGATCGAACCGGTGCTGATTATTCTGTTATAAGTCGTGCCTTTGCCGTAGAAATTTAAAAGGTTCTGACACCATGGACGGAGACCCACATTCGCACCGCTGGTGGCCACCTAATTCTTCCTGTGGGCAAGGGCACGGCTAGAGTCGGCAGTCATGGTTTCACGTACGTTGGGGAATTTGTCGGCCTTCCCGAGTGTTCCAGAGACTTGATTCTGGGGTCGACTTGCTGCAGGCAAACGGCGCTGTGGTTGACTTTCAGGACGCACGCGCCCCGTTCTCGACCAAACAGGCCGAGACCTGATTTGATTCCCGAGATCCTTGCAGCAACGTTTTGCGCATTGTCGAGAATGACGTCATGGTGCCGCCGTGGTGCAGTGTCCTGGTGCTCGTGCGGAACCATTTCGCGACTACGAGGGTCTGGTGGACGACCATACTCCACTGCTGCTACCGCAGGGACTTGCAGTTGCAAGAGGTCTCGTCCAGCTACGTGACGGCCGTACCCACGTCCTCCTGACCATCTTTTACAACGAAAATCAGCACCTCGTCAAAGGCGCGGCTATTGCGTTCCTCTACGACGTTGCTGAAGTCCCAGGTTTGTGCACCTTGGTAGCAACCACTCCAGACAATGCTTGCGACACCACGTTCTTCAGTCAGTCAAAATAAATCTGGCCCTGTTATCGGTTCAGAATGATCTTCTGTCGGACCTCTTGGCAGACTTTGTGGACTGTTTCACTACGTGCTCGAAGGTTGGTAGAGCTCCACTCGCCAAACACCGTATCATCACTGATGAGACTACGTAACCCGTCTGCCAGCGCCCATGTTGTGTTGCCCCGATGGAGCGAGAAGCCATTCAGAATCAGGTCGCCGAAATGCTTGCAGACGATGTCATTTAGCTGTCCTCCAGCCCATGGGCATCGCCTTGGTTCTTGTAAAAAAAGGGACCATACTCTGCTTTTCTGTGTTGAATACCGAAAACTTAATACCGTGGAAAAAAAGGGCGTTTACCCGCTGCCCAGGATAAATGATCCGCTCGGCCGATTGCGGGACGCCCGATACTTTTCGTCATTAGATCTTAAAAGCGGGTACTAGCAAATCGAAGTGGACGAGAGAGACCGGGGGAAGACGGCCATCGTGACGCCCGATTGACTCTATGAGTTTAAGGTGCTCCCGCTCCCATTTTGTCTGTGCTCAGCGCCGGCCACGTTCCAAAGCACGATGGACACCGTTCTCTCCGGCTTTAAGTGGCAGTCCTGCCTGGTTTACCTGGACGATGTCGTTGTATTTTCGACCACTTTTGGTCAACACTTGGGGCGGTTGCGCATCGTGCTACAAGCGCTCAAATCTGCTCAACTCACGATTAAAGCCATGAAATGATTTTGTTTTGAGGAACTTCGCTTTCTCGGTGCGTTCTTAGCGCTGCCGTCTCAGGTTTGGCACGCCCGACTGTCAAGAAGGCCGTGCGCCGGTTTTTGGGCCTGTGCTCCTATTATAGGCGCTTTGCTCAAGATTTCTCGAGAATCGTTGAACCGTTAAACTCACTGACTCGCGACGACACGCCCTTACTGTGGGGAAGCGATCAAGAGGATGCATTTGTCGAGCTTCGCAGTCTTCTACAAAGTTGTCCGATACTCGGCAATTTAATGAACACGGTGCCAAGGACATCCACACTGATGCTAATAATGTTGCCCTTGGTGGGGTACTGATCCAGTAGCAAGACGGTGCAGAGCGGGTCATCAGTTCAGCCATCCGAACTCTTACGTGCTCCGAGACAAATTACTCTACAACGGAGTAAAAATGCCTTGCAATTGATGGGCCATCAGCAAGTTCAGACAGTACCTCCATGGGCGACCCTTCTTTGTGGTAAGCGACAACCACTCCTTAAGCTGGCTGGCGAGCCTCAAAGACCCCTCAGTACGCTTGGGTAGCTGGAGCTTACGCTTGCAAGAATACGACCTAAAAATCGTCTACAAGTCGATCTGTAAGCATCAGGATACGGACTGTTTTCGCGCGCGCCTATCGCAATCGCTACCGAAGAACCCGCCGATGATTTACCTTTCCTGGTCGATGTTAGTACCACCCAAATGGCATAGCTTCAGCGTGCGGGCTCGTAGTTCGCGCCACTCATCGATTACTTCGAAGGTATCGACGCTCGGATCCAGCGTGATTTCCGTCGTGGGCTCTACACCTTCACTTTACAATCTTGTGTACTCTACAAGGGGAGCTTTGCCAGCAACAAAGAAGCGTTCCTGCTTGTCGTACCACCACAGTTGCGGCCCGAGATTTTGAGCGTCTGTCGTGACGCACCCTCCGCCGGCCATTTTGGAGTGAGTCGTACACTCGCGCGGTTTAAACAAAAGTATTATTGGCGCAGATTACTCTCATCGGTGCTGGCCTACGTAAAAACATGCCCTGACTGCCAAAGTCGGAAGTCTCTTCTGTTGAAACCAGCCGGATTTATTCACGGCGTGGATCCCCCAAAGACCCCCTTTTCACCAAGTGGGAATGGACATTTTTTATGCTTTTCCGACGTCTTCGTCTGCCTGGAAAGCATTGGATTGTCGTTGCGACCGACTACATGACAAGGTACGCTGAGACCACGTCCCTTGTCAAAGGCACTGCTGCTGAAATGGCGTAGTTTTTCGTCCACAACATTGTCCTGCGGCATGGAGCCCCTGCCGTTGTTATTACTGACCGGGCGAATGCTTTCACTGCCCGCTTAACCCAGTACGTGATGACTCTGACGCTCAGCGGCCATCGACGTGCTACGGCCTATCACCCACTGACAAATGGGTTGGTAGAGCGAGGGCAACCTGCCCCTGAGCAGCTTTTTTCCCTTGTATCCCCCACAACCATTGTATCTCCTTGTTTGTGGAAATAAACATAACTCAACTCAACTCAACCGCATATAGCCGACATGCTTTCTATGTATGTTGACGTCGAGCATCGAACCTGGGACACCATTCTGCCGTACATAACGTTTACGTACAACACCGTCCTGCAGGAGACAACCCGACAGACCCCCTTTTAACTTTTATTCGGTCGGCAAGTGACCACTCTGTTGTACGCTGTGTTGCCTGTAGTCCCATACTGCGTCTCTGACGCTGACCTCGACGTAGATACGTTCGTTCAGCTTGCTGAGGAAGCGCGGCAATTGGCATGCCTGCGAATTAATTGTCAACAGGAGACTGACGCGGCCAGGTACAACATCCGACGCCGCTTCGTTAGTTACGCGCCCGACGACTTGGTGTGGGTTTGTACACCTGTTCGTCGCCGAAGGCCTTTGTGAAAAGTTGCTGCGCAGATACTTTGGCCCTTACGAAGTAGTGCGCTACATCAGTGATGTGACATATGCAGTTACTCCCGTCAAAGCGGCTTGCTCATCGCGCCGGTCGCACTGTACTGCAGTCGTGCACATTGTTCGCATGAAGCCTTTCTACGACAGAGAACCTGACTGAACCGCGGATCACTGCAGCTGTGTTTTCGCTGACTTTACCCTCTTCACCGCATCGTGTCGATGCTGCAGAAGAGGGGGCAGTGATACTTGCCACTGTAGAAGAAGTAGAAGCGCCTCTATTTGTAGAGGAAGAACTTTGTTCCCTCTCACTCGTGCGCTCGGACCAATTAGGGACCGCAGTAGTTTTGAGTCCTTGCTCCGGAGGTTCTCCTTCACGTTGCACGTTACAATATCAAGTAGAACTAAATGTTTTCATAATTGTTTAATATCCAGCGCATCTAGCAGTTAAAAGCACGTTCTATGTGTCATTACCGAAATCACTGAAGACATTGCTTTTCGCGCTGCCGAAGAATCTTGTTTTGCAGCAACCTCTATGAATACAATGTTGCTGTTGCTCTCTTTTGTGATGGTTTAACCGAAACACTTTTCTTTGCCTTTCCGTTCAGCACTATTTGATATAAAATAGATGTTGGTGTTGCTGCTGGTTTTGAGCTGACAGAAATGTCGTCGTGCGCACTTGAATACCGTTCTTGTTTAAATGCCGATTTAGTTCTGCAATGTCATTTTTGCTGTTATGTTTAAGCCCCTCCCTCCTTCATTCCCCTTGGGCCATGATTATAAATAAAGTACACAGAAAACCCTCAATGGGAATAGCGTGGTCCTAGCATTGTATCCTAAAACATAGCAGCCTAAGTTCTGTCTCTGAACGAGACCATTCTTCTTTGGTCCAGTAACAACGACTTGTGTCGGTGACTCCTACTTGCGTAAGTATATTGCTGAAAAAAAGGGTGCGTCATTTTTATTTGTCACCAGACTGAATTTATGCTCCTTATGAGGTATACTGTATCAGGCGCTATTGCTGCAAATCTGGTAGATCTGGTACTTCGAAGACGTGCCGCAAAGTAGATCGACTATGAACTGGCAGCAGGTGTTGTTGACTCCAAGCTTGCTTTCGGGCACCCAGTAGCTGCATCTTTGCCCTGAATGCAAACGACATTTTTAGCGACATTCGTCTGTGTTTGCAGGAAGCACGTCAGTCAAAATATAAGAAAACGTAATTCTGGGGATAACGGCGTAAATCTTAGGGGGATGTTTAGCAAACAGCTGTTTCTCAGTAAAGGGTAAACAACAATGTAGCACGCCAAATACTCGTGTCGTGGTTAGCATGCCGTTATGACTTTTGGGGCGGAGGAGGCAAGCCATTGTCTTTTAGAGTCATTTGCGACGGTGTTTATGGTGTTTCATTTAATGAATGGTACAAGATTTGTCAAGAGTGCCTAGGTCACAGGATACTCTATGAGCTGTTGTAATGGGGAAATTTACGGCACCCTGCCCCAGGAGCTCCAAAATTTCTTGAATGTGCGGAGGACTCATCCATATTTATAAGGTTTTTGATATCTTCGCAGGCTTCGTTAATGTGCGACTTTACTAATCGAAATCTATACTGATAAAAAGGGCGATAACCTTATTGGCTTGTCATCCGCTTTGCTCGCTAGAATCATGCGCACATTAGGCAGACGCTCTTCCGCTACGTACCTGCTGCGTCCTCTCCTTATCGAAACGCGTGAAATCTTATACTGTGATCAGTTTCAAAAGAAACATGGCCGTGACCTTTTAGGCATTCTGCCAAATATTTTTCTTCAAAGAAATATATAGAATTGTGTCGCCAGAACGTACAAGTCGCGAGCATTTGCTGCGCACCTTTCCACACACACGTGCGTCGCTGGCGCGATGAGCTGTAGCTTGTAATAAGTTTTCCAAAAAGAAAGTGAACTGTGTTTCGATTTGTTTTTTAATGGTAATTAAGTTAACCAGAGTTTATAGCAAGTTATCCTTAATTCAAGGTTGCCTGGGTTATGATGTAGACTGCACGGTCGAACACAGATGATGCAGTTGCAAATTGTACATAGTTTTCATTCATGCTTATAGAGGTTTATTAGCCTTTTGTATTACTGTACGAAGAGCTTTTTCAACCTGGTTATCAAGCGATATGCAAAGTCCTAGCAGTCCTCCGAGCCGGCTGAAAGATAGCTAACTTCGATACCCGCCTGCAACGCAAAAACTGCCCAAAGTTTTCATGACTCACAACGCTAAATCTAGAAGCGATAGAACCAATTTGCCCTATGCTGCTTATTTATTGTGTAAGCAAGAGTGTGCCTAAGCAGGTTTACAGCTCTTAAGCATCCAGAACTGATCATAGGTTGCTAGTGTTTGTCGCCGAGTGAACAAAACATTCCTGATAAATTTCAAAGTACTTCACACAGCTGTAAATAAGACTACTAAGGACGAAGTAGCCTGAATATAGTGAGTTTTACCCAAAGTATGGGTTCTCTGGGAATTTAATATAATTATGTAAGTAAAAGAAATTTCGTCGTTAGTGGTTAGGTCAGCTTTTTCGGAAGTCTCCTTTTATGTCTTTGGCCGGAGGGCCTGCGCTACGTCATCGATTTGCTGCTTCAGGCATCTTTACTGTTATCCTACGTTGCAGGCACCAATTATACTTATCGGGAGTGGATTATAATTTATTTTCACTGGTGAGAAAGTGACATCTACAGAATACTTTATGCAACGAGCCATTTTTGGAGCGCGACTCTTTTAGCAGATACCTTTCTTGTTTTTATTATTTAGCGGGGTGTATTCAACAAATGAATGCTTACTGAATTAAACAGGAGGTAACATGGCGCGCCGGTCGAAGTGGAAACATTCTTCAAGCGTTACTTTTACAGCGATGAGATAAGTTTCTGTTAAATTTTCTTTTAGGCACAGACTTAAATTCTTTAGTGTTTATGGTAGGGAACTAAATAAGCTTCCGTTCACCACTCATAACTGGACGCTCACATTCCAGGCTTAGAACGACACCTCTACCGCTGCATGGTAATGACAGCTTGAATGCTGATTCATTTGAGAGCCGCTACAGTTCGCTACTTACCTGAGGTAATGTAGCTGTAGCGGAGAGCCTTGCAGGTTCCTGAAATTTCTGTACACAACTGTGTGTCTAGAGCTGGCGCTTGTTTCTTAGAGCTAAGGAAAGCATGCGTTTACTGCATTTATTAACCATACATGTGGTATTTTTTTACCTTCGTTTACAAGGCTTCCCTCATTTGTCAATTTCTCGAGAGACGTGCTCATTTCTGACCAATGAATAGGAAATTGAGGTTTGAGGTTAATGCGATGTCAGGGGACCGCTGCCCACTCGGTTATCAACTTTCCAGCCTCTCCAGTCGTAATTACGCGGATCTCAAACGTGTTGAAGGCGCTTTTAGTTAGCCCCATTTATCTCTATTCCCTGCGACTTCTGCGTTTGTGATTGCGTTGTTGCGCTTCAATGGCTGCCAGGTGTACGCGCTTCGACACCAGTGAAGGGTAGCGGTGAAGTGGACGACCAGGGCTCACTCGGGAGGAGTATTGAATGCCACGTCAGGCTATTAGCATGTGTTGTTCTTTTTCTTTTTTCGCGTACGTCCATATCAAATACACATTGATATGGGCAGTTGAAATAACTGGCTTTTCGAAGAAAGGAAAGCGATGTGCGAAGGTCAGCCCCCTGGATGTCACAAAACCACATTCACTCCGTTGTGTGAGTGGTAGGGAATTTGAAGTTAGAGAAAGAGAAAGGACGAGCACCCCCCCCCCCCCCCCCGAATTTAGAACCGAAGCCAAGACGACGGCTACGGAAAGAGCTGAAACCCTTGTGTATCACTTTCCTCCTGTTATTCTTGCATAATGTGTGTGCGCATGACTGAACGAGGAAATAAAAAGAAAATGCGCGGCCCTGCTCGCTGTCTCCAATCGAGCCACTGCCACTTCAACATGCAAGTAGAAAAAACTCAAAAGTTAGAGAACAGCAGGAAAGAACTGCCGAGCATATAGAGACCATCTACCCCGGCTCGCAGTGGGAGCCAGTGGCGCCCAACCTTTGTTCAAAGCTCTTGTACTGTCGCAATGAACATCGCTTTGCCAAAAGAAGAAATATAATAGCACGCGTCATGGTGCCAACAACAGATATAAGAACAGTAACAATTGGTGTCGTATTTTATGCAGCTATAAGTAACGTTTGTAATCTCCAGTTACACCAATTACCAGGGGCACAACGGCAGTAGGTCAACACATCTCACATCCCGTAACTGACGGTTCCTGCCAAATGCTCAGCATATTTCAAGAAACCTGTGGGAACTCTAATGGTGTCATTGATGACAGTGTTGTTTTATGGGTGTATACTGGATTATTGTCAAGGAGCGTATTCAAGCTGTCAGGAGCACACGCTCCCACAACCTGCGCTGAAGCAGCGCTTCTAAAGAGGTGTGTGTGTGCGTGTATGCGCTCGCGCGCGCGTTTCAACGACCTGAGTGTTGCCGCCACCTCGTGGGATTCCACGATTATTCGAAGCGTCTTTTTATGACAGCAGCGGCGCGCGCGCGTAGCGACTATATGCTCGAGTACCTAGACTTCCGCACGTTCACTTGCAGAAACCTTAGTCGGCAGTCACGAGTCATGCACTGATGCCCGCAAGAGGGTCTCCGGTAAATGCATCGCGATGAATTTAACGTCATAAAAATGCTCTAAAAATTGCTGAAACAGTAATTTGCAGATTTGCCGCTCACAATATATGGATCATTTTGTAATAAAAATTTTTCGTTAGGGTCAATCTTTTAGGGGTTCTTATGATATTTATGCTCCATAATATCGTTTTCAGCGGGCTCTTTCATCCTTCATTGGCGGGCTGTCGCTTTTGCTTGTGGGAGCGTTCGCTCTATATGTCTTTCTTTAAGCAATACTTTGTCCTCCTTTTCATAGTCAGAAGCAAAGACATGACCTTTGATGTACAATGCACTAAAAAAAGAAACACATTGCTACCGTTCTCAAATTCATTTTTCTCGCTATCTGGGAGCTTTCTCTGACATCTCTAATTTTTCCTGATAAATGTTCACCAATAGACAGACCCACATTTTAATCATTGAAGACGATCTGCAGTAAAGGTGCTTTGCCTCGAGAGCAGTGTGAAAACATGAAAATAAATGTCACCTGAGAACGTATTGCAGTTTAAAAAGGAAATTTAGGAACTGCGCAAAATGACTAAGACAGGAGATAAAGAAACAAAGACCACGCGACGCGCGCAGACGGCCATCCGTTTATGATGTCGCCCGTGGTGTCGTGTTAGTTTCTTTACCTCCTATCTTCGTCATTTTGCCCAGTTTCTAATCTTCCTCGAAAGTGAACCAAATAGCCCTCAAGAACGTCCTACTAAGACAGATTCTTAACTTGCTCAGCCATCTTTAAATCAATACCAGAGCGACGCATCGAGGCCTAACTAGCCGTGGTCGCTCTGTGGTTAGGGCGGTCAGCTACTGAACCGAGATTCCCGGATCCGAACGCGGCTGCGGCGGCCGGATTTCGGTGAAGGCGAAGCGGAAAAGGCAACCGGGTTCTGCGTGATTTCAGTCCACGTTAAAGAAACCCAGGTAATCTAAATTATTGCGGACCTCTACTCTACGGCACCTCTTTCTTTTTTCACTCCTACCTTCCTCCTTTCCCTCACGGCTCGGTAGGCATATCTGCAGAGAAGTGGAACAGTTGCTCTGATTTTTCCACTTCTCCAAACTATTAATTTCTTGGGGCCTAAATAGGGTGTTTTAAAATGACAGTTAACACAGCACTCATTCTGATCGGCTAGCGATTAAAAGTGATCGACTGGATAGCAAGAATTACCGTGTTCTTAATCATGCTGGAATTGATAAATTTCAGGAAAGCTGCTAAGGTTTCCGCACAATAATTTTCGGATAAACTTCGGTCGACAAGTTGGAAATGTGGTCAAAACTTTCCCGGCTTCTGTTTTGAAAAGAATATATGACGACGAAACAACCTCACCGATTTTCAAATATGCCGCATTTTTACAAATTTTCCAGACAAAAGAACTGCGTAGAGTAAGCAGACTGCAAATATATTAGTGTGTTTTCTTAAAGGTGCACGCTAACCATCTATGCTATGTAATGTCAATGCCTTATGCACGTTGTAGCTAGGCATATAGAAGGTTACTATTTTTGCATCTCTGAAAAAACAAAAACAGCAAATATGAAAAAATGCAACTGTACTTGCTCATCTTGCTCCTTAACTCGTTCGCATCGTTATTTGACACGGTGACAAGCTGTGAGAGGCCACATCCGAGAAAATGCCTACAACCCGGAGCTGTTGTCCTCAGATTTGTGATGTCTGTGTTTTTTCTAGAATGAAAATGCGAAGAGGGTGCACTGCTGCCTTTAGTGGCAGGTATCTTAAAAACAGGGAAGCAGCAAAAGTATAGAATTTCGAGCCCGTGAATGTCAAACAATATCTAAATTGCAATGAAGCATAAAGTATGCGTGGGCTCGAAAAGTGTCAAGCAATGCTGCTTTGAATCTGCCTTGAAATTCTTCTACTGCGTTCATTTGCGAGAAAATGAAATAAAATAAAAAACTAACAATTACTTACAGACTTGAGGGCGCGCCCTCTACTTCTAGCGCACGCCGACCACTACTGAACGGCCGTAGCTCGTTATTGCCTTCACGCCCCAGTTTTCCTGAATGCGCGCCTAACTAAAACGAAGTGCTACAGTTCTAAATATTGCTGCAAAATTTGGGGCGCAAATTTGAGAGAGTTGCACTATTTAGCATTGCATAAGCAGCTAGCGTAGAAGACCACAAGATTTCGCATCAGGGCTGTACCCTTTTCATTCAATAAAAAGTAGCAACTGAACAAATTGTTAAAGCATGTGTCGACGTCCACTTCAAGGTTTGAAAGAAAAGCGGCCGCTCATCAATGCTTACACTGATCCATTAGGTGAAAACTCGGCTTTTGCTGTGGTGGAGCCATCTTCGTAGGGACCCATCTCGATGAATCGAATGCATTTGGCTTAACCAAATGCATCCGAAATGTGATCGCTTGCAAAGTTCCGGTAGGTCATATACCAGGTTTCGCTGAATGGCAAACACTAGAGCAAAGATTGAAGTTTTTTTATTGCTCTGTGTTATGGCGCGCTAATCACTGTGCATGGCAGCAGAAACATATTAATGCATTCTGTGTGTCAGCACAAAAAAAAAAGTTCGTTCAGTTTGCAACAGTTGTCAAATAAGACATCAGTTCTTAAAACGCATGATGATTTGCGCCGCTCGTCTCGCGTATTATATCTGACGAGAGTTCTCGGCCACCTAGGTGACTTCTAAACTTGTGTTTTCTCAGCTTCACAAGCTGAGGGAACTGCTTCGTGCTTCACTAAATGCACCACGCGGCAACTTCCAACAGCATTAGTGCAAATATGCAGAAACTGAAACTTGTGTTATCAACTAAAGAGCGGTGCAATCCAGTAGATCAAACTATGGAGAGAAAATGCTAGTACTTTACCAGGAGAAAATTGTGGACGCGGCAACAGTTAGGCGAATATCGGACGCAGCTAGTCCCCACACCCGTGGCGGAACAGCAGGAGTGTAATTTCTGGCATTGATCGCACCGCTTTATTTTCATTTAAAAGAGAATTATTTCGATGAAGAGAGAAACAAGCGCTTTCTGCCTAATGTTTGTTGACACTGAAGATAGTTTCCAATATTATAATGCTTTTTTCTTGCCTGACAGAGAGGCTGTCGAAGAAATGCTCACATACAAAAAAGCTCATCTGCCTCGAGCAAACTTCACTTGCAGCTCGTGGTACAAGCGCCATCTTGAGTGAGCAAAATATGAATTTAAGTATATGGTAAAAACACGAGTTTTGTAAAATTTTCAGAAAACGAAACGAAAACAGAGCCGTCATCGTTGCTTCAGAGCACAGTGCGCCTGAGCAGTCTGTGTTTGATTTCAACTTGTGGCCACCAGCTATTTTTATTTAATCTTATTTTTCATCGCATGGGATAGTGTGATAACTGACTACTGGCCTTGAGTCTCTTTCCTCGAGGGAAGTAGATTTGCTTCATGCATAATGCCTTATTGTATCCCGCTCTTGGTGCGAAAAAAATATGAGTTTCGGTGGTCAAGCTAATCAAGTGTTAAGAGGCACACTGTTTCATTTCTTCGAAACACTTTGCAGCTTCGACGGAGTGATTTGTATCTTCTTTCTTGATGAAGGCCTTCGGAAAGTAATTATGGCATATCTACACAAAAGTGCGGTTCATAAAAAAAATTTGTCGTCTTGGAGATCTATTTCGAGATCTTACCTAAAGGAGCGAGGTCGTGATGCTTTTTGACCAATAGAACCCATCTTATTCTCTACTATTCAATCAAAAACTTAGGTCGTCTTCATTTTGGTAATCTTCGAGCGAAGGGTTATTGCCGGGAAAGCTTTGACTTGCAAAAACTTCTGTGACGCTTAAGCATACGCACAATAAAAGGGCTCGGCTAAGGACCATACAGTAGGTTTGAGTGCTCGTGAATTAAAAGGGCTTGCGGTAGGTAAATCTTGTAGCTAAAATACCTCTTTATATACACTGCAGTAGCCACTACGTTCTTTTCGATGCCACCCGGAGGTAACGAAAAGTTTGTGGAAATATTTTTAAAGATTCTTGCTCGCTGTACCCTTTGCTAACAGGATTATGATGTCACCGTCCTGTCCTTGGTGGAATATGTAGTTTAATACTGTTTGGCTTTGCTTTTCTCTCCAACTCTCACCAGGGAGCCCATATCCCGGAACTATGTCGAGATCTCGATTTTATCGGTTGCACTTCTTTTCATCGCTCAGTGTCAACTTTGGCCTATAATAAGCGACGGGGCACTGTTGGGCGCAGTAAGTATGACACTGACATCGCATGACAAATTTTTTAACCATTTATCTATTTTTCTCCTCAATGCCAGTGATTACGCTACATGTGCAGAACTGCACCTTTCACTGGAATCGAGTTTTTCAATTGTGATATTGCACGAAGCAACTGGCTTGTAACACCATCCTTCAGCGCGGGTAAAAGGATCGTATTGAATCGTTGAGAAGTGCATGGCGAACGTTGAATATATATGGGGCAAAGACGGCGCGCCTGGCGTGTGTTTATTTGCTGCGTGGTTCAAAAGACTTGCGGGGCATACTTAACCACACTCTTAAAGAAGAAAACGCGTTAGCGTTTAGGTTGCCTATCTGGTGCCTGCAATGAGTGTGCAAGGTTTTTCCTATGTTCCCACCAGAACTCCTGGCATCATTTTCACTTTTTAGAGAAACCTCCCATTCGATTATCACACTTTATTCGTTTTGTGGAGTGAGCTTATTTCGAAAATTTTGGGAGCTCCTTATAAATGTTTGGGGATGTGCCAACTTTAAACTTTGGTGTCCTCACATCTTTGATCATGTCGGCGCCTTATGAATGGTCCACTGGTTGCCACGTGGTGCTGATGATGTCACGACCCCCTCATTCGCAATCACAGATTACGGGGAGTGCTCTTGGTCCTACTTTCACAGCGTGGATGAGTACAAGCTTTTACAACAGCTGAGACATTATTATTTTGTTTTCTTTCTGTTTTGCTGCCAGTGAGGCGGAGGATGGTATTTGATGAAGTAAGGACACGGTTTTGAATTACTCTTGAGCTACACATAAAGCGAAATGCGAACTTCGGGTTGCTGGATGCATCTTTCAATGATCAAGAAGCACTAGAAAATTCAGACATTGATGAGACTCAGATACCATGAACACACCACACGGTTCCAAATCATCCATTCCATAGCCAAACCGGAATATGAAGTGGGTTAGTGTCAACCATCATGCTGCTCTGTGCAAATATAAAGGACTGCACTAAGGCGTATAAAAGAAAAATCTATTACACATAATTAAAGGTTGGTACTAAACGTCGACGAGCGGGGGAATAAAAAAACAGCTGAACACGCTGAAGGACCGGACCGGGTAAAAAAGACAAAGGATCAAGATCCTAGAAGGGAACACACGTGCCTGGATATTGCTCTATGAAATATCATTATGGAATATCAGTGCAGTAGGCATGGCAGTACTAGAGAGGTGCAGATGAAGAAAAACGAAGCAAGAAATTACGAGGAATTAGAAAAAAATTTACAGCTTGAAAAGGAAGCAAACAAAAACATTACGGCGAATGCGACGCCAGCCATGACCTTGAACTGGACGTAGACATAGAATATGTGAGTGCGATGCACTAACATGATTGGAAACGAAATGAAAAGACAAACAAGCAGGGCTTTTGGCAAATGAAGAAAAACCGTTAAAACCTTGTACTGTGAAACGAAAACTAAGTTATAGTAGTGAAGGCGCGGGGAAAGAGGGTTAAAAACATGAAGTTGGAGTAAAACAGCGAAAACAAGTCAAAGTGACAAGGAAACGCCGCCACTACAGACCACCCCAAGAAGATAAGAACACCATATTACTGACAGAGATTCATGGCGTCTTCCCGGAAAGTTTTAATCCTGACGACCCTAATCGCCTCTCCATTTTAACTCTACCTTGTTTACGGATGACAGTGGTTTCGAATAGGCGGACAACGTCGCTACCTACAGTGTGTTGGTAAATGGCCTTCCGAAGTATTATGAAGCGCTGGCTAGTTCTACGCTCTTTTTTAAGTGAAACACCGGTCTCTTTGCATGATGCGAGTGTGTCCACAAGTATGGAATAACTAATAAATGAGACTCTGAGATTATTTCTGTTTTGTGCACCTCCGGCAGTGACATTTAGAGCAGCCCTGGCATCTTCTTTCTTAGGCCAACATCTGGCACTGCTGTGCTTTGGCATGGTATTTCGAAACCGAGAAGAGCGCACTACCTTCCTTCAACTTTCCTCGCTCAAAGTGAAGCTTGGTTTATTCACTGAAACAGGTTGTTTAAAAATTGCATCTGTGCGTACGTTTCTCGAGGCATGAGCGCCCGCTTGTTGTTCCTCTCTCTGTAGGACGTCTAGACGAATGCTGATTTGGTCGCCACCAATTGCTGCTAATCCCGCCACTCAGGCTTCGAAGCGCACAAGTCATGACACAAAAAGCTTTGACAGGAACGTCGAATGCTGTAGTCGGTAGCGAAACACCGCAGACCGATACGAGATAGAAGTAGGCAGGAGAATACGACAGATTGCAGTTGGCGGGAAATTCAAGGTAATAAACAGCAGTTTATCTGTAGCACTTATGATGAAAGTAGATCGCATTCGTTTTGCGGGGAGTTGTGAATGGTTCATAAACTTGCACGCTAGTGAAAAGGCAGGCAAATAAACTGAGGAGAGCGCCCTGGGCTATAAAACGGAGTATAATTGCGGAAATGTTTAGACAGGAAGATAGCAAGATGATACTGATGTCTTTGCTCAAACAATGAAGGGCAAATATGCATTGGCATGGAATATAACGATACTGCCACGTAGTGGTGACGGCAGTCGAAGCAGCGATGAAGACGGACAAAATGATCTTCTAAAAGAAAACTGTTTTTGGGGCTCACTTGCACCCAAAATGGACTGAATCACTAGGTGGCGGCGAAGCGACAAGGGTGCTCGGCGGTCGTCGAACAGAATGCCCGCCGCTGTCGGCCGTGCACAATTCAAAGCTGATGGCGCACTTTCGAGATAAAGCGTGCAAAGTTAGTAGCACTATCCGGAACAACGTAGAATCAGCTTTTCCTGGCTGCGTTCAATTGACAAAAATCTAGCCGTGTCATGCGTCGCAAACAAAGCGATAAAGTGCTGTGACGGCAGACTTTAAAAACGACAAATACTGCAAATATTCGCGGCATTACTCCCCTCTCAAAGAAGCATCGATCCGATGCATTAAAACAAATAATGCGACTAGCAAGTGAAAAACGCATCTTGCGAAAATAGAGCATAGAAAGGCAGCGGCCTTTAGCGCGCATAATAAGACTTCAGACGAAGTACATGGACAACTTCTTGTTCTACGCGGCGTCTCTGGGATGCAGTCATTGCGGCAGGGATGACTTCATAATCCAGTTTACCTAGCCGACGAAGAACCTTGTACGGGCCGAAATTGTGGCGCAAAAGCTTTTCACTCACATCCACGGTGGCGAATGGGCGTCCACACCCAGACTTGGTCTCCTTGCTTGTATTCCGCGTTGCGTCTTCGTAGGTTGTAGCGTGTGGCGTCGGACCGCTGCTGATATTTGATCCATAATCGGGCAAGCCTTCGAGCTTCAGCGCGTTCAAAATAAGCGGCAACGTCGACGTTCTCTTCTTCTGTAACGTTGGGCAGCATTCGCGTCCAGTGTGGTCGTGGCCTCACTGCCACGGACGAGCCTAAAAGGAGTCATCTGGGTGGTTTCCTGCACTGCGGTGTGGTAGGCAATTACAACGTAAGGCAGGATGACATCCCAGGTACAACAAGGAGGTAGGCTGTTTTGCTCGCTGCAAAGTTCTTCTTCACAAGGACCTCAATCTGCACACAGAAGGAAGACAGTCCTCGCTTGAATGAAGCGCGTGATGAAGAAACCTTGCTTTCCAGGTACTCGATGAGGCGTTTTAGGTCGGGGTCTGACAGCTGCTGCTGAGCAAAAGAGCTGGGGCTGATGGGTCCCAGGAAGGCGTCCTCATTGTCGTCCGGCGGCGGTGTTTCTACAGGGGCTCGCGAGAGGCAATCGGCGTCAGAGTGCTTGCATCCGGACTTGTAAACGATGGTGACGTCAAACTCCTGCAGACGCAGACTACATCGAGCGAGTCGGCCAGAGGGGTCCTTCAAATTGGCAAGCCAGCACAGCGAGTGGTGGCCGCTGACAACCTTGAACGGTCGTCCGCAGAGGTATGGGCGGAATTTCGACGTATCCCAGATGATGGCAAGGCACTCCTTCTCAGTTGTCGAATAGTTAGCCTCGGCCTTGGAAATGGAACAGCTAGCGTATGCGATGACTTTCTCCAGCCTGTCGCTTTTTTGAACGAGGACGGCACCTAGTTCCACGCTGCTTGCGTCTGTATGAACTTCAATATCGGCGTTTTCATCAAAATGCGCAAGGATCGGTGGGGACTGTATTCGACGCTGAAGTTCCTTGAAGGCTTCTGCTTGCGGCGCTTCCCATTTAAACGGCACATCTGCCTTCGCCAGTTTGGTCAGGGGCTCGGCGATGCGCGAAAAGTTTTTCCCAAATCGTCGGTAGTATGCGCACACTCCGAGAAATCGGCGCACTGCTTTCTTATCGGCCGACGATGGAAACTGTTCAATAATAGCTGTTTTCTGCGCGTCTGGTCGTACTCCCTCCTTGCTAACGATGTGGCCTAGAAACAGCAGCTCTTCGTAGGAAAAGTGGCATTTCTCTGCTTTCAAGGTTAGGCCAGACCACTTGATTGCGTCTAGTACTGTTCGAAGTCTTCTGAGGTTCTCTTCAAAGTTTTTGGCGAAGACAACGACGTCATCTAAATATGCCAGACAGATCTGCCACTTCAGGCCTGCCAGCATTGTACCCATTACTCGCTGAAACGTCGCTGGTGCGGAACAAAGTCCAAATGGCATCACCTTGAACTCAAACAGCCCATCCGGAGTGATGAATGCTGTCGTCTCGCGATCTTTTTCGTCGACGTCAATTTGCTAGTAGCCGCTATTGAGGTCCATCGATGAGAAATATTTCGCGTTGTAGATGCGGTCCAGTGTGTCGTCGATGCGGGGGAGGGGGTAGACGTCCTTTTTTGTTATGTTGTTCAAGCGGCGGTAATCCACGCAGAATCGAAGTGCGTCGCCTTTCTTTCTCACTAGAACAACCTGTGCCGCCCATGGGCTGTTTGAAGGCTGGATGACATCGTCACGAAACATTTCTTCGACTTGGTCCCGGATGGCTTGTCTTTATCGCGGTGACACACGGTAGGAGCTTTGACGGAGAGGTACGACGTGTTGGTCCGTTATAACGCGATGCTTGGCAATTGCGTTTGTCGCACCCTCGGCGATGTCTAAAAACAGTCACTGTAGCTTTGAAGCGGATTGCGGATTTGGTCGTGTCTGCTCCGGAGCAGGGCTGGGTTGATGCCGAAAATGAACGAGTTCTCTTGGCCAGCCGAATCTTCTCTGGAGGGGTCCTAAAGGGCGAAGGAGTCTCGTAGGTCAGATATTTCGTCGAAGAAAGCAATCGTCGTTCCTCTGTTAATGTGCCGGTATTCTTCGCTGAAGTTAGTCAGCAGTACTTCAGCCTGGCTATTGCGGAAATGTGCGATACCTCTTGCGATGCTGATTTCTCGGTCTAGAACCAACTGCATGTTCCCCTCGATGACGGCTTCAACGTTAATGGCTTTCGTAGCGCCTACGGTCAAGATAACGCTTGATCGGGGTCGGACGCTCACTTCTTTATCCAGGACACTCAGGGCAACGCGATTTTCCCAAGTTTTCATCGAAACGATGGCTTCGTCCGTCGAAAGCGTGATCAGCTTGGATCGCTGGTCGATGATCGCTTGATGCTCATTAAGAAAATCTATACCCAAGATCACTTCGAGGGAGCATTGCAGTAGCACAACAAACGTCGCAGGATAGGTACGTCCTTTGCCAGTCACTCGCTCTGTGCATCGCCCTGATGGCGTAATGAGGTGGCCCCCTGCGGTGCGAATTTGTGGGCCGTGCCAAGCTGTTGTGACTTTTCTCAGCTGCGCAGCGAATGTTCCATTTATCACCGAGTAATCGGCTCCTGTGTCGACTAGAGAGGGAACTTTCCGGCCGTCGATAGTCACTTCTAAGTCGGAGGTCCTGGCTCTTGCATTGCATGTCGCTCTCGGCGTCTGGTCACGGCTTCGTCGCGTATGCGAGTCGCGGGTGTGGCGTGTGGTCGAAGCTTTTCTGGGTGGCGTCGCCGTTTTGAAGGCAGTTTGCGTCGTGGTCGGGGTTGTCATTTTGTGCGGCGTCGGTGCAGCGAGAGTAGGTTCTTCATGCGGCGTCGCGGGTGCAGCGTCTTCATGGGGCGTGGTCGGTGGAGGATCTTCGGCGTTTCGCTCGTGAGCAACCTCACGTCCAGGGGTTGCTGCCTTTAGTTTCCCCTACGGGGGCTGGGAGACCTTCCTCGTATCGCGGCTGAGTAGCTGCGGCGTGGCGACGCAAAGCGCGAAGTTGACGGTGATGGTGAGCGCGAAAAGCGGTTCGGCGTGTACTCCTCTCGACGCAGGTACTCGTCGATTTCCTGTGGACGTTGTCAAAAGCGTGGTCGTGGGGCGTTAACGGCAAAACCTCGAAGACCGATACGTCGGTACGGGCAGTGACGAAGAATATGCCCGGCCTCACCGCAATGAAAGCGCAACGGTCGGTGGTCGGAAGACCTCCAGGCGTCGCATTTCCTGGGGCTTGAGCGCCGGTCATAGGCTGGGCGTGCGGAGCTCGGAGGCGGCGCTGTGGAACAAGTGGCTCATCTCGGGGAGGACGTAGGGGTTGTCGTTGGCGCTTAGGAGCCCTTACTGCAGCGGCGTAGGTCATGGTGTGGGTTTCTGTGGCCGTCGGGGTGCCACGTGCCTTTTGCACTTCTTCCCGTAGCACATCCATCAGAGTCGCTGCTTGCGGCTGTGGGGAGGATGATAGTAATCGGCGTAGCTATCCTCGGACGATTTCGCGGTTAACTTCCCGCACGTTGTCGCTGGTGGTGGCCTGTTCCGAACGGTTTGCACAGACAGAGGAAGGGCGATTGTACTGCCGAGCTCGGACGTCGAGGGTTTTCTCAATCGTGCATGCTTCTTGCATGAATTCCTCGACTGTTTTTGGCGACTGGCGGACGAGGCTGCCAGAGAGCTGTCCTTTTACGCCGCACATTAAAACTGAACTTTATTTTCCTCGGTCATCTCGGGGTCGCGGCTGCAAAATAGGCGCTTCATGTCCTGGACGTAACCCCGGACGGGCTCATTCGGAAGCGGGATCCTGGACACGAGGAGTCGTTCGGCTCTTTCCTCACGAGATTGGTGAATACCTTCAATTGTTCTGTCTTGAATTGCTCCCATGTGATAAGGGACGACTCGTGGTTTTCCCACCACGTGCGTGAGGAGCCATCCAATGAGAAAAATACGTGTTCAGGTTTTGCCGCACCATCCCACTTGTTTATTGACGCCACGCGCTCAAATTAGTCCATCCATTCTTTGGGGTCTTCGCCTTGGGATCCATTGAAAGTTGGCTGCTGCAGTATGATCGGTGTCGAGATCTTCGGCGTGGTTGCGGTGCTTGTAGCAGCGTCTTTTCGCTGCCTGGTGCGGCCCGACAGGGTCCCGAACTCAGGCTCCTCTCCCTGGAGACGTCGGCTGGCTCGCTGAGGGGCTGGCTCGTCCTCGGGTGCGAAGCGCTGAGGGCTGGCGTCCGGAATACGGAAGTCTACCCCGCACCTCCACCAGATGTCACGTAGTGGTGACGGCAGTCGAAGGAGCGATGACGACGGACAAAAGGTCTTCTAAAAGAGGAGTGTTTATTGGGCTTACTTGCGCCCACAATGGGCTGAGTCACTCGGCGGCGGCGAAGCGACAAGCGTGCTCGACGGTCGTTGAACAGAATGCCCGCCGCTGTCGGCCGTGCTCAATTTAAAGCTGATAGCGTACTTTCGAGATAAAGGGTGCAAAGTTACTAGAACATCCCGGAACAATGTAGAATCTGCTCTGCCTGGCTGCGATCAAACGAGATAAATCTAGTCGCGTCTTGCGTCGCAAACAAAGCGATAAAGTGGAGTGGCGGCAGATTTAAAAAACGAACAAATACTGCAAATATTCGCGGCAATACAAAACATATAGAATTGCCTGTTAAGGTATCAGAGTGTGTTCCCAAAAAACCTGAATGTCGAAGATGGTTTTGGACCCATGTTGGCGAATGAGTGAGGAAGCCCCTAGGGACAAGGTAGCTGAACTGGCTAACGAGGGGCTGAATTGGAGACCAAAAAAAAAGCGAGGCCTTTCTCCGGCAGTGGATGCTGTTAGGCAGCTGCTCGCGCTAAATTGATGACAATGGTGCTATTGATCAATAGAAAGAAAATACCATCACCTTTATCAACGTGTCGCTAGTAAGCACCTAATGGCTGCTTCTGTAAAGGTCTGAAAGGATGGTCGACAATAGTCCAACGAGATTACCCGGGCAGAATGCGGATTCGGTCTTGAGACCGAAATTCTCAACGCCTGTACATTGAATGCAATTTTGTTTTCAATTTGTCACATATATTAAGGAGCCTAAAAGAAATTTTAAAGAAAACAGGTGTGAAGAAGACGACGCGAATTAACCGAAGAATAATGAAGAGGAAGAAGAAGCATTCGTCGAGGTCGAGAGAGATGATTGGTGGAGAAGCATTCGGTGAGGTGGAGAGAGATGATTGGTGGAAAAGAGAAGACGACGACAAGGTTTACGTGGACTGACACCGAGGATATAAAAAGGCGAGTGAGAGCGAGGTACTGGGGGGAACAGCAGAGAAGCAGAGGCTCCGGCGGGTCAGGGACATTTTGGCTGGAAGGGAGCAACGCCGGCTACTGCTCCGGTGAGCTCGCGTTCTACGACATCGCATCGTGGACACCCTGCCGTGCCTGAGCCCGTTCCGGGGAGTCAACGGAGGAAGCTACCACCTGCTACGGCAAGGGGTGTCTCCAGCGCTGTTGCCACCCATCCGGGTGGTGCCCCCAACGCCAACAACACCGCCATCACCTCCACGGGCGCTTGGACCGGGAGCTTGTACGACGCAGCCAGCGACTCCAGCCCAAGCGCGTCGAACGCCGCCAGCGACGCCAGCCCAAGCACGGCGAACGCCGCCTCGACGCCGCCTACTGGATACATACAACGCCGCAGCCACACCGAACCAACCGTGAGCACGAATGCCGACCGCTAATAGTAGAACACTAGTAATAGACGCTAGTAGCAGTGTGCCCGGGTCGTGTGTATTTATAGTCTTTGTGTTTTGTGTTTGTTTTGTTAGTTTTGCGTTCTAGTTTGTGTGCCACGTAGGGTGTATTAAATGTACGTTTGTGTGGGTACACCCGTCGCCTAGTCCATTCTTTCGGTCCGAGAGTTCTTCGGACAGATCCGTGACACAATACAAGGAGACGAAGAAGTTGTTCGGTATCAGAACGCTACCTTCGCGACTCTGCAGTTTTTTGTAATTTGTGAAATAACCAGACAGGCGCCGCTCCCTTTTTGTCAGGGCGATTGACGCGGAGGCCGCTGTGCTTCCTTTAGAACCCGGTGGGTCGGCAGCGGCCGCCCAGCGAAAGCGCCTCTACCACCTTAGTGACTCAGACAGCCAGGAAACTGTGGCGTACTTGGCTCCAAGTGATGACTCCTCGAGGGGTTCATACCGGTCGTTAGCAAGAAGGCCAAACGCAGACTGCGCTGGCAAGCTGAGTCATCCTCATCCAGCCCGTCAACGGTCATCAGAGTGCGAAGTGCCCCGGCGCAAAGCGTCTTGTTTATGCCACAGGACCTAAACCTTCTCAACAGCCAAGCCACCTCTATATATCTGCAAAGCCTCATACCGGGAAGGATTAAAGGTGTGAGAATAAACACCTATAAGAAGGTAATTGCTTCTGATGTCAAGGAGCGTAGCGCACTAGAAAGTCCGACCACCATCACCAAACTTGACAATATAAGCGTACGCCCACTTATTCTCCAAGGCTGCGGCACTACGGCTGGCGTAATTTACAACGTCGACATCGACATCTGTGACGCCGATTTGCCTATATTAATCACGCCGGTGACCAACAGCATTTCAATATTCCATGTCCAGCGCCTTGGCAGGTCTAAATGCATCAAGCTGACCTTCAACGGTGATTTTATACAATCATATGTGAAAGTTCGAAATTTTCGATACACAGTTCGTCATTTCGTCTCGAAGCCGCTACATGCAGGAGGTGCATAAGATTCGGTCACGTGAGCAGCTTCTGCAACAACTACATCGTATGCCCTAGATCTTCCGAGCCACACAGCGGCGACATTTTCCGAGCGACTGCCTTGATGTGCACAAACTGCCATGGCCCTCATGATTCTTCCTAGAAAGGCTACCCCGTCTAGAGACTGAATAGGCAGTACTCAAACGAATGCCACGGGACCACTGTACGCAGAGTCCGCAGCAAACGTACGTCGATGTCGTTCGCGTCGCCGAACGTCTTCGAAGAAAGCAACTGCCTTTGTTGGGAAGGCCTCAAGCACCACTGCAGCGTATCTGCCTTCACCAGCAATAGCACTAAATCAAGGGAGCCGGGCTTCTGAGGACGCCGGCCCTCCTGCTTCTGATATTTTTTTGCCACCACTATTAAAGCCTTGCACGCCTACTGGGTACGCGACGATGCCGACACCGCAGTGTCCAACGCCTACGACGGCTCCAGGCAAAAGCCACGATCTGGACTGTGGCTAAGATGTACAAATAATTAAAATGCCCACGTCCTTCTTGAATCTAATGCGTGCGGTGCTTTTCAACCTGCGCATGCCAGCTGAACACACCGCATTGAATGTACTGGATACTCTAGATCCAGTTCTTGTGGCTCAGCTGAACTCCAGCAGTTCGGGCGGTAATTGAGTTCTGCAGCCAATAAACTCCACATGAATGACTGGAATTGCTGACTGCCTTTTTGCGATAGGGAGACCCGCTGTGTTGTGCTCTGGACCGCCTGAATCATTGCCCATTAACAGAGGATAAGATCCTCGGACCGTGGCTGCAGCATTTGACTGCGCTCAAGGTCTACTACACCAGTCGTGAGAGCGTCTGACTTGAATGACAAACTTTGTTCTCCTTCTCCATTTCCCTTTTCAATCCCTTTATCCCTCCTCCCCAGTGCAGCGTAGCCAACCGGGACACTCTTCTGGTTATCATTCCAGGCTCCCTTCTTCCTCTTTATCTCTCTGTTTTCTTTTTTATCGGTTTTTGTTTTACGCTTCTCTGTTAACTACACAGCTGAGGCATACAGTTTTTATTTATTATTATTTATTTATCTTTTACCCACAGCGCCATTTGGCATTACAGTGGGGGGTTGATACAGTAACACAGCACATAAATGCAGGTAAATACAAAAAAAGAGAAACAGTAGCCGAAGCATTCGCAAAGTAAGCAAAGAATAAAAACTTTGACGCAATGCGCATCTATGTACAGAATTTGGGGTACAAGAAAGTCAACTGTGTTGTTCACCCAATAACCGTGTATTTTAGGAGAAAGCACCAACGCAGTAGGCATGCAGTAGACATGCAATCTCATACGTGTATTTCACGCAGGTATACTGCGCATTGACAGGAAGACACACGTACACACAGTGGAACGCACGAAACGAGGAAGCAGCGCACAGATAACGACGCACCGTCTAGCTATGAAATGACGTGACACTGTTCAATGCGGAATAAAAGGATTCATTTGATGAGATGGAAGTAACAACGGCCGGCAAACGGTTCCATTGACGAATGGTCATTGGAAAAAAAGAGTCGCTGTATGCTGCCGTCCTGCACTTGTATTCACGTACTTTTTGATCATGGTCAAGGCGTGCGGATAAGTAATGTGGTTTGAAGATGTATGTTTCGCGTGGAATGCCAATATGGGAGTAGTATATGTTATGGAAGAGTTTGAGCATCAGCTTAGTTCTCCGCTGTTCTAGCGATTCCCAAACGAGGACTTTTTTTGCTAGTGTTGCACTGAAGTTGCGTTTACATGACTTACCAAGTACGTATCGAGCCGCCAAGGACTGAACTTTCTCAAGTTTTTCTTTGTCACCTATGGTAGGAGGATCCCACACCGTGCTAGCATACTTCAACACTGACCGCACATAAGTTTTGGAAAGGAGTTCTTTGGTAGCTTGCGGGAAGAAACGAGTGTTTCGGCGGAGAAATCCTAAGGATTTGCAGGCCTTTCCAACTATATAACCAACGTGCGATGCCAGCAGAGCGGTGACGTGAAATAGACACCTAAATACTTAAATTCATCAACTATTTTCAGATTTGCATTATTTATAGCATATGTGGGTACTAGCTTTGTGCGTTTCCTCGAAAACGCCATGCACACTGTTTTGTCCAAGTTGAGATTCATTTTCCATTTTCCGGACCACTTATGAACAGTGTCAAGGTCGTTTTGAAGGACATCACGGTCAGCATTACATGTTATAATTTTATACAGGACACAATCGTCTGCAAGCATCCTCATGTGTGATTCTATATTTTCAGTGATATTATTTACGTACAGTGAGAAAAGAAGAGGTCCCAAGACGGAACCCTGAGGGACGCCTGATGTTACATCAACAACATCAGATTCAGCTCCATGCACCACTACAAATTGACGCAAGATCAATCAGTTGTCCCATGCTTATCACTCGTGGGCATTTCTTCCTGAACAGAGCATGACGGGTAAAAATCGAGAGCGCTGCGTCCAGTGTGAGGATGCGCAGTGCCTGTGAAAGCCTTGTGTAGAAAACAATGGTTTGCGAAGATGCGCGCTTTTCCATAGTACAGGCGTGTTCATTTCACTGCTTATTGTGCGTTTGGATTCATCATCATCGTCATCGTCATCATCATCAGCCTGACTATACCCACTTCCGGGCAAAGGTCTCTCCCATGTCTCTCTAATTAACCCTGTCCTTTGCCAGGTGCGCCCACCCTATTCGTGCGAACTTCGTAATCTCATTCGCCCACCTAACCCTCTGCAGCCACCTGCTGCGCTTGCCTTCTCTTGGAATTCACGCCGTTACCCTTAAGGAGCAGCGGTTGTCTTGCCTTCGCATCACATGCCCTGCTCAAGCCCATTTCTTCCTCTTGATTTCGACTAGGATATCATTAACCCGCGTTTGATCCGTCACCCACTCTGCCCACTTCCGGTCTCTTAACGTTACACCTATCAATTTTCTTTCCATGGCTCGCTGCGTTGTCCCTAACTTAAGCTGAACCCTTTTCGTTAGCCTCCACGTTTCTGCCCCGTCGGTGAGTACCGGTAAGATACAGCTGTTGCACACTTTTCTCTTGAAGGATATTGGTAGCCTGCTATTCACGACCTGAGAGAACCTGCCATATGCGGTCCACCCCATTCTTATCCTTCTAATTATTTTCCTCTCAAGATGCGGATCACCTGTGACTACCTGTCCTAAGTGGACGTATTCTTTTACCACTTCCAACACCTCGCTTCAAGTTGTGAACTCCTGTTCCCTTTCTACGCGGTTAAACATTACTTTGGTTTTCTTCATGTTAATTTTAGACCCACAGTTTTGCTCTGCCTGTCTCATCAATCATGCTTTGCAATTCATCTCGTGAGTGACTCAGCAAGGCAATGTCATCAACGAATCGTAGATTATTTAAGTATTCGCTATTAACTCTTATCCCCAACTGTTCCCAATTAGGGCTTCTGAATACCTCCTGTAAACAGGCGGTGAACAGCATTGGCGACGCCCAAATCATTTTTGTTGCTGCTTTAACGCCGCAAGCGAAGAAACACAAACACCTTCTTTGAGTTTGCTTCGGCCGAAGAAAAGGATAGTTTACAAAGTAATTTTTACAAGTATGTCAGGCGCAATTCTTAGCGTTAAACATCGTTTTATAAAATGTACCCAGAACGTCAAGGTACCTCTAAAGAAGCGTTTTCAATGGATGTTTTTGACTAGTGTTTCTGCAAAAACTTTGCAAAATAAAATTGTTTTATTACTCCAAAAGAATAGAACTACATATCACGAGCGGTAGAGTGCGAGCAGCTGTTTAATAGAAAGACATAGGTAGGTTGCGCTCCTTTTATCCTTTTAGAAACGTGTCACTGGCAGCGCGTTCGCAGCGCCACTTGTTTTCGATGTGCACATACTGCGTAGTCTTTAGGAGAATACATCAGGTTCATGGCTATGCCAAAATAAAATAGCTGCTAGTCCATCTGCTTTATAATATTCCTCGCTTTCGCAACGGCCTTCACCCCGAGTTGACTGGGGCTGGCATAGAGCAGCAACTACCTGAATATTCCGGAAGCGAGACGCCCCGACGGAGACATTGCCTCTCATTACAAAGGTCCCAAATCATTTAGGCTTCGCTCCATTTCCTTGTCGATGTTGTGTTGAATAGTAGCGAAAAGACATTCGCATTGTTTGCTCCCAGCTTGCATAGCATTTTGAAATTGAATAAATATGGTCTGTCTAAAATGTTTAGTTGTCCATGCTCCGTCCTGAAAAATAGTCGAGCGCTAATCTCATGTTCGCGTCTTATAGCAACCTTTTTGGCGCTTAGATTAGCACTTCTTCCTTCGTTGGGCGTTTAATCAATGGCATTTTATTTCGGAATAGAAGCAAAAAAACTTGTTTTGAAGATTGTTAATTATTAATTACCGGTACTTCCCTGTGCAGCAGAAGGACGATATCCAGAAATGTTCTACTTAAGTTAACAACAACGCCACGGGCTATGGAAAGGAAAGCGACAAGTGAAACGTTAAGCGAGATAAAGGGTGCGAATGGTTGAGGGAACAAAAGCGGTATAATGGCATCTTATTTGAAATTAAGAGGAAAAAAAGGGGCTTGGGCAGGGCATGTAATGCGAAGGCAAGGTAACCGATGGTCGTTAAAGGTAACGGACTGGATTCCAAAAGAAAGAAGGCGGCAGAAAGTTAGGTGGGTGGATGAGATTAAGAAGTTTGCACGCATACGTGGCTGCAGCTAGCAAAGGACAGCGTTAATTGGAGAGATATGGCAGAGGCGTCTGCCCTGCAGTGGGAGTAGTCAGGCTGATGGTGATGATTAATTATTGAAGAAAAGAGAAATCCATGCGAGATCACCCATCTTGATGCAAAATGAAAACGACACGCAAGCAGTGCCTTGAAGAAAACAGTGATGACAGTTGTTTCACGCTTGATTAGTACAACGTCCAGGGTTTAGATTTAAATGAAACACACCTGACTCTATGAAAGAGCTCAGTTTTAAGATAATATCGTGTCTATCGCGAGGACCATATTGGTCAACAGCAGGCTCTGGCGTCATATAAAAAACAAAAGTAGGGTGCATTTCTGGAGGCTTCACTAGTGAGAGCGACGCTGTATGAGGGGTCCCCTGTTGTGAGTGTGTTCCTCACCACGAGAGTATATGCGTAAATTCTGTTATCTACAAGCACTGAGAGATCAGTTGCCATGTCTGTTCAGATTTAACGTGGATTTGCGGCTTTCTTTTCTATAACGGCCAAACCTTGCGGATCCTAGTTGTCAGGAGCATATATAGAGTTTCTGCCGCACTTGTGCACCGCATCAATTTTTTTGTCTACAGCCTATCGCTTATGATGGTTTGAAATATCTAAACAAGATGTTTTGAGTTAGAAGAGTGCTTTTTTGCATATAATTTTCAGCGTTCTAACGGATCATAATTCATATAACTTAGCCGAGCTAACTAGTATGACGGTTAACTAATATTGAGTAGTTGACGTTTTAACTCTTGGTGTCAGCCTCCTATTTATTAAGAGGCTTGTAGCCAATCGTAGGTAATATACACATAATTTTCTTGAACTTCGAAAACGCAGTTACGCTCGACGCTGTGTTCTAACAAATTTTGTGTTTTTCGATGACTTACGTATACTGAAGGGGTTGCTTTTTGCGAGCTTGCCGAAAGCACGTGTATTTTGTCGAGGTGTAGGAAAAGTTTGTTCGGCCACAGCACTGAAGTCACTGCATTTTCCAAATTCTAAAAACCGAAGTGCATATTGCCTACAATGGGCTCACGCATCTCGATAAATATATAAGAAGGCTAACAGCAATCGATACACAATTAAAAGTTCAGTATATTAATAATCCTAGTGGTTAGCAGGCATTAGCTGTATTCTGATGCTCTACACCGCTGGCAATGCTATGCCTACAGAAGCTCTCTTTTAGCTTCCTGAACTCTTTTTTAATTGCAGAAGACGTTAGTTGAAACTCCCTGAACTTGATAACTTTACTCATTGTCCCAACCAAGCATAATTTTCCCTCTTCCATAATCTTTATGATGATGTTTTGATCGATGACAATTCCTTCCAATCGCCAGGAACGTTTATTCCTGTTGTAAGTGCTCTGCATTATCACTATGGCGAACGCCAAGCGCATGTCTCTCACGCTTTCCCTCGTTCTTTCCTCCCATAACCACCGGCCGGTCAAGCTAACATGCTGGCTCATCGGTACGAATAAAGGCTGTCCTATCCCGAGCGTCCGTCTATGTTCCAGGGAAGCATGGCACGCTCAATGCGCGTACTTGCTATGTAACAGTGGCGACGACCTCAATGCGAACCCACGACGAGAGGAAATCTGAAACGACGGTTAAGACGGAGCCGCTAGGCGCAACCATTTCGGCTATGGCACATGACCAGCTTCCCGAGTATGACGACCGCAGGGCCAACTGGAGGGCGTATCTTACGAAAGTTGAAGCCTACTTCGAAGCAACTGGAATCCAAGATTCAATGAAGAAGAGGGCGTTGCTCATTTATGCACTCAGCACACGCACAGTACTGGTACTTTCAGAGATAGTTGCGCCGGAGAATCCTAATGCGCTGAAGTACGAAGTAATTGAATTCCTAAGTGCGTATTTTGACCCAAAACGCCACGAAATAACTGAGAGCTTCCACTTTTTCAACCGGCGCCAGTTTGAAGGTGAGCCTGTTCATGCATTCATTGTGGAAATTCGTCAAATAGCGGATGGCTGCAACTTCGCAAGAACGCTCGATAGAATGCTTCGCAACTAGATAGTATGCGGCGTCACGTCAAGTGCCCTGCAAAAGCAGCTTCTGGCGAAAACAGACCTCAACCTAAATGAAGCCGAAGCGATAGCGCTTAGCTCTGAGGCAGCAGAAAAGGACTCCAACGCGATTTCCTCGGACTTCACAGCCGTAATGAAGACACTCTCGCGGCGACGGACATGCGACGAGCCGGTATTAGAGTGAGGATGGAGAGGAAGCGCGAAACCCAATGGAAGCGCGTGCAGCTGGATGAAAGCTCGATGCTATGGCTGCGACACATTTGGGTACCTTGAAAAAAAAATGCCTTAGCGATGTCACCAAGGAACGCCTGAAAACTCATGCTCCAAGCACGTCCAGCCAAGTCTTAAATGTAACTCAGGAAACCTTGGATGACGCGGCCGACAGCATGCACATCTGGACTTTGGTTGCGTCTCGGAAATCTCAGTTGGAACCTCCGATCCGCCAAATGTTCACGTGGTGTGACAGCAATATACCAATGATGGTCGATACTGGTTCAGCTGTGCGCGTTGCGCCTAGGCAGCTTTTTAAGCAGCACAAGAAACACTGGCCACCATCGTCACCATGCCACATAAAACTTTCCTGTTACCTAGCGACCTTGTCAGTACTGAGGCAGTTGGATATACCTGTCTCGTACAAAGGACTATAGTCGAGGGTTCATTAACTGTTATCGACTGCTCAGGAGCAAGCCTCTGCGGACACAACTTGATATCAAAACAATGCAACGCCGGTTTGTCAGTCCTCAACATCGTTGCGAATCTTGGGGAGAGCTTCGAGAAGAGTTCTGCATCAACTGTGGACGATGTGATCTCGGATTCCCAAGACGTTTTCATCACAGAATTGGGCTTCATAGACGCACCACCAGTACACCTGCAACTTAAAGAAGGAACCCCACCAAAATTCTGTAAGGCCCATTCTCTTCCATTTGCTTGGCGCGACAAGGTGTTCAAAGAGATTGAAAGGCTTGAAAAAAACCATCCGAGTGCGGTCCCCTGTAACACACGCAGTGGGCTACAGCAGTTGTGCCGTTACTGAAAAAGAATAGCACCATTCGAATCTGCGCAGATTTTAAAGTAACCCTAAACCCTGCATGCGAGCTCGAGCAGTACCCGCTACCTGTTATTGATGATATTGTTACGTGGTCCAGGCGGGAACGACGCGAGAACGCCCGGGCACAGCACACAGGTCAAGAGCACAGGGCGGCCCGCACAGAGCACCAGGCACAGAGCACAGAATCCCAGAGCACGCGCGCCTCCGAGAGACTTCATTCATCTCTTCTTCTATCCGTTGCATGGCCCCCGGTAGCAAAAAAACACCGTCTCGGCGGAAATTAGGGCGGAGCAAGGGATTGCGACACATAGGGCTTGAGGCGAGAGACGTGGACAACGTCACTCTGAGATGCACCGGAGGTGGTCTCCGGAAAGGCCGGGGTAATCTCGTAGGTGACGGCGGTGACCTGGCGGAGCACACGGTATGGGCCAACATAGCGGGACATTAGTTTTTCGCAAAGCCCGACACGGCGTGTGGGCGACCAAAGCAAGACGAGGGCTCCAGGGGAAAAAGTTACCATGCGGTGGCGGCGGTCGTAGTAGTCCTGCTGTGGGGCCTGCGAGGCTTGTAGGCGGGAGCGAGCCAGCTGGCGGGCGTGGTCGGCGCGGGCAATAGCGTCGTGGGCATATTCAGATGGCGGGGAAGGAAATGTCGGAAGCAGCGTGTCCAAAGGTAATTGGGGTTCACGACCGTACAACAGATAGAATGGGGAGTAACCGGCAGTGTCATGACGAGAAGAATTGTAGGCGAAGGTCATGTATGGAAGGGCAATGTCCCAGTCCCGATGGTCCGGGGAAACGTACATTGCGAGCATATCCGTGAGAGCTCGGTTGAGGCGCTCTGTAAGACCGTTGGTTTGGGGATGATAGGCGGTGGTCAGCTTATGTTTTGTTGAGCAGGAACGGAGAATGTCGTCGACAACTTTAGAGAGAAAGCAACGGCCGCGGTCGGTGAGAAGTTGGCGGGGTGCACCATGACGGAGGATAAGGTCGTAGAGGAGAAAATCGGCCACGTCGGTAGCAGTACTGGTGGGGAGGGCCCGCGTGATGGCATAGCGAGTAGCATAATCTGTCGCAACGGCAATCCATTTGTTTCCGGAGGTGGACTTTGGAAACGGGCCCAAAAGATCCAAGCCAACACGATAGAATGGCTCAGGGGGCACATCAACAGGCTGGAGCAAACCTGCGGAGAGCATGGCGGGACGTTTCCGGTGTTGGCACTGGTCGCAGGCACGAACATAGCGGCGGACGGACTGGTAGAGACGGGGCCAAAAGAAGCGACGACGCAGGCGAGACACCCAGATGTCCAGCAGATGTCCAGCACCCCCGTGTCGTCGACGACATGACCCAAGATGGCGAGTTGACGGCACGCGAAACGGCACTTAGACGAGTTGAGCTGCAGGCCAGCATGACAAAAGAGGGAAAGAATCTGAGAAAGGAAAACGAGGGCGAAAAGACAATGACGTCATCGAGATAGCACAGGCAGGTGGACCACTTAAAGCCTTGCAAAAGAGCATCCATCATGCGTTCAAATGTGGCTGGTGCGTTGCATAATCCGAAAGGCATAACTTTAAATTGATAAAGGCCATCAGGAGTCACAAAAGCGGTTTTCTCATGGTCCTGTTCATCTACAGCAATTTGCCAGTAGCCGGAGCGAAGATCTATGGACGAGAAAAATTTGGCACCATGGAGGCAGTCAAGCGCGTCATCGATACGCGGCAGGGGGTACACGTCCTTTTTAGTGATCTTATTCAGGTGGCGATAATCAATGCAAAAACGCCATGAGTCATCCTTTTTCCTGACAAGGACGACGGGTGAGGCCCAGGGACTGTGTGAGGGTTCGATAATGTTTTTTTCTAGCATTTTAGTAACTTCCGCATTGATTACTTGACGCTCGGCGTGAGAGACCCAGTAAGGGCGGCGGCGAATGGGAGGGGCATCGCCTGTTTCAATGCGGTGCCTGACGGCGAGAGTTTGACCCAGCGTGGTGTTGTTCACGTCAAAAATATCCGAAAAAGATTCAAGAAGGGCACGAAGCTTGGCAGTTTGATCGGGATGGAGGTCGGTAGCCATCATGGTTGTGAAGGTGTCGGTCGACAGAAGAGACTGCCGGCGCGGTGCGGCGGTTTCTGGAACTGGGGTAGCGGGCAACGTAGCCACGTGGCAAGGAGCGAGAGGGGATAGCGTAGCGACGCAGATGCCGGACGGTAGCACTTGAGAAGTGAGGCCGAAGTTGAGGAAAGGCAGAAAGAGGGCGTTGGCTTGGATGGTGGCAATGGTATGAGGTAGGGCAACGTTACGGGTCAGGAGGAGGTCAAGATTGGGAGTAACGAGATAGTCGCCATCGGGAACTGGGTGAGATGGGGTTACGTGGTCCAGGCGGGAACGACGCGAGAACGCCCGGGCACAGCACACAGGTCAAGAGCACAAGGCGGCCCGCACAGAGCACCAGGCACAGAGCACCGAATCCCAGAGCACGCGCGCCTCCAAGAGTCTTCATTCATCTCTTCTTCTATCCGTTGCAATATATTTGCGTTTTTGAATGGCGGCGACCAATTCAGCTCGCTCGACCTACTTGACACCTATAATCATATCCTTCTCAATGACCAGTTCAAGAAACAGTGGGTTATCAATGCGCACGGGGGTTGTTCTGCTAAAACTGCTTGCCTTTCGGTATAGCTTCCGCGCCTGCAATTTTTACCAGAAAATCGACACTGTATTGCAAGGCATGTCAGGTGTCCAGGCTCATTTCCACGATTTACTAATATCGAAAAAACACGGTGGCACCGATTCATTAAGGCTTGTGCTGCGGCTTCTCTAGGAGCACGGGGTTATGCTCAGACTGGACAAAAGTAAATTTCGCCAGGCGTCGGTTTCCTACTTAGGTCACGGAGTCGACCGTGAGGGTTTACATCCCACAGAGCAGCATACGGAAGCAATCTTGCAAGCTCCTTGTCCGAAAAATGTGCAGGAGCTGTGCACATTTTTGGGCATGATTACGTTTTACGCAAAGTTCATGCCGAATTTATCACCCATCCTTGTACCTTTTTACGAGCTGCTAGTGAAGAACGCGCGATGAATTTAGGAAACCAAGCAGGAGGCAGCATTTATGCAAGCTAAATAAGGCCTTCGTCGAGCAGAGGTACTTGCCCCTTTCAATCCGGCTGCAGTGCTCAAGCTGGAGTGTCACGCGTCGCAAAATAGGATTGGCGCCGTGATATTCCACACATATGGCAAAGTGAACAAGCCCATCGCCTTCCGTTCGCAAACCTTAACAAAGTCTGAAAGGAATTACTCTCAACTCGAACGCGAAGCCCTTGCTCTTGTATTTGGCGTAACAAAGTTCCAGGATTTTCTTGTAGGTCGAGAGTTCACACATCTTACTGACCATCAGCCCCTCCTGAGATTGCTGAGGGCAGATCAACCGACCCCATCGCTGGCAGCCGCTCGCATACAGCGTCGGTCTCTGTTCCTTGGACGTTTCCGTTACAAGCTCCTGTACTTGCCGGGTAAGTAACCTCTGCATGCCGACGCACTGAGTCGACTGCCACAAACTGCGACAGAGTTGCAATCAGACGATCCCCCTGATTACAGTCTTGCTCTAGCAGGATTCGAAGACAGAACAGTGTCAGTTGATGAACTAAAGCTATTTAATGCAAATAACCCGCGCAGTCGACAAAGGATGGCTGCCGGCGAACGCAAGATGTGTAGATGATGAGAGTATTATTCCATTTCTCGATAACAGAAAAGGCCTGTCTTTGGCCCATGGACTGCTGTATTAGGGGAACCGCGTAATAGTGCCGAAGGAAGCACGACATCGTGTTTTGCGCCTACTGCACGAAAGACACCATGGGTCTTCAGCTATAAAAGCAGCTGCCAAATCATCATTTGGTGGCGAGGATTAAACCGCGACGTATAACGACTAGCAGCAACATGTCAGAACTGTCTCCAAAACTCGCCAATGCCAGCCACAGCACCGCCAGAGGGAAGCATGATTCTCGTTGTAGTGGATGCGCACAGCAAGTGGATTGAGGCAGTCCCTATGAAGCAAGCTACTGCTACAGCTACAGTGAATTGCTTGCGCGAGATATTTAGCAGGTTCGGCATTCCAAGGACTGTGGTCTCTGACAGCAGAACTCAGTTAATAATAATAATAATTGGTTTTGGGGGAATGGAAATGGCGCAGTATCTGTCTCATATATCGTTGGACGCCTGAACCGCGCCGTAAGGGAAGGGATAAAGGAGGGAGTGAAAGAAGAAAGGAAGAAAGAGGTGCCGTAGTGGAGGGCTCCGGAATAATTTCGACCACCTGGGGATCTTTAACGTGCACTGACATCGCACAGCACACGGGCGCATTAGCGTTTTTCCTCCATAAAAACGCAGCCGCCGCAGTCGGGTTCGAACCCGGGAACAGTTCACCAGTCATGGTTTCGCTACCTTCATGAATAACATAACGCATCTTCGAACGGCTGCGTTTCACCCACAATCTAATGGGATGGCTGAAAGAGCAGTCAGAACGATAAAGGATGATCTCAAGAATATTGGGGCAGAAAGATTAGATACCCGCATTTCCAGACTGCTTTTTAATTACAGAAGGACGCCTAACCGCTCGGGCAAGTATCCTTCATAGGCGCTTCTTGGTTATCGTCTCCGGTCTCGTCTGGGCACATGCTTCCCTCCCATTATTAGAGAATCCGTCTCGGAGCTAGATGAATGGTCACCACCTCTACGTGAAGCTGCAGTGTATGCATGTAACTTTGGCGTAGGAGAAAAATGGCTCCCTGGAAAAGTAACGTCTACTAGGTGGCCACGAATGGTCACTGTACAGACACCAGCAAGACCGGTCAGGCGTCACGTGAACCAGGTGTTTGTTCGACACAACTCTCCCATGTGCGCAGGATCACGACCCAGCGGAAGACAACACTGTGCAAGCAGGGACAGCATCGCCGGTCTCGCACGACAAAGTAGTGGAGCGTGCGATTCCTCGCGCAGATACCTCACATCCAGTGGCTATATCACCGGCGAATTCGTCAGCAGCGCAAGAAGAAAAAGGCCATCCGCAGCCGCAGCAGCAGGAAGAAACTGCATCGGCGAAGCCATCATGCACGCCGCTGTCACTGCGACGCTCCATGCACCAGAAGAAGCCAATACAGCGACTTTATCATGAAGGAAAGAGAAATATGAACACTCTGCCTTATTACTGTGGCGAACGCCAAGCGCATGTCCCTCACGCTTTCCCTCTTTCCTTCCTCCCCTCACCCTCTACCTGTAAGGCTATATAAGCTGGTCAATCGGTACGAATAATAGCTTTCCTATCCCGAGCGTCCGTCTTTGTTCCTGGGATGCACGGCACGCGCAATGCGCGTATTTGCTATGTAACCCTTCCATGCCACGATCACCCTTTCAAAGTTAAACGCACTTCATGCCACACTTGTTTTGCGAAATTATCCATACCTCGTACTACCGTCGACTGAAAAATTCTGCCATCACACATCGGAACTGAAAGTAAGCTTAAGTTTCAGGAGCTCCTACCTCAACTGTCTGTCTAGCATCGCTCATTACTTCTGTCACCTGTTTCATTTATTTATTCATTTTACCCTCACGGCCTGAGGCATTACAGAGTGTGGTGGATGACTGAAATAAATAAAATACAAAAACAATGCGCCAAGCAAACAAGTGAGTGATCTATATGTACAGTGCTGGCTAATGCGGTTGTAAAATGAGGACCGTCTACAATGCTGGCAATCGATCCGGGAAGGTGGTTCCAGTGTTTGGATGTTCGAGCAAATAAAGAGGCGCTGCATGTTCTTGCCCTGAATGGTGTAATTCCATTATTGTAAGCGTGGTCCAAACGAGATGAGTTTTACGAAATCGAAGCGTGGTGTGAGCTACGAATCTTGTGACCAATATTAAACATTTTACGGAGCAAGCAAATGCGAGAAAATTTACGACGAGAAGCTAATTAAGGAAGGTTATCATCTAGGCGTTATCATCATATTGACACAGTGCATTCCGCATTTTCGCTTAGCGCTGACCTGAAGCACGCGCCGTCTCGAAGGAGAGGAAGCGGAGGTGTCAGCGATCTTGAGTTGTGGTGCAGACGTTCGTCGGATCCTGTGTTCCTTTGTTCAGTGATCACCGCATTCACGCGTGACATTTTGGTAGAGTTTGCTGGGTAGTGCACCCCATGCTCAGGACTCCTCCAAGAAGCCGGGACTCCAGCCCGCTTGACACCTTGAGAGGAGTCGAAGTCACGCCCACCCATCAAAGTAGCCGGTGGCTGCAAGGACTGCAACCAGAGTTCGGGCCTTTTCAGTCTCGTCCAGCCGCCAGGAAACTGACCTCAGCGCGACCATCAGTGCCCACAAACACTCCCGTCAGCATGTCGGATGCCATCCCTTTGCCGTCTGTCGTGCTGCAGCAGCCACGCGAACCACCCACCTTTCAAGGTTTCCCAGGTGAGGACCCGGAGGACTGGCTCGAGAAGTTCGAGCGCATAGCCCAATACAACAGGTGGGCTGACGACTCGAAGCTGCAGCACGTGTTTTTTTCACTGGAGGGTGCAGGTCGTATTTGGTTTGAGAACCGAGAAGCCACAATAACAACATGGGGCTCCTTCAAGACTCAGTTTTTGCAGGCTTTTACCACCGTCCTCAGGAAAGAACGTTCCGAGCTGCTCCTCCAGACACGCGTCCAACTACCAAACGAGACCGTCCTCGTTTACTCCTATGACATGGCGAAGCTCTTCCGCCTGGCTGATCCCAACATGTCCGAAGAAAAGAAGCTGCGTTTTCTTATGAGGGGCATCAAGGAGCAGATCTTCGCTGGGTTAGCTCGAAGCTCGCCCAAAACGGTCGCCGAATTTGTTTCCGAAGCCACTACGATGGAAAAGATGCTCGACATGAGATCCAGACAGTACGAGCGTCCGCCGTCGCTGATGTCTACCAGGGTGTCGATGCTTCTAGCCACGACATCCTTCGGGAAACCATCCGGACCGTCGTACGCGAAGAGCTTCAAAAGCTCTTTGCAGCCCCGGAGTCGCCACAAGTTTCTTCCATTTCGGACATTATTCATGAAGACGTCCAACAGGCGCTCAAGCCGCCAGCCCCTCTTCAGCCGAACACAACACCCCAGATGATGACATACGCCGCAGCCGTTCGCCGTCCACCGCCGCCTCCAAGTCGCCCGCATACAACTGGCCACATTCACCGCCAACCACACCCACCTCACCCTTCTCAGGTTCTCCCTCGGAAGAGCGATGTCTGACGTACCGCCGATTATCGCCCTCTGTGCTATCACTGCGGCGGGCCCGGTCACGTCTACCGCAACTGTCGTTACCGACGTATGGTTCTGCAGGGATATCGTGTCGATGCGCCCCGACCGCAGCGTGGTCAATGGCCTCCAGAAATAAGCGATTACCTGGCCGCGACACCCGAAGCACCACACTGATATGCCCGGTCACCGTCTCCACGTCGTTTCTAGTCTCCGCGACGTTTTTCCGCCGACATTTCGCGTGGAAGGTCTCCTATTCCCCGTCGGGAAAACTAGAAGCGGCAACCTTTGGGGGCAAGGTTGCTCACCTGCGACATGTCCAAGATCCTCCACTGCTGCACAAACATGACCGACCGCTTATACGACGCACCGGTGATCACCAGACCGATAACACGCCTCGCCGCATCAATTCTTCGCCACAACGAAACCGCCTGGTGCCGCACCGCAGCCGTGAGCGGACTCCGTGACGTTCCCGTACACCTACGACTACAACTGCTGATCTGAACATTTCAATCGACGGTACCGACGCCACCGCACTTGTGGACACCGGCGCCGACTACTCGGTAATCAGTGGACCTTTTGCCGCGACTCTGAAAAAGGTGACCACACCTTGGACGGGCCCACAGCCTCGTACTGCCGGGGGTCATTTGATCACCCCAGCTGCAACGTGCACATCAAGATTAACCATCGAAGAGGACACGTACCTGGCCAACTTCGTCGTACTCGACCAGTGTTCCCGGGACGTAATCCTCGGAATGGATTTTTTGACAGAAAACGGCGCGGTCATTGAGCTTAAATCGAAGTCAGTGACGTTCTCCACCGAGAACGTAATCCACAGTGCTTTCGAACGTCCCGCGGCTCTTTCCATCCTTGATGACGTCACCATTCCACCCCGTTCGAGCGTTGTGGTCTCTGTCGGCGCGAAGACGCTGCGAAAGTTTGAAGGTGTCGTCGAAAGCAAACCAATTATGCTTTTCGACCGCTGCCTTGCTGTCGCCAGAGGGGTCGTTTACCTCGAAAACGGAGAAACCGAAGTCCTGTTTACGAATTTTGGCAGTGAGCACCAACATCTTAGCCTTGGGACTACTGTGGCCCACGTTCATGGTATCGCCAACATTCAACGAGCGCCCACTCTTGCCATGGTGTCGTCAACAGAAGTTCACACCGGTGTTCCCGACTTCCAGTACGACATTAACCCCGCACTTTCGCCGCAGCAGAGAGGCCAAGTAGAAAATCTCCTCCAGCGCTATGGCGATACCTTCTCAACTTCTTCCCGCGTCGGCATAACACACTTGGCCAAGCATCGGATAATTACAGATGACGCCGTACATCCTCTCAGACAGTCACCTTATCGCGTGTCTTCCACGGAACGCGCCGCAATCAGCCGTCAAGTTAAGGAGATGCTTCGAGACGACGTCATTCAGCCCTCTCGTAGTCCCTGGGCGGCACCTGTTGTCCTCGTGGAAAAAAAAGATGGTACACTGCGGTTTTGTGTGGACTACCGTCGCCTAAACAAAGTAACTAAAAAAGATGTTTATCCCCTTCCTCGAATCGGCGATGCTCTCGATCGCCTCTGCTATGCAAAATATTTCTCATCCATGGACCTCAAATCAGGATATTGGCAAATTGAGGTAGATGAATGGGGCCGAGAAAAAACCGCATTTATTGCTCCGGACGGGCTCTATGAGTTTAAGGCAATGCCATTTGGTTTGTGTTCTGCACCCGCGACGTTCCAACGGCTGATGGACACAGTTCTGGCAGACCTGAAGTGGCAAACATGCCTCGTCTACCTTGATGACGTTGTTGTGTTCGCCCCAACGTCCGAGGAGCACCTTCGGCGCCTTGAAGTTGTGCTGCAAGCCATAAAGTCTTATGGGCTAACGTTAAAAAATGAGAAATGGTGCTTTGCTTACACTGAGCTAAAGTTCTTGGGTCACGTCGTCAGTTGCAAGAGAGTTCGGCCGGACCCGGACAAAACCAAAGCTATTGCCATTTTCCCTCCACCGCAGGACCAAAAGGAATTCCGCCGCTTTCTAGGATTATGTGCCTGCTACCGCCGCTTTGTGAAAGCTTTCGCTCAAATCGCCGAGCCCCTGACGCGTTTGACAAGGACAGACACGCCTTTCACGTGGGATACCCCTCAAGCACAAGCATTTGAAACTCTTCAACGCCACCTGCAAGGACCTCCATTTCTGGCTCACTTCGACGAAAACGCAGATACGGAGCTTCATACTGACGCAAGCAACGTAGGCCTAGGTGCCGTTCTGGTTCAAATCCACAGCAGTCGAGAACGAGTCATCGCTTACGCCAGCCGCTCTTTGTCTCGCGCTGAAGCTTACTCAGCAACTGAGAAAGAGTGTCTAGCGATCGTGTTGGCGACGTCGAAATTTCGACCCTACCTTTATGGAAAACGTTTTACTGTAGTTACGGACCATCATGCCTTGTGTTGGCTTGCGACCCTCAAAGATCCATCAGCCCGCCTTGTCAGATGAAGTCTGCGCCTCCAAGAATACGGCATGACAGTGGCATACAAGTCCGGCCGGAAACACTCGGATGCCGATTGTCTCTCGCGTGCCCCCGTCGAATCCCCAATGGAGGACGGAAACTACGACGACGCCATCACCTTAAATGTGATCAGTGCAACGAGCCTTGCTAACAAACAATACGCCGACCCAGAACTTCGGGACCTCATTTAGTTTCTTAACGGGACCCTCCCGACTGTCGCGAAGGCTTTCAAGCGCTCGGTAGCGTCTCTCTGCGTTCGCCATGGTGTCCTCGTAAAGAAACATTTTGCCGCAAACAATCAGCAATACCTTATTGTTATACCGACGAGCCTAAGGGACGAAATCCGTCAAGCTTCACACGATGAACCGACTTCTGGACATTTGGGTGTAGCCCGCACGCTTGCAAGAATAAAAGAGAAGTATTACTGGCCCCGCCTTCAGTAGGACGTTGCACACTACGTCAGAACATGCCAAGGCTGTCAGCGTCGCAAAGTGCCCTCAACAAAACCTGCTGGATTCTTGAAGCCTATAGCACCACCATCGCGGCCTTTCCAGCAGATCGGGATGGACATGCTGGGCCTATTTCCTCTTTCTCATTTGGGAAACAAGTGGGTCATCGTGGAAACTGACTATCTGACCCGATACGCAGAAACATCAGCTCTGCCAAGTGCCACAGCCCTTGACGTAGCAAAATTTTTCATCCATCAGATCGTTTTGCGTCACGGTGCCCCGGAGACCCTAATCACCGACAGGGGTACAGCTTTCATGGCCGACCTCCTACAGCAGATTTTACTCCACAGTCATACAGACCACCGAAGGACGACGTCCTACCACCCTCAGACGAACGGTTTAACGGAACGCTTAAACAAAACGCTAGGTGACATGCTCTCCATGTATGTCGACGTTCAGCACAAAACTTGGGACGAAGTGCTCCCATACGTCACCTTTGCATACAATACGGCCGTTCAGGAAACGACAAACGTGCCACCGTTCCGTCTTGTTTACGGCCGCGACGTGACCACGATGCTAGACGCCATGTTACCGCATGTGGACGACATCGACCCGAATGCGGATCTTCACACCTTCCTGCACCTCGCTGAAGAGGCTCGTCAGCTGGCCAGGGTGAGGATTCTCGACCAACAATGCCGAGATGCCCAACACTATAACCTCCGACGCCGTGATGCTCGGTACTCATCAGGAGACCGTGTGTGGGTCTGGTTTCCCATTCGCCGACGCGGACTTAGCGAAAAGCTCCTCTGCCGGTATTTTGGACCTTACAAAGTCATCAGGCCACTTGGAGACCTGAACTATGAGGTCGTTCCTGACGGCTTTCAGAAGCCTCGGCACTCCCAGTACCCTGAGGTGGTACACGTTGTCCGCCTCAAGCCTTACTACGAGCGGTAGCGCTACAGCTGGACTTACGGCCGCACAACACGTGAACTTCCCTTGGTGAACTTTTTTTTTCAACACACCGGCTACGCATCGGGACGATGCTCTTTTTTTCCGGGGGCCAGTGACACAGTGCATTCCGCATTTTCGCTTAGCGCTGACCTGAAGCACGCGCCGTCTCGAAGAAGAGGAAGCGGAGGTGTCAGCGATCTTGAGTTGTGGGGCAGACGTTGTGGTGGACGAAGATCGCGCTGCCGGATTTGCCCCAGGCTGCGGGGCAGTGGCTAAGTACCTGGCGGTGTTGCGCTGGCTTGCTAAATTTCTCCTTCGTTTCGTCTGTGCCTGTTTGCTCCTGTTCTGGGGTGATTGGGTGCGGGACGAGAGCTTAATGTCTACTTCTTCTCCTGGCCAGGGGATTTCCCCTTGGTCGGCATCTCTTCCTAAAGACCAGCTACCAATTGATCTCTTTTTCCGCAGTGGTGTTTCAAGCATTCCGGTCGCTTTAGTGCCTTCCGATGGCGGCGCTATCCGACTGAACAACCCGGAGGCAGTGCAGGCGGCTCTTAGGCCCACATCGCAGCACTTCATGCACAATACGGATGTCCGGCAGTTCGGCAGGGGTGGTATTTTGTGCAGGTCTCCGGATAAAGACTGTATTGAATATCTTCTAAAGTGTACCACCTTCGCCAGCTGCCCGGTGAGCGCATTCATTCCACCTCATCTAGCATGTTCCAAGGGCTTGGTCCGAGGGGTCGACTCTCGATTGAGCCCTGCGGAATGCTTGACAACCTCTCGCCTGCGGGAGTGATTGCTGTCCATCGATGCAGCAGGATGGTTGACGGAGTAAAAATTCCTACGGAGTCCGTCATTGCCACATTTGCAGGAATATTTTGCCTGTCAGAGATTAAGGTGTGGCCATTGGTTTTTCGAGTAGATGCCTTTAACTCTCGGCCCCTTCAGTGTCAAAACTGCTGGCCATTTGGCCACAGCGGCAAAACCTGCAAATCGGCCTTACGCTGCTGTGCCTGTGGGGAACGTCATTGCAAAGAGGAATGTCCTGCACAGCAACAGAAATGTTTGTGCAGCGGTGCTCACCCTGCTGATTCGCCTGACTCTCCTGCACGAGCACAAGAAGTTCAGGTGCTCGAGCTTATAGACAAGCGCAGATGCACGCGGAGAGAGGCTTTTGCTGCAGTCAAGGAGAGTGTGGCCGCCAAATGCCCACCCATAATGGATTCTAGTTTGTCCCAGGCTATTACAGCGGCAGTTGAGAAAGCTGTGGCAAATGCAATGGATCGCATTATGGAAACCGTGTCCACGTGCATTTCGCAGGTCATAGCTGCTCAGATGACCAATATTCTGCAGGCGTCCACCGCTCCGCTCTTGTCTTCTTTAGCTTCGGAAGCTACCCGTCCTTCTGTAGTAATCGATTCCGCTCCACAGGGCCAAAATGGCTAGGCATAGCTTGGTGAAGCCAAGAATGCGTTGCATATCTCGATGGAGTTACGTGCTGCTCCGTTGACTCGATAGGCTATTGACTCGATCGCCATTGAAACTGCCCGTGTAGCAGCGCTCGATTGCCTTTGAGTCGATAGACTATCGGTTCGAGGGCCCTCGAAATGCCCGTGTGACAGGGGCATAAGACTGTCCCGGCGAAGGAGCGCAGCTCTTTTATACATATGCCGTGACGTCAATCATAGCGCAGCGCCCCTAGCAAGAGGAGCGGGAGTCAGGTGGTGGCTGCGGCCGCGCGCGACCGCGCCAGCTGGGGCGCAGCTTTTCTTCCGTGACATCACGCGCCGGCGCAGCGCCCCTAGCGGGAGGAGCGGGAGTCAAGTGGTGGCTGCGGCCGCGCGCGAACGCGCGAGTTGGGGCCCAGCATTTCCTTCGTGACGTCACGCGCCGGCGCAGCGCCCCTAGCGGGAGGAGCGGGAGTCAGGTGGTGGCTGCGGCCGCGCGCGACCGCGCGAGTTGGGGCCCAGCTTTTCCTCCGGCTGTCGCGACGTCACGTCACGTGGTTTGGTGGCTGCCCGGCCGCGCCCAAGGGCTGAACTGAGTGATTGCAATATGCAACGCATAAAAACAATGTGAGCAACAAAAGACCCCTCAGGCCTCTCCTTCGAATAGCGTTATGGACGCATCCTCTATGGATTGTATGGATATGGAGTCTGATCTCCGCGCCCAGAAACGAAGTGGGTCTCCTCTGAATATTGCAGGTCCATCTTGCCCCCAGTCGAAGACAAAGAAGAATAACGCAAGTCAAAACGCTAGGACCAGGATTCTAGAAAAGGCAGTCGCGGCTGCGGCACTTCCGCCAAGATAGGGCTCTTAAGTGTACTCCAGTGAAATTGTCGATCTATATTCTCAGCTTCAACAGATTTAAATTGCCTATGCAATCAGCTTCTACCAGATTTAGTTGCTTTACAGGAAACATGGCAAACTTCAAATTTCGATTATAATCTCAAGGATTACCATTCGTTCCGGCTTGACCGGTCATCACGAGGGGGAGGGTTGTTAGTGCTCATATCTACAAAGTTTTGCCACAGGGCATGCATTTCTTTTCAATATGCGGACAATGAATGTGAAATCCTTGCGGTTGACCTCAGTGTCCCAGGTCAAGAGCCCTTTACGGTAGCTAATGCATATTTCCCGTCTGGTGTGCTTGACACTCGGCCCCTTTACTCACTCATGTCTAGTAGCCGTTCTCAGGTTCTATTACTTGGCGACTTCAATTCGCACCATGTGACTTTGGGGGGTTTAAAACAGACAGCTTTGGTTCTAGGCTATTTGATTGGGCTTCTGGCAACAACTTGATCTGCAACAATTCCGGATTGCCTACGTTTGTTCGCAGTCAATGCCGCTCTGCCCTGGATTTAACTTTTTCCTCCCCAGGAGTCTCCGTTATGTCTTGGGCGCCTGTTGACTGTGCAACAAACAGTGATCATCTACCGATTAGTTTCAAGTTTGCGCGTAAATTAACTCTTCCTGAGCGACATCAGCGCACGTTAATAAATTACAATTGCTTTAAAGACACTCTAAAATCAGCCCTCCAAATCTCTTTAGACACTCGCGCTCAGAGAAGTGCCGAAAGCAAGGCTGCACATCTATGTTCAGTGCTGGACCATGCAAGGCAAAAGTCTGAATTTTTGCTTAAGAGAACAAAGGGTGCAATCGCGAACAATTGGTGGAATGCTGAGTGCACGCGTGCATATAGACGACGGAAAGCAGCTTGGAAGAAACTTCTCATCAATCAATGCCCAAAAAATTGGCTGGATTATAAGTATGTTCCAGCAACATTTAAGCGCACTGTCGCCCGTGCAAAGGAGGAGTATAATACAAATCATTATGATTTCATTTCCCAATCAGGAAATAAACGAGCCTTGTTTATTTCATGAGGCGCAACAAGGTGATTCCTCCGGCTGCCAACGTTGAATCCCTCGTTCAGTCCCCTGCTGACATCGCAAAGGCCTTAGAGGATATTGCGTGTGGCCTTAAGCTTCGCTTTACATCTGCTTTACCTTCTCCTACTATATTCACATGCACCTCAACCGATTTCGCTGAGGTCTCTATGCCTGAGCTGTCGCAAATTGTTCTGCGCTTATCCCCAGCGGCTCCTGGCCCCGATAAGGTCACTTCATATATGATCAAAATTTTGTTCAATGAATCTCCTGCAGACCTGTTGGCTCTAATTAACCATTCTATTAAAGTTCCTTGGATGAGTGGGGTCTTGCTGAAATAGTTCCATTGCTTAAACAGCCCTCCCCTGGCTTAACTTTAGACAGTATACGACCTATTTCGTTAACATCGAACCTAGTGAAATTGGTGGCAAAGGTCCTTCTCAGCCGTGTCATGTCATTCATTTCAGAAAATGCTGTATTGAATCCATGTCAAATTGGTTTCAGGCCGTGTTGTTCAATTTGGTGTGCTCATACTGACCTTGAGAGCCGTATTAAATTAGCTCGCAATAGAAAAACGTTTGCTGCGCTTGTCACCTTGGATGTCAGTAAAGCGTACGACAGCATGGAGCACTCGACTCTATAACTAAGATTAGAGGAACTCAACTTCCCAAGCCATTTTGTAGCCTGGATTTCTGTTTTTTTGCAAAATAGAGAATTTTACTGCTGCCAAAATGGTGTTTCCTCACGGAGATTTCCACAGACAAGAGGTGTTCCGCAAGGATCAGTTCTCTCACCTGTTCTTTTTAACATTTTTCTAAGCTCAATTCCATGCATTCAAAATGTGAAAACTTATGTGTACGCCGACGATATTGCATTTTTTGCATCAGCAGGTGACATTCACACTCTTTATTGAACCCTGCAAAATTACCTGAATGTTCTTGACAACTGGCTAGGAAGAATTCATCTGTCCCTTAATGTGAAGAAATGCGGATTGTTAGTATTTCCAGTTTCTGTTCCTGTAAATATATGCGTGCTCTACGACTCTACTCTCTCCTGGCGGCCACACATTGATCAAGTTTCTGCAAAAGGAGTTCGGGCCATTGGCATCCTGCGCAGGCTTTGTAGTACTAGGTTGGGCATGAGAAGTCATACGCTTCTGATGATTTATAAAATGTACGTCCACCCAATTTTGGAGTTCGGGTGTGTTTTATTCTTAGGAGCTCCTGCCTATAAACTTCGCCCTTTTGTAATTTTGGAGCGTGAGGCGTTGCGCCTTTGTCTGGGGCTTCCAAAATATGTCGCCAATGCTGTTCTGCACCTTGACGCGCGAATGCCTTGGTTATCAGCTAGGTTTCCCCTTTTAACAGTTCAAACATTTTTAAAATTGTGCGACTCACCTCTTCACGCTTCCAGTATAATATTTCTTAGTCAACCTTCTGCCTTTTTTAGTGCTACCTGGTCTCGATTTCATACCCCGCCGATATGTTACGTGCAGTCCCTCCTTGATCGCATAAATATTCATTTCACAGATGTCCGCCAAATATATAACAACTCCTCATCTGTCCACATTGAATTCGATGACATTTTCCCATCGAATGCTAAGCTACAGCCCTTCCCGCTTCTTCAGGGTCTATTGCAGGACCACCTAAGGTCCTTTCCCTCTCTTGTTCTTATTGCTACCGATGCCTCGCAGGATCGCGAAAAGGCAGGTGTGGGAATTTTTTCGCCTTCACTGGATTGGTCTTTTTCTCTCCGTCTTCCTGACTTCACTCCAATTTTTCTGGCTGAATTATTATCAGTAATCTTATCCTTACCAAAATTAGAATCTACCGTTTCCCAGGTCGGGGTTATGACAGACTAGACTCTCTGTCCATATGCTCTTCCTTATCTTCACCCACTGACTCTCGGCCATTACGCCTCTTTAAGTTCCTGATTCCGCTCCATCTAAATTCGGTAAGGTTGCTTTGGGTACCAGGTCACATGGGCTTTCACTTAAATGAGGTTGCAGATTCCTTAGCAAGAGCCTCTCTCAGCGGTCCAATTGTTGCTGTCCTGCCATCGTGTGCATATACAGCAGCGGTGAGGTTTCGCAGCTACACAATATTTCAGGAATTTGCTGCCTCGGCTCTTACATCATCTCCCGAATATCAACATCTTCTGCATCCTTGGAGTAGCAAAGACTGTCGCTCACGCAGAATAGAGGTCTCTTTCACGCGCTTGCGTTGCCGGGTTCCCCTTCTAAATTTCTACCTTCACAGATCTGGCCTGGCAGCTTCCCCACTGTGCCCTTTTTGTGCCAAACCTGAGACAATAGATCACTTCCTGCTGTTATGCCGCCGCTTTTCTCATTTGAGGAAGCGTCTTTTGCAAATTCTATTTCATCAACTGGCCTTGCCTGTGCCTTCCGCGGTTGTTCTTTGCATTGGCGCTTCTTTGCTTGGACGAAGCGACAGGAGTGTGCGCTCTGCTGTGCAAAATTTTCTTCAAGAAACGCAGCGACTCCCATTCTAATTTCTTTTTCCCGCCCTCAGTCAGTACGACATTGCAACATTACAGGCATTGTGTACTATTATGCACATTAAGCAATTGTCCCGTCTTTGATCTCCAAGTTAACTGGACCCCTTTCCTTCCCTCTTCCAATCTCTCAGACTACATACTATTACCACTCCTTTTCCCGTCAAAACTTTCCTGTATCCAGTAATTAACCGCCTGTGTCTTGGCCACTCCCCCGTAGTGGGTATGTGCCAGCAACGTCTGAGGCCTTCCTTCCTTCCAGACGTTCGTCGGATCCTGCGTTCCTGTGTTCAGTGATCACCGCATTCACGCGTGACAATATCATCAATGCGTTTAATTGATAGTATACTAGCAGTACAATGATAGTTACTCGGAATGAAACGACCGGAGCTATTCTGGACTAGCTCCAGAGCATAGGTTAGGTTAGCGCAACTGGGCTTCAAGATGGATGCAGCCTATTCTAGTTGCTACGGATGAGTGTCTTGTACAGGAGGACATTAAGTGAGCTAACGGGAGAATAAAAATTACTCGAAGATACCCAAGCATGCGATTAGCATTGTTAATTATGATGTTAATGTCAAGGAACCAAATTTCTAAAGACACACTTAGATGTATTAAGGTCCATTTTCCATAAGTCACACCAATTAGTAACAGCATCCGTATCATATTGCAAGGCATTATTATCACCCCAACTGTTAATTCAACGAAAGACAACACAATCAGTAGCGAATAAATATGATGTTAGAAGATACACAGTTAGGTAGGTCACTAATGTCTATTAGGAACAACAAAGGACCCAACACGAAGGCCTGAGGCAGACCAGAGCCAACAGAAAATAATGAGGAGTTGCGACTGTAAGGTGATACAAACTGGGGATGGCTTAAAAGAAATTGTTCAAGCCAAAGTAGTAGGTTAGGCTAAAGATTTAATTTGGCTAGTTTGAAGAGGAGGAGTCAATGACAAACTTTTTCAAAGGCTTTCTTGAAATCAAGAAGTATGCAGTCAGCTACTGGGCCTTTATAAATACTAATGTGAAGATTGTGAGTGAATTATTCCAATTTTGTTTCACATGAACGAAATTTTCGGAAACCGTGCTGGGTGTCTTTGAAAGAGTTAGTTTCCAGAAAGTTAGCGATATGAGAGTACAGGATGTGTTCCAGTAATTTACAGGGGACACTGGTTAATGAAATCGGGTGGTAGTAGAGAGATTATATTTTCCTACCTGCTAGCAGAACTGAGCGCACTAAGGACGAAGCATAATAAACAAGAAGTATGACGGGACGAGACGATGCACCTGATTTGAGGATGGGAACCACATTCCCGACTTTTCAGTCAGCAGGAATAATGCAGGAGTCGATAGACTGCTGAGAAATCTTCCAAAGCATAAGTGATGACTAGTTTCGGGTGCTTTTCAGAAATTTGCTGTTGATAAGGTCAGTGACGGGGCTAGATGGTGTTTTAAAGTTGTCAATGAATTTCATGACGCGACTAGGATCAGTGCAGATGGGGTCTCTTATCGGGTACGCATATGAATGAGAGGGTGGTAATGCTCTTATAGGAAAAAGAAGTTTGGTTTATTGGGGCTTAACGTCCCAAAGCGACTCAGGGTATGAGCGACGCCGTAGTGAAGGGCTCCCGAAGTTTCGACCACCTGGGGTTCTTTAACGTGCACTGACGTCGCACAGTACAGGGGCCTCTAGAATTTTGCCTTCATAGAAATTCACCCGCCGCGGCCGGGATCGAACCAGCGTCTTACGGGCAGGCAGCCGAGCGCCGTAACTGCTGAGCCGCCTCGGCGGGTGGAAAAAAATTATTGCTGAAAATTTTCTTGAAAACGTCGGGGCACTCTGCATCCAGTATAGGCAGTCCGTCAGGATCTGTTTAGTGAATTAAGTCGGCTGTTGTTGGATTTTGGCAGTGATTATGTTCCAATTATTTTCTACTGACCGATTTTCGATACCATCCAGGAAGACGCCAAGTATTATAGACAGCTCGTTGTTAATAACCTCGAAATTAGCTTTGTTGTAGCCCTTGATTACTTTATTTATCCTGCTAGCTTCACGGGGTGGGGAAAATATTTAAAAATGAATAGCTGAGTGGTCACTTATCCCTGGAATATATATTAAATGCGGGACGAGGTCGGTGCGTGATGTTAGTACTAAATCCAAGGTCTTAGCGGTACTTTCCTTTAACCTGGTAGGTTGCTTAACCAACTGAGAGAACGAAAATACTGAACAAAAATTTAAGAAATCATTACTAAGAGAACAGAACGGATTACGATTGGGCGGATTGGAAGACCAGGAAATCTTCGGGATGTTAGTCACCGAGTAAGAAAATATCAGCATTAAGATGTCGGACGTAGGCGCTGTTAATATCATTGTGCAACTGTTCTAACTGACCCAAGATTACTTTGTTGTTATCAGCATCTGCCGTATTTATCGGATGCACTTTGCTGTTTACTGCGTAAAATAAGGTTATCTTGTTCACGTAAAGCCTCAGTTGGTCATGTTTTTCACTTGTTGCATACTTTCACCGACTTCGATTGGAAAAGACCACAATTTCCTCAGCGGAAATTAAGGCACCAAAGTTGGTGACCTACACAGGAGCACACTAAGACCAATAAAAATAATCTCGTTCAACCCTCCGTCTGTCTCCTCGCTACCGATGACTTGACTGTTAGTCCTTTGAAATCTTAACAGGACTGCCTTGTCCCTGTATTTAGTCAGCTCGATGGTCACACATCGCTTCCAGGAACGGTCATCGTTGCTCTCGAAAGGACGAAATACCTCTTGCAGTGTACAACCCGCCTTAGAGTCCAAGCTGGCTATATATGGTCTATGAACTTCCTGCCGTTCTTGAAACTTTTATCTGAATTGGTGTCATAGCTATAGCCTTCTCGCGCAGCACTGTTCAAGCAACTTTCTATTTGGTTCGATCCTTAGCGAGTGTATATGAGATCCTTATTTTTAGTGGAAGCAGGAACTAAGGTAGTATGCTCGATAGTCAGAATGCGTTGAACAAGTAGATATTCTGGCCTGCAGAAGACAGTGAAATGCTGACGATCAAAAAATTTTTATGCAGTTCCTGCATCCAATATTCCCGCATTTTCTTTAGTGCTCTCTGGTTGTGCGCCTTTGGGGAAACCAAAAGCTTCAAGGGACCCGTACTGCTCGCGTCTGCCCAGAGTGTTCTTCATGTCTTCTGTGCATTTCTCGCCATTCTACCTTTTTTTCTTTTCTAAGCTGCGACTAACCTAAAGAGAAGAACAGTGGTAAAGCGTTTAGATCTGCAACAAATGCACTATTTTACTTGAGCAAGGCTAACACAACATAGTGGAATTTAGTAGTAAGTGTAGTAGGCTGCTAAAATAGTTTTTTTTTCTCAAGAACCCGAGTCGCGAAAATTCCTAAAGGTTGCATAAGATCAGGCCAATGACATTTTGTCACAAGTAAATCTTTAAGTTAACCAAGGACGCTTGGTCGGTTGAGCTCCCCTGTACTGAAAAATATAGCGACCAGAACTTGATGCCTTCTCAACCACTTTCTCGTTCATCCAGGCTGATTTCCCAATTTCTTTCCATGCTTATATCAGGCTGATTTTGTTATTTTTAAGTCTCCTGTAGAGCGCATGTGATGAGTCAAATCAGTAAAATATCAAATTACTCTATTACAAAGCTAAACGTCAGGGGCTCGAATTAAACAACAGTCGCATTTTGCCCGACGCTCAGATTTAATCTTAGTTTTCTCTACTTGCAATATGGGACGGCCATCATTCTGAGAGAAATGAAGCTAGAGGTGGGGATGTCGTTTGTCGGCAAATATCCGCTGAGCAGCATTGGACTGAGACAGACAGCACATCCACGCATGCGCACATCAACTGTATTGCCACGGACGGTAGGGACAAGACGACATGGACAGGAGGGGCACATACTATGTCAGACGCTGCAAAAACGTTCACAATACATACAAAAGCTAGCGGCCGGTGTGGGTGGTGCCGGCTTGTCATATTACGCGGCTTGTCATATTACCACAGGCATCGGCTGCACTACCAGCAGCCGCGGGCGGTGCCGTAGCATAGAAGAACATAGCGTGTTACGCTCCATGTGGTCCACTTGCCGACCATCGCGGTATTTTAAGAGACCGACCTAATTTATTCGCGGCGGAGCGTCGGCTAGGCAGGATGGCGTGCAACTGAGCGGGAGCGCATTCCTCGGAACTTGGTGTCTGGCAGGTGCTGGCGAGCGCTGTTTGAACACCCTCTATTACAGTAACCACCCATTTCACGTTCGCGTCTGCACCGAAAACTCTCCAACGCATTCACATAGTGACTTGGAATGGCTCGTATGGAGTGCCGAACGTGACAGCACTTCATCTTTTACGGCGAACAGTATATTTCGTCACATAGACACAGCAAATGTGCCGAATTTGTAATGCCCATTTGTCTCAGGCAGTCACCATTGGGTGTATATGAGGTGAAGGCGCACAAGGCCATTCAGGTGCAAAGGAAGACTTTAGTACATGCATTTAAACCACTGTGCCGGCAAATACTCTGTGCAGATTAAGCAAGGCCAAGTTAACGACAGCATTACCAAAAAGCAACAAAGAGTGAGCACAGTAGAGACACAAGCGAATCTGCTAAGCTGGCGCTAAGTCACGTCTTTCCAGGCATGAATACAATTTTTGGAAAATATGTCTTCTGTGAGACAATCTCAGGCATTTAGTGTATCTCCGAAATTGCAAACCGGAATTCGTTATTCATAAACCTGCTTTCCGGCTCTTTGGTGAAGAGTTAGACTCGTAGTAAACAAAATGAATATGGATTAGCTCGGCTAATCCAGGATATACAAAGCGAAAGCTGTCGGTGTTCATTGTGTTCATTGGCGTTGGTGTGGACAACGCTCTAGACGCCGATTATTTTGCGGAAAGGAAGGGCGCATGCGCTATGGTCTTAGCAGCTGCGCCGCGGCGGAGGATATAAGCCGCGGAGCGGCCGCTCGCCTTGGGAGGAGGCGAAATTGAAGACGCGGCTGGTGGCCGAGTGTATAGCAAGCAGGATATTCAGTGTCTACAGGAAGCTGCTTCTACTGACCCCGAAGTCATTCCCTGACGTTAGGCTGCCCGTCTATGTAAGAATGAGGTGCGAAGAACTAAGCGCGTGTTGGACACGCCCGAGGTACGTGAAGAATGTGTCGCCAAGCCCCTTCAACGTCCATCAGTCGTTGTCTTCTTCCATTGTGCCTTATCCCAACGCGAGCGGCCGCTCCGCGAATAAAAACCTTCCCCGTAGCACAGCCGCTAAGAGCATAGCGCATGTGCAGTGAGGCGCGTAGCTAAGTGATGACATCGCGCGCAGCACCGCGCGGAGACCGGCGAGTCGGCTGCGTGCGACTCCGAGCACCGCGCATGCGCAGTGAGGCGCATAGCTGAGTGATGACGTCATGTACGGCGCTGCGCGAAGAGCGGCGAAACGACGGCGCACGGTGAACACCTGCGACTCGGCGCAGGTGATTGCCATGGTTACGGCGCACGCGCAGAAATGACAAGCGCCCCGTGCGCCGTCGTTTCGCCGCTCTTCGCGCAGCGCCGTACATGACGTAACCAGCTATGCGCCTCACTGCGCATGCGCGGTGCTCGGAGTCGCACGCAGCCGACTCGACGGTCTCCGCGCAGTGCTGCGCGCGATGTCGTCACTTAGCTACGTGCCTCAGTGCACATGCGCTATGCTCTTAGCGGCTGTGCTACGGGGAAGGTTTTTATTCGCGGAGCGGCCGCTCGCGTTGGGATAAGGCACAATGGAAGAAGACAACGACTGATGGACGTTGAAGGGGCTTGGCGACACATTCTTCACGTACCTCGGGCGTGTCCAACACGCGCTTAGTTCTTCGCACCTCATTCTTACATAGACGGGCAGCCTAACGTCAGGGAATGACTTCGGGGTCAGTAGAAACAGCTTCCTGTAGACACTGAAGATCCTGCTTGCTATACACTCGGACCGGCTGAAATGCGCTGCTTAGCAGCCTAGTTAAGCTTCCGCTACAAAATTTAGTTTGTGTTTACAGATGGTAATTAGTGGCCCCATTTTTTGCTTTGGCTCAGTCTTAGTACGAAACTTTATTTTACGCGGCAGCCTATAGGGGCCCCAACCTAAACTTTGCCGCGCGACGACAGCGCCGTGCTCCTCCCATAGCGGCGGAATTCTGACGCGTCGATCGGGCGCGACGGCGCCGCGGCGCTCTGATGGACCCTGTTCGCGTGCTGCGCGCGCTTTGTCTCTCCGCGTGCTGGTCGCGCCCCTCTCCGCGCGGCGGATGCTAGCAAACCCTGACGACTGCACAGTGCACCGTTTATGTCCACCGGTGGGCAGTTTTTACACGGCGATCGAAGCGGCACGCGACACCGTGGTTGCCTAAAGGCGGGGAAGCGTCGTGCTTGACTTGTGGGCTTCTGTGAAATGATGACGCATTTGCTTACTGCCGTGTGTGCTGTCAACAGAAATTACCCAGGTGGCAGGGATGTTCAATGAGAAGTACCGGTGCAGTATCGGACGCTGCAGTATTGATTAAAAATTGTACTAATGATCCATCATCTGCGGCAACAGGAGAGTGACCTGGCGGGCCCTTAATATATGTGCACTTACTCGGCCGACACCATGTACACTGGCAGCGCATACAACTGCAAAGGCGAAGATGGCAGACACGATTCCACAAGTCAACTAACCTTGTGTCTCTGTAGTAAGCACGCTGTAGCAGTGTGGCTCTGCAGATTACAGACCACAGACTGTAGACCTCGGGCGGCGGCGCAATAGTGTTACGTGCCCCGTCAATGCGCATCGCAACTGAGTCGTGCCAGTGGTTTGTGAGTTTAACGCCCCAAGGCTGTACGTTGATTGTGCGCAAAGCCGTTTTTGAAGGTCTCCGGATTAACAGATATTATTTTCAGATATCTGTATGGTAAATACGCCATCTGCTGTAAATACGGCCATACGGCAGAACAGGCTAGGCAACCGCGACACCAGTATGAACGGCAATGCGTTACCTTATTGGTCGTATCAGCCGCACGCCCATGCTAAAACTCTAAAACCTCAAGAGATTGGGATTCATTAATGCGCACCGACATAGCGAAATGCGCTTTCGTATTTCGCACAAATCTAAACGCGGCGCGATTCGACCTGTGACACTGGGGTGAGCAGCCTAGCGCCGAAGCCATTGAAACACCGCGAAAAAGGCAAAAAGAAAAAGTTCCCAGAAAAGTGTCACCAGCCCGCACGGCGGATGCAGTCAGATCGACCTGAGCTAGCCCAATTGAAGGCACGGAAAAAACAACGCGAAACGCATTCGTGCCGCAGTTTCGTTCGAATGTAGGCTTGAATTTCAGTTTTCACTTCGTACACCACGTAGTTATGCGCTCTGGGCTCAAAACTAGGGCGTGACGAAAACAGCGCCCCTTTGGAGTATTTCCTCGACGCCGCGCATACGATCTGCTCCCTCTCAAAAGCACGAGAGCGCGCGCAAAATGTTCGCAGCAGCGTCAAAGCGCGAGGAAAACCCTCGAATGGGCGCGCTCTTCTCTCGCAACGGCGTCTATGCACGAGCGGAGAGAGCATAGCGTGCGTTCCCAGGCCATAGGGTCGGCTTTCGAGCGCTATAGTCAGACAGTTACGACACCCCCGAAGCTCGACATCTCTACAGCGGATAGGAGAAGTATCATTCTCACCTCTGAGATTCAATCTTGTTAACATTATTGCTATTGTAACTAGCACGATAAGTCGCTGAAAATTAGACCTTGTGGCCTGGGAGCTTTTGACCAACTCCGTACCTTGCTGGACTTACTTCGGGAATGCGGTATGAATCTTTAGGTGCAAATAACACTTTGGGCAAGGAGGCATGCTATGAGCATTAAAAAAGTACTCTAGGGAATCAAACATTTAGTTAGAGAAAAAGAATGATTTCTATTGTTACTTCTAGAGCCGAAATAATTCAGAATCCACTCGCCGAACCTGTTGGCAGTAGCCATTCAATAACAACCGTGCTTAGTTTGTGTGTAAATGGTTTATTTCCCCAAAGAACATCTCTGGGACAATTCGATGCAGGTTATTCGCATAAAACACTTTCCATGTAAGAACAAAGAGACCCCATCACCAATGCTCGCATTTCAAAAGTGCGACAATTTTCTCACGGCAGTGACTAGAGCGATATTAGCGAGCCCCCGAGTGCCCCGTGCCGTGTGGCAGTGCACGTGGCTTTGTTAAAGAAACTTCGGGATCCCCCCTGGTCCCACCCTTGGCACCGAGCTGGGTCCAAGCAGCAGACTCCCACCATCGACGGGTATCGAGTGGCCCGTGATGAACGACGCGTCCTCTGAGGCAAGGAAGGCGATTGCACGGGCCACTTCCTCGACGGTGCCGATGCGGCCCAGGGCGTGCGATGCTTGCAACGCACTCCGCAACTGCACGAGCCAGAAGAGAGAGAGCACAGAAAGTGCAGTTACGTAGTGCAGTGACTGCACAATGAAGAGTTAGTAAACTTGCATGAAATGGACTTGGGCATGGCGTGTGCCCTAGCAGCACAGCTAAACAAAATCAGAATCAGGCTATATTTGTTTATATATGTCATACGTACAGCATATCATGCAGAAGTAGGTCCCGAAGTCAGAGACTGTACTGGGACCTCCTAATTAAATACATCGCGTAAAACATTTTTTAAAGCGAAATTTATTTCCCCTGGGCATCAATGATGAGTGAAGGTGTGATGAATGATGTAGTGGAGATTAAATGAATGGAAAAAGGTTAGCTGATTTGATGAAGTCCAGTAGAGAACGATGGTACTGTCCCTGCGTCCAGGCAATGTATGAAGCAGGGTTGCTTGGTGAAATACCTGCTACCATCAGGTGCCGGATCCTTGTAGGCTTGAGAGCTGCGCAGTCCCAGAGTAAGTGATGAATGTCGGCCTCAATGTCCTCGTGTTTACATATCGGACACCCTGGCTGAGGAAACAATCAATTCTCGGTACTGAGGCCACTTCCGAGTGATGGCTGGTGCGAGGGCAACCCCGACCCGGATCCTCCTAAGCGCAACCTCCTCTGCACGGGTAAGACCGCGGGTGAGGGTTACCGCACACGGAGGGATGAGAGCACGTGTGCGGCGCCGGAGGAGCTCCTTTCTTGATGAAAGGAGGGTAAAATTGTCCAAATGAGGGAGGCGAGGCGGTGATGAGTTTGTATTCGCAAGGCGGGTCGCTAAATCTGCCTGGCTTTGATAGGTCAGCAGATCCCGTGGGACCCACTAAAACATTTAAAAGCTGCGACAACCAGATGAATATGAGAAATTTATTATTTACATATGGGGTACAACTTAAAGCAGACATATGGGAGAGAAATAAACCCTATTAAAAAGCTATTACAAAGAGCCACCGAAACATACTGAATTATATATCATAATGAATATAACGAAGGTTGGGAGGCGGTGCAAAATGCATGTAAGAAGAAAAGGAAACCAATGAGGGCGCTTAGCTCAAAATTGGTCGTTAAAGTGTGCTCTAAAGATGAAGATTGAATCAGCGTTGCATGAGATTGAATGAGACGTCAGCCCAATATTGGAAATGTGTTCTCAAAGGCTGGGCCTCCAAAGAACGAAACAAAGAGCATCCATTTCTAATATTGGGCCAATGACCTGTGCTGCTTGGGTAATGCAAAAACAAGATAGCCGCTGGTCCTTAAGGGTAACTTTAAGCACCTTTAAGGATCTTAACGATACCAAGAAAAGGCAAGCGTAGCAAGCGGCGGCAGAAAGTTAAGTGGGCACATGATAGGAATTTTGCGGGGATACGGTGGGTGCAGCTGGCAAACGACAGGGTTAAATGCAGGGATATAGGAAAGGCCTTTGCCGGGCAGCGGGCGTAGTCAGGCTCATGATGGCGACGATGAAACTTTGAAAAGCATAGGGAGGTTTCTCTATTAACGAGTCAGTTTGTGCCCGCGCCCAAACCTTGACCACTCACTGCACTTGAGCTCAGCATCGCGTTTAGATGCGAGGTCAAGCTGGTTGTTGAGAAATATATTTTCTGAAGCATTCTCACGAAAAATAAAGGGGGTCTCCAGGCTGCGCACAAGCCTACAAACACTGTTGCGACTTGTCTACCTATTCCCAAAGACCGGCCGCAGAGAGAAAGTGCCCAAGGCATTACCTAAAAAACTCCTTGAGCCATCTGCGATGCAAGCTACTTAGACGAAACCAAAAATATAGAGAAAAAATTCGGCAACATAAAAACGACGTCCGCAACTTCTCAAGAGGCCACAATCCTGTAGCCGACCGTTCCGAAGACTCAGACGACAGAATCAACTTCGACGAAACCAGCACCCTTGAAACCGAAACAAATTACCAAAAAAGGCTCTTACTCGAATCCTGGCACATTCAAACTAGCCCGAAAAACATCAACCGCACAAAGGGAAACCTGCTCGCAGTATACGCGCAGGGACTTCGCTCTGCAGCTCAAAGCAGAAAAGTCGCCATTGGCGGCCTCCTCACACTCCAACAACGTGACTCACAGCCCTAATCACCCAAACCCCTACCTCTCGTCCCGCGCGCCTTTCGAATCAGAGCTTTCGTTCTTTACCTCCTGCTCCTCTCCATGCATACTTAAACATGCAAGCTACTTCCCGAAGTCACCCCTGAAGAAGCCAAGCCGGCTACGAAACGTTGGGTTTCAAATTAAACGTTTTGGTTGAGATGCGTTTATTGTAAATCTTTGAACCCAACCAGACAGGCAAATCTGTGAAAATGTTCAGTTGTCACTCTCAACCGCTGCGCCACTCCGCTGGAGTGTCCGATTCTGCATATATCGGCATCAACACAGTAAACTTGTCAGCTAATGCCCTTCTAATACTCTCGTGATGGCGCTCTGATGGCCACCACGAGTTAACGCAGCTGATGTTAGATTAGAACCTCATGCTATATCCGTAGTCCCACACCTTATGTAATACCCCTGAGTAGGGGTCTTTAAGGAAATAAACTGATCTGAACTGAACTTTTATAGCCTTTGGCTTGATGGAACTTGTTGCCTGGGCGACCTTAAACGGCGAGTGGCGGCGATTGAAATGTGAAACCGCTTGACGAGATGAACGTGGGGTTCATTCGAGAATGGCCGAGGGTGGCACTGCAACTGTCGCAGCTTGTAACGGATTATCAAAACGATGCCGAAACGCAACGCAAAGCAGACACAAGAGCAGTAAACGCGGAAGCTAGGGCTAGTGTCCTCTGTTTCAACATATGTAAGGGCAAAGTTCTTTTTTTTGTACTTACTGTGATTATGGGGTCTTATTAATCTTCATTTTCGCTCTCAGCACAACACGAACGGGACACAAGACGAAGGACTTCAAGTCCTTCGTCTTCTGTCCCATTCGTGTTGCGCTGAGAGCGAAAATGAACACTTGCCAACTCGCCCAAATTTCCGCCTTGCGGAGAGTCTTATTAACCTGTTTTCCGTGAAATTCTCGTTGGTTTCGTCAATGGGGTATACCGTCTTAAAGTGACACAGGTTATGAGGACGCTGTAGTGAAGGACTCCAGATAAAATCGCACACGTCGGGTTCTTAAACGTTTATTGACATCGCACTGTGCACTATAGCCTTTCGGCTCCATCGAAATGTGACCGTCGTGCCCTAGTATGAACACTTTCTTTTTGTTTTTGTTAAGGATTGCTCTAAAACCTTGGCTACAGCTATGTGTTTGTTCCTATTAACACCGCAATATTATTTTCATGCATATGGCAATGCAGGTGCTAGAACATATATGAGAAGACAAATATGAGCCTTTATATAGTACCGTCAAGGTCTTTGCCTTCCCTACTGTAATTTTTCTTCCACATTTTTTGTGGCCTAGCATGATAAATTCAGAACGTTCCTCACTCTTTCATATACGCAGTAGTACTGTTTTATCTTCCTCTTTACAAGCCGCTCTTGAATCGTGCGTTCCTTCACTCTATTTTTTTTTCCGGACAGCACGACCGAGTAACGGTGGGATAACAGTGATTTCGCGTAAGAGACGTGGTGCAAGGCTTATGAAAATTTTTTTACTAGAGGCAAGTTAATACGCGGGATACACTGCATCATGAATGCCACTTTTTTAATTTATACTTTTATGTTTAACACATAGTGCATGACATTATATTAGCCCAAGCAGCAGGGGTGCTGTAAGAAAGACTCAAGCATCGTCACAGTTAGAAGTAAAAACTACCAATAGTCTATAATTATTATAAGCGAAACAAAACACTACACTGAGTAAACAATGAGCAAATCTTAATAAACAAGAACAGGCCCTCTAATTGATGTACAACATTATTAGCCTCAACTTCACTACATAGTAGGAACTTCCATTCCAGCATTTTGTGTCGGCAAGAACTTTATTTTCAAAGCATGATCATAATTATAAGCAGACTTTGGTCCAGTGTAATGCCAGGGCTTCTTCTAACAGTCTGTATATATATATATATATATATATATATATATATATATATATATATATATATATATATATATATATATATATATATATATATATATATATTTTTTTTTTTTCTTTACTTTCAGGTGGTACGTTGCGGGAACATTGCGGGACATAGTTGCTGTTGGCCAGCAATAAGACGTTGTACATATCAATATTACTGAGAAATTCTACAAATTTTCGCTGAGTAACACGCAGTGCAAAACAGAACGAGAATAAATTCCATAAAAATAGAACGCAATGTTTAAAGAACTTACCATGATTTGTTGCTCCGGACTCATTTCTGGTCTGAAGACCATCTTGGTGTCAATTGCGCCAGGACTAAAACATAAAATTAAGCGTGTCGTTAGGAACTTGCTTCCTAAAAAATTCGGAACTCGTTTTTGTTATCAATTTTTGTGCTTTTGTGTTAGTACCTGCAGTCTCAAAAAGTATTAAGCCATTTGCACATTCCCAAGTGTGGGAAGCTACTACAACGGAGGTTATCTTCCACAGGGTCACCGGAGAATTACATTTAGCATTATGTAATATCATCTGGAACGCTAATCAACGCTTCAACAAGTCTATGTGAGAAAACCTTCGTTCAACAATAAAACACTACTGATTATTATGTGCATCTCGTTTTCAGATGCTAAGAATATATCATCCAGCGCAAGATTGTATATAGAGCTAATATGCGTCCCACCGACACCTTTACTAATCATGAACATTTCTGCAATGTACAGCCTCCGCCACTCAGTAGTGAATTCCGGTGTGTTGCACATTGCACGAGAACAGCTAACTCTCACACTTTTGAGTCAACGCTTAGAATTTTTTTTCCAGCGGTCATACGACCAACGTTCTCCATTGCCAGTCAATGGTGTGGCCCATAAACTTGCCTATCATTTTAAATTAATTTGGGACAACAACGAGTGTTCGTAGAAGGCTATACATAAAGCCTTCAAACCGCACCGACTATTGTAGCTTCGACCTCCTGCCCATTCATTCAGCCTTGAAAGCCAGTAGAAAAATATACACCGAAGGTGTCATTTCCGGAGATTCCTCACAAAAAAGGAAAATTCAAATTTTCGCAATTCTCTTTTGACATTGTATGGGCACTCTTGTGGTGTGAAGACACTTCTCTGCAGGTTTGATATTTTTTTCAAAGAAGGTAAATCAAGTGCATCTGTGCAAACCCCAAACAACAGGACAAAAATAATTTTACAATCATGCAAAGTCCTGTACGGCTCTCGTGCACGCTGTACAGACACGCAGCACAAGCGTGCAACAGTTTTGAGAAACAAGTAACGGAATACGTTTCAGCAATCATGGCGGGCATGATTTCCTTCAATACGCTAAAAAAATGGTGATTTTGCATTGTGTGTCGTTTTGTAAAAAATCCGTAAACTATAATTCAAGGAACAAGAGAAATATTGAGAAATAGACATTTCGCCTTCACTTGGGTTGAAGGGTTTATAAGGGAAAAAGTCTGACGGTTTCGTTTGTTGCCCTTCATTTGAGTTGGATGATAATAAACATTGTTCAGAACTAATGTCGCCAGAGTGCACCGCTGAAATCAGAATAAACCGCGATTTACTTCGTCAAACCACATTCGAAGTAGTGGCGAGGGCACAATTACTTTGGGTAACTTTGTGCATCTTCGTTAATCTTGGTGATTTCGATACCGGCATTAAATTTGGGCGTAAATTTAGGGCAATAAATTTTGTTGATGCGGAGGAAACGTGAAAGCATGCGCACTTTCGGCTCCGCGTGAGTGTTAACGAGGAGCACATCAAAAACTTTCGTTATTTCCAAGTATTTCGTTATATGCTGATTTTAGTTTTTTCTGTGTTTTTTAGCTCTCCTATCTCTCCCCCACAAGAAGAAAGAGATTTCCCTCTTCTTTACCACCTGTGAGGTGTGGCAGGTGGCTCTTCCGTTAAGCCCCAGACAAGACAGCGTTTCCGCTTGCGGCCGTTTAGTCTTTTAGTTTCGTTTATTTGTTTTCCCACGCTCCCTCCACAGGCAAAACGGCTTTTTTGCTAGCGAACCATTTATTGCATGGGCACTAAAAAAGCCGTAGACTGATTGCGTAGGGCGGGTATGGCAAAGCAAGCTCTTTTCTGCCGCACTAAATATGTTCCGACAGACTTTCTACAAAAGGAATCATCGGTTGTTTCCTTTACTAACCTGTAATAAGCATGGGCTTCACATACAAGAATATCGGCTGATAATGATGCGAAACACAACACTGGCCAGCTGACTCCTTCGATGGCACAGCCTCTCTCGGAGCATCCATTTTCAATACGTAAACTGTAGCGTGATGGTCATGCCTAGAGTGATACAACCTTAAAGAACTGCGAAACTGAGTAGCCTACAAACTTGTTTAAAGCGCTGTCTGCCCTTGTTTTCGCCTTTCGTTCAGTGTGTGGAACCGAAATACTTGTGGAGCTCTGGTTTTATTAATATATATTTTTTACCAGCCTCCACTTCGTTACAAAACGTTTTTGTCCCTTTAATTTATTGAACGTTAAGTAGAGCTGCTGCAAACTTGTGACACATGATTTGAACAGCTGCCCTGAACGTATTTAGCTCCATGCTGAGCTGAGCAATCTACTGCGCACAATTTGAGTATTTTGTTTTGTTTTTGGTTCTTCCTCTGATGCAAAAAGACATATTACATGTGAAGTCCCAAAGCACGCCACGGGAAACTATAAAGGCGTAATGGAGGACTCCGGAATACTTTTGACCACTCGTACAGAAGACCATCTGAAGACTATCTCCCGGGTGTCGTGCGACATAATTCCAGATATAATAAAAATGAGCCCGAGTTTAGCGCTGCCAAGTACGAAATATTATGCGAAAGAAGTTTTTTTGCTGATGGACACCGCCACCACGTACAAAGCGCGAGTGAGTTTCCACTGACCCAGGGAGCCAGTTATGCGCGTTTTCAAATCTTTTATTGTCAGTGTGAATTGCCCAATCCACGCCGGCAGCCAACACTACAGTGCCGCGTTTCTGCAGCAATGCTGTCAACGCCAACGCGTATTGCTCTAGTGCCGTGTTCCCGCTAGAAAGTTGTCCAAGCCAACGCATGCAGCCCACATCTCCCGGTCACTAATGCCACATAGCTCAAAGCGCGAATATTTGATTGATAGTAGTATCAGTTCATGAAGAAGACCACATGCGATGCACAGTGTCAGTAGTGATTTGCAATTTGACACGAGGCGTGATCGGCTGCAGCGATAAGCCTAGTGCTTTCAGACACGGCCCTGCGAAGCTGACCTGTTCGCGCCGTCATGGGTTCGAATCCCAGTCGCGACAGTATTTATTTGTTTATTGTTTGCCCAAGTCACCCTCAAGGCCATGCACCGCACAAACCGGTGAGCCGTTTTTACCTGGTGGGGTAGTGCTTTCGCACCTGAACCCCAGCGGTCTTAATTAATCTTGAGCCCGCCGACAAGGCGTCACTCATAATCGATGGGCACGCAGAGCTTATGTTTCCGGCTGGTATTTTTATGTCAGTCTTGTAGACAGTCTTGTTTTTACCCTTTTCCTGTACCCCTGCTGCTCATACCATTCGCAATAACTTTGATCTCCAGTCTGGGGGCTTGCGTGCCGCAATCACCTCGATACATGACGCACTGCGCTCGTAGAGAATCACCCTGCTGGAAGAGGGTCGTCAGTTAATACCGAGTTATTTAAACTTCAGATCTCTGGGATGCCGCCACTCGCCCTTTCGATGTATAACACGACGGAAATGTGGATTTGATCTATGCTTTAGGAGGTGCTAATCCGTCGCCGATGTCCACAGTGGCACAGCACTAGGCGGTGAGCGAGAGTTTTGATTTCGGTTAGTTGTTTTTTGGTGCTTTATAATGCCGCACGAATATTATAACGGAGCCGTTTCTGGTTGTCTTCTCCCGTCTGCACGTGCGTAACGCCGGCAACAGAGCTTTCGCGCCGCGCTAATGAGCGGCCGTCCTGCGCTCAAGAATGAATCGATCGCCGCTCCCCTCGGACATGACGCGGCCACGACGGTAGGCGACATCTGGGTGAGCAAAAGCATGGCCAACGCAACAACAGACGCGGAAGGTAGAGCGGTGAGAGGAAAGCACAGTAATGGCCTTGCTGCACGCGGAGGCGGAAGCCAACGCTTTGGTCAAGTGTGGAGACGAGGATAAGAGGTACGGGGAATGGACCTGATTCATTCGGCGAGGGTGCGGCTGAAGCGCAGCAGTCTAGCGTTCATTTCGAAAGACATACCGGTTTATGCCCTGAGGCAATAAATATCCCCCTAAAATAGGATCCGATCCTTCTTATGTCGTTACCAGAAGAGCCGGCTCAAGCTAAATTTCGCAATTTTTGCATCATAGTTTAAACGCTGTGTAATTTAAAGAAAATGAAGTCCCATTAGTTCTCTGCTGAGAAAGGCCCATGAAATGTTAATAACGTACTGATTGTGACATTTTACTGTAAAAAGACGACTACGATAGAAAGGAGAAGACTGACGAGCGCTTTCCCTCAAGTACTGTTTTTTATGAAGGTGATAATTACTGCACCCTCATATTTGAAATATTTTTTTTCTTTCGGGCATATTTTTAAATGCCCCAGCCCACAGTTTTATAGCGGCTTGCAACGTCAGATGGATGGCTGTTATCTAGGAAGATTTTACCCTTGATCATTTTTTTTCACTGCGTCCAAGGTTCTCACTGGTGTTATACGAGCCCTATCTAGAAAATTCTTGGTAACCTGTAAATTCGGCGCGGCTCATAAAGAGGGTCAATGCTAACCCAAAACCTTCCAGTGCAGCTGCTACTCTCGGCGCAGCAGACTTGTCTTTTGTTTTGGGGCAGGAGTTGGGCAATAAGTTTTCTTGTCTGGCAGCCTTCTGCCACGCACCTGTAGTCACCACCGGTGGCTATATATAACTTCAGGGAGCACGACAAAGCCGAGTAGCAGGTCTACACAGAAGCTTGCATCATGTTCGCAAGGTTGCAACAGAAAATACAATAAAGACGACGATAAAGGGCTATAGAGTAGATAGATTACTTGATTGTGGTAGCAAGATGCGTAAGACTCCCTTTATTGAAGTAGACTGAAGTATTACCGCCTCTGGCAATCATGAAGGCTTTTACGACTTCCCGCGTCTGGTAGTAATGGCCCCTACCCCATTCACTGCTTTGAGATAATAGCGGGTGACCATTATATTTACATAACGTTTTGGTAATAAGCGCGAGGACTCTCTCCAAGATAAACAACCATTTTTGGTGGTGGTTTAAAGATACGTACACTGAAGCAACGGCCAGTGTGCGCGATATAAAAATCACCACAAGCAGTTCGTGTCTTATGAGTCGTTTTTCTTTTACATGTGATTAAGTGTGACTCATGTCAACTTCTAGCCACTACTGCACTTAAACTAGCGTCCGCTGTGTTGCGCCTCAATCTGTAGAAACTTGACATCTTCTTTCTTTCACCCGGAGCAACCTTGTCTCTTCTCTACACACCTCTGCTCTTGCCAAGCGCCGGATGTAGTCACCAGAACAAATTCTTGTGAGCTATATTTCTTCCCCTAGAATACCTACCGCATTAACACTATGAAACGTTATGCCGAGAAACAGACTTTTCATGCTCGAGAAAATTGGCGTCATTGCGTCATAACATTTTTCCTGAGGCAGATGCTTTTCCGAAGTGCCTTTTATCACTGTGGCCTGATTGCTCGCATCCTCGAATCTATTTCCTTTCTCGAAAACATTCGCTCATTCGCTTGCTACAAGACTTGAGGAAGACCCAGCGCAGACGGAAGAGAAATGGAGCATTCGTTAGAAAATTACAATGCGCAGAATGGAAGTGAAGTAAAGGTTTGTTCAACGTAGGCTGGTAAGACAAGTAGGAACGTTTGGTTAATAAAATAACAGGCGCGTTTGATAAGTTGCAGGGACATCTACAATGGTCATACTTGAATGAGCATAAATATTCCTTAGTGGTCGATAGTTTTTGCACTGATCTATACACTGTGCTAAAATTTAATCTCTCTCGCTATGCCGAGGAACCAATGTGCTCGGTAAGAGTCAAAACCAGCGCACGCTAGAAGTCATAGATGTCATTCGCTTCTCCGTAGCAAAGGATTAGTAATAGTGGTATCAGCCAGCCTTCAGTCTTGATTACTGAAGAAAACTTTACGAATCTTCGAATGCGGTTAAGTAGGCTGTGAAGCCCGGAGGTAATTACTAGCTTTCATGCTTAATATTATTGTTTTGTTGTAACCTTCTGAACGTGACGCCCACTGCTCTATTACTGGGCTTACAATGTTCTCCGATGCTATCTGTCTGTTTGCGTCGTAATAAAAAGAATAATTCTGTTAAAAAACACTCAGCTACCACTGTGCTTTACCGTGAAAAATTGAAGGCACTCTAACTAACCCATGTCGATATCCTCATTCGAAATCAACCATTAATTATGCGCGCGATAAAACACTTTGCATAGCCGCTTTTTCCCTGTTTCCTTGTTGCACCTATTGAAATCTTCCAACTTCATCGATGGCCTTAAACCACCCATTCTGCGTGATCCAGGTCGCCTCGTCACAAGTAACGGCATTCAGCATGTTTCAGAAAAACTGGGCGCAAGTTTCGGATTGAATTTTCGTCAGGTGTATGAGGGAAATTGCTGAATTCCACACGAAGCCTGTGAACGCGGAGCGATTATGGCGAGCTTGGCGCCCAAGTCGGAGTCCATATCAACCTGCCCTACCAAGCAATGGCGGTGTTCTCCTAATTTCGCAGCATCAAGAGTTGACATGTGGGAGCGAAGGATGGCGTTGTGTGAGCAGGAAGCGTTCATTTATGTGATTTTAGATCAGAAAGGCATGGCCGCTTCACTTAGCTTCCCGTCTGCACAAGCGCCCGTCTATAATTTCCTTTCTTGCCATTGCCTAGAACATTCGCTACGTTCCTCATATCTTTTAGGTACCAGGCATGTTCTGAATGATTCCATGCCACTAGTGGTGTAGCGCATTGAGTTTTCTTCAAGGCGGCACGGATTAATCTTCCTATTCCACAGCAGAGTTGCCAGAAGCACTCCGCCAGAGCTTATTGAAATATTTTTTACTGTTCGGAAAGTTTAGCATGAAGAGTTCCATAACCTTTGAAACTCCTTTCTCAAAGAGTGCCGAATATGGATTTTTCCCCTCTTAGCTGACTGACGATATTTAATATTTCAGTGATTGTTTTTGCGAGTGTCTCGTATTCTGCCAATCAAATATTGTTTTTGTTTGTAAGGATTAAGAGTTCTTTTTTTCGATATTTTAAAAAGTGCGCTATATTGGCCTTACTATGATGTGCTCAAATGAAGACGAATCTTCTGATTTGTGGGAATATATATATATTTTATACGCAAGCTACCTATAAATTGGCCCTCCCTCAACCCACGGTAAAGGAAGTGTTATATATTGGTGCTCTGCTTCCTGCTGCGGCCTTAATTTAAATACTCCGTATTTTGGCAGCGGCAGCTCTTACGCCCTTATTTTACAGCTCTCCGGCGTCGTTGTTGCCAGCGTAACAACTTGATTGGTCAGTGCACAGCATTGTCGCTCATGACGTCACTGCGACATGTCAAGCTGATTCGTCTGAATGCACTGATGTCAAGCATGGTATCATTGCAAACCGCCATGGCTGCGGGCCAGGGCATCGCGCTACGCTCAGTGCGAGTTGCAGCACTGAGGCGGCAGGAGCACTGTGCTAGGGAAGCAGACAAAAATTAGTAAATGAAAAATTGTTTATCACCGGGAACAGTTCTGTTGCTTGACTGCTCTGGGTGGTCACAAGGGCGAAACGAGCCGACAGGACGTAGCGAAAGCAACAGAGCAGTGCAGTACTACCAAGCCTGTTCTGTCGCCTTGCTACTCCAACAGCTGGCGCCGAATCACATGATGCACTGTTGCAACTGGCCAGAAAGATTTTGTTGTTCATGTTATTCTTGCTACCAATTTTATCTCCCTAACTGCATACAGAAATGAGTTTATCAATGCCTTTAACTTGCCCTGGTAGGACGCCTGGAAGTGTTTTCACTTTCAGCGTATTAGCAATTGCAGAGTCTGCATGCTACTCTACAAGCACAGTCTGCTGTGTGCGCAATGCTGATTTCGAGTATAATCAGCTCGGTGCTCATTAACATGCTCTAAGACGCATGCATCTAAACTGAAAATGTGTAAAAATAGATTCCAGCGACTTACTTGACAGAGTTTGCACGTATGCCATATTGGGCGAATTCTAAAAAAAAAGAAATATATCATATATTTATTAGTGGGGACATGGTGTTATCGGTGATAATGCGAAAATTATAGTAGTGTAAAAGGTGCGATAAGCGGCCACCTGCTCCCCACAAACTTCCAAATCTTATCCACCCGCCTGTGTTTCGGCCGCCCTCTTCTGCAGGCTGGAGCAAAGGATTACGCCTATAGGTCATGAAGACGTAGCGGTTACATTTTACGGGTTGTCCTTGAAAATTTTCCTGTCATGTGCATTATAATCAGATTTTTGTTTAGGTATTCCGGAAATGAAGCTTATCTTACACGGAAATTTTGTTGGATATTCGTATTTTTTGGCGAATCAAGAAAGGTTCATTCCGCTGGCTCGTATACGTATACACTTAAACAGGCGTAATATGTTCATCCAGTATTGACCTGCAGCGCAAGTTCTACCTCGAGATACAGATGCCGACTCTCATTGAAAGAGGTTCGATAGATGTACTGACCGAACATCTTGGCATGGCCTGCAAAGGTGACAAATTATAGGTGTTTTTCTTATTTCTTATGTTTTTCTGTTTTTTGTGATCATTACTATCTTTTTAGTTTCTTTTACTCCCTTTTTTGTGCGTTATATAATTCATTATTTTGATTTCGGTGACAGTATAATACATATTTATGATTTTACGGCACCAGTACTTCAGTGTCCTCTTGCTGGCTCTACTCTCTTGGTTATTTTGCTTTCACTGTAACTAAAACTCAGTGCTTCAGGAAGATTGACCATGTTCTGTTTCATATATGGATGTACAGTTCAACGCCCTACTAGAAGATGTTTATTGTTTTCTACTATTCCTGCATGTTACAAACTATCACCACCTTGTTCATACTTCCATGCAAACTGGTTCCAAGACAACTTTATCAGTCCATGTATAGGTCACTGCCACTTAAATTATCATGCACAGTTTCCTTCCCCATTTTGATCTTTTCGGCTGTTCATTCACAAAATGATTCAATTGGTCCCATTTTTTTCTGGTATCCAGTTAAATCTCTCGATTCCGCGGTCTATTTTCTTGATGTTCAATATAAACTTATTTTCCCTGTTGTCGCCTGTGTAGCTCCATAGTACACAAGGATGCCATGTGAAGTCGTCCAGGTACATGGACAAGATTACTTATCATCATGATCGGCAAACTATGTAATTATTTCCGGCATTTCATTTATTTTCTGCTACCATATACGCAGATCGGGCAGTGAATGTAGCAGAAATGAAGAAATGTTTCAATGTATACTACACGGCTGTTTTTTATCGCAAAAATGACAAACTTGTTGAAAGCAGCATGTTAAGTTGATTGATTAAACAAACGCAGCAACTTTTGCACGTGTTTCCATTACACATGTATATTTCAAAAGCCAAGTTCACAGTGAGAGATACAACGCTGTTTTAAGGAAATACATAGATGCTAGCTAGCATGTCACAGGGCGCAGTATTTTTTTTTGTCAAAAGGCTAACAAAGTATTGGTCAAGCGTCCAATCTTCCATAGAGGCAATGCTGAGGCCACGCGAATATTTTGTAAAAAGAATGCTCTGCCGCATAGAGAACTTACCCAGTGCGGACGCTCGGGTCAGTTGATCTACAGCGGCTTTGCTGATGCCTGACAGCGGAACCGCTTGCTCCTTTTGTGGACATGAAATTGACAAATATATGATTGTCACTGCTTTTCAAATAAGAAGCCAAGATACGAAAATACATAGCTGAAACGATGGCGCTCTGAGTTCTAGCAACAAGTCATTGCCAACAATGAATGCTCGCATCTAGATGCGCGCCAAAAAAATTGTTCCGGACACTTTACAAAATATCCCAGGCTTTTACAGCGCTACCTAGCATTCCGGAATTCACGTAGTCGCCCGTATTATCATTTCCTCCATATCATTTCCTCCGAAAAAGATGAAAAACAATGGAAATGTGTACAAAGCTACTGGCTCAGGAATTGTACCTGGTCTCTAACCTACACCATATACTGCAACGTCTGCATTCAAGTTAAGGTCAATTTAGGCAGCTGAATCTAAATCAAAGGCCATAACCCAGACCGCGATGCTGAGTACAATTCACATCAGACTTGAAATAGCACAATTAGTGAAAGACGAATGCGGCGATTTGTGTTTCTGCAGTGCCAGCTCAGTGAGAGCGACGCATGCGCATGGCATCACTTTTTGTTTATCACCTCGCGACCAGATAACAGTGATCTTTACTATTTTAGGGCAGCCTGCTGTACTTTTGATTCGGTTAGCAGTGAGGCTGTCGGGTGCGCTTGAATTGCAATTGGCAACCGCTCCTAAACCAATCTGTGTCATTAAGGAGCACACTTGCTGGAAACATTTCTTGAGACTGGTTGCATGGTCCTTGTGTAATTGCTGAAGGCGGTTGTTTTTTCAGCCCTGTCGACAAGTGTAAGTCATAAACAAAAGTTCAGAACATCGGGCCAAGGTGACGTGCTTGTCCTTTCCTAGATCCGTCTAGGATAGGACGACGTTCACACTTTTTTGTCAGCTGGGAAGTGCCCATTCAAAACAAAGAGCCTGGCGGGTATCACCAGGGAGTCCTACAACCTTCCATCTTTTGAAGTCGTTTCGCACTACTGCAATGCGCGAGAAGCGAATATAGTGCGCTTCGATGTAGCCGTACTTGTAGATCTTTTTTCAGCGTCGGCATTTGGCAGCAGTCGCTTGAAGAAGCGAAACAGCGACAGTTTTCCTCTCACTAGCTCGTTCGTCTTGAAAGCAATGAGCCGCATTGGGCCGTCGCTTACTGCTCCCGTTCGTAATGGAGGTAGGTCTAGGAGGGTCCGTCACTTATGTTTCTTTGGAATTACTTGAAGAGTCGTAGCTTCGGCCTAACGATTGCCTTCACTGAGCGAGGTGGAAATTACGCTAGGCGTAGGTGCCAACCTTCATGGCGCGGATTGAGGCTTGCTGTGGTTTCACTACTCCCGCTCCCTCCATCCCCACACTTTATGCTGTCGGTTAGGTTAATGGTTTCCCTTTCTCTGGGTTTAGCATTTCGTAAGCAAAGGAAGAAAGCTTGAACATGTGTTCACGCGTCTTATGTTTGGTATCACAAATTTGAAGGGCCGCTTTTAAACCTCAGAGAAATATCGTTTCTTTTTCCGCAGTTATGCCGCCATCATCACCGCTGTGAAACGCAGCCTTTCTCGCAGTTCTGTGAGTGGTTCTCAGCAATCCGCTACCATTTAGAGCCGCATTTTAACTACCCCTGTCGTCATGGTAGGTAGCAACGAAATTAGGGTAGACAGTGGGATGTTTGCTACACTACAACTCCGCGCTTAAGTAAAATTCTTTAGTTAAAATGTGTTGCTAGGGCCTGAGTAATATTAAAGCAAAAGCACTCTACAGCTCATAGACATCAAAACCCGGCATTATTGTTTGCTAGCAGCAGTGGTACCGAAAATCCGAGATGCCATCGCCGTTGTAGAAAGAAAAAAATTCTTTCTTCCGAAGGTGTGCAGAATGAACCGAGGACTTTCAGACTGCACGACAGCACGCAACCCATGGACCACAATTTTTTTAACACCGCATTGATTACAGTGAATCAACGTACTTGGTACATAAACCATGCACAAAACACGAAGAAAACAATCGCAAATCAAAACAATGCATAATACGATACACCTAAACCGAGCACGAAAAAAGACGCAACGCAGGGCGCATCACTACTTCATCATATTATGACACACCTAAGCAACGATGCGCTAGAAAAAGGGCAATGAAAAGCACAGCAATAGTACTCGTTGCCACTCCGGTTCAAACTCGGTATGGGCATACAATTCGTTTAGATGAAGAATCATTCTGCCGAAATTGTCTTTTGAAGAAACAACAGATTCACGATGTCGGTCCACAGTGCGCGTTTTCGACAGGCTGTATAGTCACATCAAAAAGAAAATGTCTAAGTGTTCATCAACATATCGCAGTGCAGGGAGATATCGTACAGATTGCGGTGTCAAATTATGCATTATTTGTTCAATGCCCGTTGCAAGAGTATTTCATCTTTACAATCGATGAAACAATGCTCAATCCTTTCGCGAACAACACAAAAGCGGCAATTTACCGAAGACACAAATAATGCATTTTTTCTAGCCATGTTTCAAAGGACAATGTCTCGCTATGTAGCTTACAGAAACATGTCTTGGCACACGATGAGAAGGGCGTATTACATGCTCCTTTGAGTGTGTTATGTCCCGATAGACCAAAATACACAGCGTCGTGGATGGTTGGAGGGAAGATCATGCAAATAAAATCCTCGCACAACCTTATCCTGTTCACTGAAAACAGGAACCTAGGTGACCAATGAACAAGTGGAAAAGGAACAGCCAAATAAACCTTAAGCATGAAGCCACACAAACACGGGCCATCAGAAACATTCGGAGAAGCAGCGAGGTTCTGTAAAACTAAATTGACTTGCAAGAATGCACGCAATATTGGGGGCGTAGTGTCACGGAAAACCATTTATCAAACTATCTGCCGGCCATGCAGGTGGACTAAACCAAGGCCGCCAGTGCCTACACGCGGGAAAAGGTTATCACGCCTTATAGATACGAAGACGAGATTCATTCAAAAGTGACGAAAAGTTTGTGACAGCGCTGGATATAAATTTGCACTAGCCCAAAAAACCGCGCTCCTTCTTGGCGAACAGAGGTTAACTTAGTATATGCGTTGCCTTACGAATGTAAGCCTAGGAGGCGTGTCATTGAAACGGAAGAAAAAAATTCAAAATAAAGAAAAATAAAAAGGAAATGAAAACAGAAAACAACGCTTTCGTTTTCAAGGTATGTAATAATCTTAGGTACGTAATTTTTCTTGAAAATGTATGCACTTGATAACATCATGATCATAATACTGCCTACGCCCACAGCAGGGCAAAGGCTTCTCCCATATCTCTATATCAAACCTGCCCTATGACAGCCGCGAACATGATATCTCCACACACTTCTAAATCCCATCCGCCCACCTACCTTTCTGCCGCTTCCTTCTGCGCTTGCTTTCTCTTGTTTTGTATCCAGTCCGTTATCCTTAATGAGAGTTTGTCATCTTGCCTTTGCGTTGCATGCGCTGCCCAAGCACATTTATTCTTGCTTTCTTCTTGATTTCATTAACGCGCGTTTGCTTTCTGGCCCATTCTGTCGTCTTCTTGTCTCTCAAAGTTACACCTATGATTTTTCCTTCTATTGTGCGCCGCACTGTATAAACTTAAGTTGAGCCCTTTTAGACATCCCTCACTTTTCTGCCTGATAACTCAGCACCGGTAAGATACAGCTGTTGCATACTTTTCTCTAAAAGGGGTTCTGGGAGGGGCTCTCAGTAACGTTGCGGTTTGCCTAGGATGCTTAAGGACGCCTCTTGACATACATCCTCCAGTAAGAATTTTTTATGCGTTTTGTGAAGCTGTGTTATCAGTTGTTAAAATTTGAATTTCCTCGTTTTCGCGCCTTTTTCGCTGCTCTCGCCACTTATGCACACTGAAATGTCGGCGCTCCTCCGCCATCCGCACCCATACGGCGGCTCTACCGACGTGCGCGGGAGTTCCTCGGGGGCAGAGCTTCCGGCCGCGGCCATAGTAGCTGAGTGACCTTAGAAGGAGCTGCATGGCGAACCAATGATAGCCCTTTACTGCTGATGTAACCAGCACTGCATGACGCCTTGCGCGTAGATTAGGGCGGAAGCTCGGCACTGCTGGTCGCCCCGAGGCGTAGAAGCGCGAATTTAAAAAAAAATCTTGTAAATGATCGGCTCACTTTTGAGTTCTTATACGCGGCCGGAATGCTCGGTGGACTATACTCTACACAATGCAAGCGTATGATAGCCAACGTGAACTCCCTTCTCAGGCACCTTTTAATGGAATTTGGTAAACTGCCACTGATGATCTGAGAGGACCGGACAAATGCGCGCCACCCTATTCTTATTCTTGCAGTCATTTTGCTCTCGTTATTTAGATCTGCGGTCACTGCCTGCCCTAAGTAGACCTATTTCGTTACTGCTTGCAGCACTTCAGTACGAACTGTAAACAGCGGTTCTCGACCTACATTATTGAACATTACTTTGGTTTTATGCATTATAATTTTACACCCACCTTTCAGCTCTGCCTGTCTAACTCATAGGTCATGCTTGACAGTTGGACTACTGAATCACTTACCCAGGCAATGTCATCAGCACATCGCGGATTGCTAAAGTGTACTCCATTAAGCCTTATTGCCAACTGTTCTCAATCAAGGCCTCTGAATTCCGCCTGTTGGCAGGTGGCGAATGGATTGGCGAGATCATGTCCCTCTGCCTGCCACCCTTGTGAATTGAAATTATATTCCTGACTTTATGAAGGACTACGCTTGATGTACAGCCATTATAGCTATCTTTCAGTATTTTTACATAACGCGCTTCTACAGCCTGATTCCACAATGCCTACATGAGTGGTGAAGCCTGCCTGATCATATGGTTGATTCGAGTCGAACGGTGTCCCGCCTCTGTTAGAGATGACCTTACAATAGAGCTTATAAACAAAGGGCAGTAATCTGATCGGTGTGTAATTTTTCGTCTTTGACATCGCCTTGTTTAAAGAATAATATTGCGAGTGCTCTAGATAGCTTCTAATGCGCTCGAGGTCATAAAGCATTGCGTACCGAGCGATTATCCCCTTTGTCTCCAAACACATACATATGGTTTTGAACTACGGGTAGTCTCCTCTCCAGCGCTTTTAGGCTACCTCCGTTCTTTTGAGCATGCCGTGTATTCTCCCAATACTAAACTTCTTTATGTCGGTTACTTTCTACTTATTTATTAACTTCGATAGCGCTGGCAGTTCTACTCCTGTGTTTAGTGTTAGACTCTTCCATTCTTTAGCGTTCTTTAATCACATCTTTCGTGCTCTGAGATAACTTGCCGATATCCTGTCTAACCATCCTACCGCCAACTTGTGCTGTGCTCTCCGTAAAGATGGCTGTGAGATTATGTTTCATTGTTTTGAACGCTAAGATCGTCTTCCTCAGTTAAAGCCGAAAGTCTGTGCCGCCGTGATATCCTGAATTCCTCTACTTTCCCTCTTACAGCTAACTCGTTAATTGGCTTCCGCTTCACTAGTTTATTTTGTTCCCTCTGCAAATCTAAGCTAATTCGGTAATTTACCTTTATGCTGTCGTTACAATGTAGCTTTCCGAGGACCTCAGCATCCTGCACGATGCCAGTGTGGGCGCGTAGTATGAAGTCTATTTCATTTTTAATCCTATCCACGTCCATGGGGCTCACCCACGTTTACTTCCTCTTCATTTTTTTCCGGCAGAAGATATTCATGATCCGTAGCTTATTTCTCTCGGCGAGCTCTACTAATAGCTCCTGTCTGCTATTCCTAGAGCCTATGCCATAGGTGCCTATTTATGGCCTGGTATCCAGCCTCCTTCATTATACCTTCGCATTAAAGCCACTCAATCAGTAGAATGTACTGTACTCTGTTTTACCTTGCTGACTGCTGATTCTACATTTTCATCAAATCTTTCGATAATTTGGTCATCATCGCTAGTGGCAATCGCGTAAGCGTGTGCGCCATCGAGTTTGTGTATTTTATTTTTCAATTCAATTCAATTTATTTATTCAGAAGCACTTCATGGTGTTAGGAGCGCGGTAAACAAGCAAAAAAAAATCGTTCGCTTGACGGGAACCGCGCACCCGTTAGGAACACCAGCGGCGGCGGCAGCAACGTCGCGGTTTGCGACACTGAACAGAACTTCAACAATTTAAGTAATAAAATAAATAAATTTAAGACATGCAGAGTGATCGAGGAATATGATAATGCAGCTAAACAGACTGCACAGAGATCTAATATTGAAGCGCTCGTTTTGTAACACACACTTTTTTTTTTCATATGACGTAACTTTAGGAAGCTCGAAATGCAAGAAGAAAACAACTGCGATCACAAAATAAAGCTCAAAAGATAAGGCAATACATAAGAAGATTCGGGGAAAATATTTGTCATTAACTGCAAGATGAGCAGAAATTTATGCTGGGCATTGCCGTTTCCATTTTTTTGGCTTTGAGGGAATGAGGATGGATGTTTGAGGAATGGGATCTGTTCAAGCCGTACGGTAGCATAAGTGTTAATCCTTTGCTGCCCATAATTTGAAAGCTGGCCTGAATGTACGAGGGCGGGATGAGGCGAAGTAGTCTTAGTTTTTGCAATTGGTGTTACGTTTGCAATCTCTTGTATTATTCTGTTATGCGTCTTTATTTCTTCTATATATTGAAGCACGAGCATAAATTCATACAACGGTTTTGTTGACAGTATTAAGTTAAGCAAACAGATGCGTACCACGCGAGTAATATGGAAGGGTGTTTATGTAGTTTGAAGGCCTTTCTTTTCCAGCGTTTGTATCTTACTTATATTTGAATTGCTGGTGGTTCTCTATGCCTGATCGGCGTAGGTTACATGACTAGTTAAAATTGAGTTATATATTAGCAGTTTCGTATTCTGAGCCAAACGTGCCTTAATTTGCTAAGAATTCCGCATACCCTTGAGAGCTTGACATTTAGTTCTTCGATATGAGTGTCCCGGGAAAGGTAAAAATTGAAGGTAGCTCCCAGAGTTTTGTCTTTTACACAGGGTATGGCTGTGTTGCCTAGAAACAATTTTGGCACAGATTGTGCACCCTTAGTTTTAGTTTTAAACAAAATTGCTTTTGTACTATCTGATTTATGATTAATGAGCTATTTAAGCTCTATTCATGCAATGTTTTTTAATGCGACGTTGCCATCTGGGGATAGCTGTTGAGTAGTGTTTGAAATGATAAGATGATAGTGTCGTCGGCATATCTGAGTAATTTTGTGTCTGGGTTGATCTGGACATTGTCGTGTATGTACAGGTGACAAAGTTGGGGACCAACTATCCTACTTTGTGAACCACCTGCATTTTTCGGAAGAAAGGCTGATTGTGGTTTTATTATCGATACCGATTGGAGGCGGTTTTTAAGATAACCTTTTACTAGGTTGTGGGCTGTTCCTCGGATACGTTATCGCTCAAGTTTTGTAAGCAATGCCGCATTGTCTATCCTGTTGAAAGCCTTGGAAAAGTTGGTGCAGATTTCAAGTGTTAGTAATTTTGTCTCAAAACCTTGTAGCATTACTTCGTTTTGCGGCAACAATGCATGGGTTGTTGATCTTCCACGGCGAAAACCGTACTGTGCGTCAAATATAATGGAACATGTTTCGCAAAATGAGGTGATTCTTGAATGAATTATTTTTTTTCTGTGCCTTTAGAAGAGAAGGGGAGGATCGATATTGGCCTATTGTTTGAAAGATTGTTTTTAACGCCACTTTTGTATATTATCGAAAACTCCAACTTAAATCATTTTCCCCGTTGACGCAGCTTTTCTGATGTAGTGAGCGATATCTTTTGTGCAATCTGACTCAAGGCAAATGTTGTTTTACATCTGACTCTTTGACCATACATGACTGAAGTCAACAGGCACCGAAAACAAGGAGCAAAGGAAATGTTTTGTTTTCAATTTGTGATTTTAATTAATGGAGATTATTAAAGTAAATATTCAATAACTTGAAAGTGATTGAATATTGAAAGTATGGTGACGTGGTTACTGTTTTGGCAAATTTGACCTTCAGTGCAGAAGGACGCACCTTTTACAAAAGTTAGTACTAAAAACTAAATCACTTAAAATGCTTTGGAGGAATGTGGGAAGTATATCAAGAAACGGGATCGAAAGTAAGTGCCAGAAAACGGTACACCTTCTCCACGTTCGTTATGTTAGGTACTGCAATTTTTATGTGATAGCTTTGACGTACGTGGTTTGAAGAAAATTCTCTGCCGATAATAAATATAAAACCATGCCACCTGGCTTCAGCTATAGTGGCCAATATGCAGTCTTTCACCTATCTTGAACCAAGGAATAAAATTTGCGAGAAACCGCAGCTACGTGAAACCAAAGACATAATTTTTTCGTCAAATAACGATACCCCGTTCATTGTTTTGCACCCTGCTTTAATAGTTATCTAACTAACGCGAATTACGTATCATTTTTATTCACTTCTCGGGCTTGTGCGTTGTGTTGAGGTATATAAAGGGTTAAGAAAGTACCGATTTAGTTTTTTTTTTCAGCGAATCTCCTACGTGGTCCTTTTTAGAGCATTTAATGAACGACCATCCAATACGGGAAAAAAAAAACACTCGTTACTGCGCTCATGCGCGGCCATATTCCAGCGCTCCCAACACATTTGGAACGAACGAAACGTTCCGAGTGAGTGGCCGCCGCTCAGTTGGACGGGCTGAACAATAGTAAAAAAAATTAGCCGCTATTTAACTACTGTTGAACCTGGTTAGAGAGTGAAATCTCTGGTGTATAGGGCAACTAGACGCGACATGAACTCTCTAACATTGAGTGCGTTCCGGACACTGGATAAGCAGCGCGCCCGCCCTGCCACCCTGGCAGGTGGCAGTTAAATTAATGATTGATCGCGAGAGGTTGCTCACCCAATGAACGTTGTGGCCTGTTGATGCAGTACCGCGTATCTGCCACAACGTTAGCACTAACGCATGCAGCCCACATCTCTCTCTCACGAATCTCACGTACCTAAAAGCGCGATTGAGGCGGCCACTGATCCATGGAGCCAGTTATGCCTTTCCTTTTCATTAAATCATCGAAGTCTAGAACGTTGTCAACGCCAACGCCAATAGACACAATGAACGCTGACATCCTATAGCTTGAAAACTGAAAATTGGTTGCTGGGGAAAAGAAATGGCGCAGTACCTGTCTCACATCTCGGCGGACACCTGAACCGCGCTGTAAGGTAAGGGAAAAAGGAGGAACTGGAAGAAGAAGGGACGAAATAAGTGCCGTAGTGGAGGGCTCCTGAATAATTTCGACCCCCTGGGGATCTTTAACGTACCCTGACAACGCATAGCACACGGCGTCTTTGCGTTTCGCCTCCATCGAAACGCGCCGGCGCGGTCGGGTACGAACCGGGTACTCCGGATCAGTAGCTTCAGTGCCTGCCGCCTTTCTGCTACAATGTTGTCCAATGCAACGCATGCAGCGCACATCTGTCACTGCCGCCACGTAGCTTAAAGCACGACTGAGGTGTCCACTGTCGCAGGGGGCCAGTTATGCGCTTTTCCTTTGCTTTCGAAGTTCCCGCTCTTCATCGGTTTCGGCACAGCTCCGGAGCGGCTGAAGGTCATAGGAACGTCAAAGCGGAGGAGTAGGCAAAACTCGCCGAACATGGCGTAGTACAGCTTTCGCTTAAAAAGCAAGAAAACGTAGGCTACCTTGAAAATGCCACTTCATTGTTTCCTTTCTTTTTGTTTTGTCTGTTTGGTGGCTCATTAAAAGCTCCGTCTGAACTGGCTGTCGATGGCCTGGCTATTACTTATCGCATAGCACGGCACGCGCTTGAGGAAAATTGTGCAGACGCAGTTTTGCTCCTGTGTTGAAAAATGCGTCGGCCGCCAGCTTCGTGAGGGTGAGCTTCCCGGTTTCATTCATTTAAAATGCGGCTCGCCCTGCTACAGTACGACAGCTCAAGAGCGCATCGCGTGGTTCCTTTCATTATTCTCAGGCTCTATATGAATGGTGGGAACAAACGCCACAAATTATATGTTGCTAGAAAAAAATTGGATTGCTTGTTTCTGAGCATTTATAGAACACACAGAAACAAACTTGAGCCTAAAATGAAAGATAAATTTTCACAATTGATCTTATTTAATTGGCAAATATGGCGCAAACAATAATTTCTTAAGCTCGCTTTGCTGCGGTGTACCGCTGGTTCTTTATCCTTTGTTCAAGATACGCGAAACAGTCCGTGTGCCTCGTAAATAGGTAACGAACTGGAGTTTAAAAGAAGGCAAACGTCGAAGAAGGTGGCAAAAAGTGAGGTATGTGGTTTAGATGAAGTTTACGAGGACAAGATGACCGGGGCTGAAAAGGAAACGGTTAACTGTAATTCCATGGGAGAGGTGTTTTCCTGTATTGCACATAAGCTGATGATGATGCTGATGATGAACACCTCCTACGTGGAAGTGTGTACACTCACCGTAATGCCGGGCAGAAGTCCCGAATAAAGTGGACTATACTCAACGACAGCTTTTTTGGCAATGAAAATGAGGCTACTAGGGCGGAGCGTCTCTAACTATGTTATTCCGCTGAACTCGCCACAGGCCGGCACACCTGGCAGCTTGGAGCATTTATTTCCTCGACACTGCTTCATTTAATCCCTGCATAGTTTTGCCGGCGCCGTCTATCAAAGCTTCCTGTAACAAGGAGTCCCTAGCAAATTCGTTGCAGTCTTGAAAACTGTTTTCGCGTAGACTTTCAGAAGTTTAGATTTAGTAGTCATGCTAAAAATATGCGTTAGAAAAGCTTTGTTCATATACACTATAGTTGAGGACGAAATTACTAACTGAAACCGGGGATTATGTTCTGATGTCTGTTCCGGCTCCGTAGATTCTGCTACACTGTCAAAAAAAAATCACGTTGTGAGGAGTCATCGCTTCAACCCCGTTTGAAGCGGATCGAAGCAGGCATCTTTTGCCGCGCGCCAGGCTGGACGTTAAAGCAGCATCAGTTCCATAAATATTTTAAAAAAAAGTTGAAAATTGGTCTTGTGGAAAAGAAATGACGCTGTAACTGTCTCATTTATCCCGGTGGACACACGAATTGTGCCTTGAGAGATGCGGGGATGGTGTGAAAGAAGAAAGGAAGAAACAGGTGCCGTAGTGATCGTCTCCGGATAGTCACGACCACTTGGGGATCTTTACCGTTCAATGACATTGCACAACAAACGGGCGCCTTTAACGTTCCGTCTGCGTCGAAACGCTGCCGCCGTGGTAGGGTTCGAACCCGGGTAGTCCGGCGCAGTGGACGAGTCACCGCGACGAGTTAGTTTCTTAGGCTGCAGATTCTTTTATAAGTAACCAGGTACCTTATGGTACCTTTCCCAAAATTTGTGTTGTCATCCCCGGGAATTTCTTGAATAAGCTCAGACGGAGTGCCATAGTCCAACCGTTGTAATTTTGTAGACAAAGCGATGTTCATAGAATTCAGGGAAGTGTTAGAATGCGTATAACACGATGCTCATTGCAACCGCTCTACTGAGGCAAGCGCTGTCGGTAACCTTGCGTACAGCTTAGGCGTTGTGCGCACTTTTAGAAACGTGCATTTTCTACTCTTTTCTACACTCATTCAGATGTGTATGATGTTTGAGGAACTCCTGACCAGTAGCAAGCCTTTGGAAGAGAGGATATAAAAGCGGCATGAATGTGCAGAATTCATATTACAGACGAAATACCAAGATATATTGTGCTTCTTTTTCACTCGTGCTATTTTAACATTTTATATGCAGTCGACTAGTCGACTAGCTGACAGCACAAACCTCGAAAGCAGTGCTCTACTGATTGACGGCACCTAATAGAATATCGAGTGTTTGAAATTACTCGATGCGTATTTTTGCTTTAAAAGCTGTCAAAACAAGGTTTTGTGATCTGTTCTTGCGGATTGCACGGTTAGGTGCACATTACTTACGTGATAGGATGAAAAAGTAAAGAATGAGTAACTCAAATGAGCTAACCTTATCCCAAGCAGCACAGGTCATCGACCCAATATTGCAACCGGATGGTCCCATCCTGGTCCTTTGTAGGGCCAGCTTTGTCAGTATAGTTCCAAGGTTGGGCCCATTACTTGTGCTGCTTGGGTATTTTAGACTTTGGGCAGGGGCACACGAGTATACCGCGAAATTGAGAGCCGCTTTCATTGAAAGCGAGCCATTTTGCTAAAACTCTCCAAGTGGCGCCTAGATTTAAGATATCGAGGCGAAAAACGTTTTGGCTTTCCAGTGTTTCACATTCATCAAATGTGTCGCTGCACGGTGCATAATCATGGAAACAATGTAAACGCTTGTTATCTTTAAAAAACACGCGGAGTCCATATGTATTTCTGCAATTAATATTGAATTACTGCCATTTGAAAAACATCAACTTGATAAAGCGAACCTAACAATTTTTTAAAAGCATGTTTTTCTCGTCTACATCCTAAACTAAATTGAATTGCCCACTCTGACACTTTCAAAGCTCAGTCCACTATCGATGGTAAACGCCTTTCACTTTTTATCACCAGTGTAATTTAAGAATCGTCTACACTTTTCACCCTACAATTTATTTACGCAACTCGAGGTGTATAACAAGTACATTATTTTTCTACATAGTCTCCTCTCTTTTTTGTGCACTTTGTCGATCGGGCGAAAAGCTTCCGTACTTTTTGGGCGAAAAGTTTCGAAAAAAGAAGGTTTGGTTCGGTTTGTCGTAAATCCACTTTGCGGCACTTATGGCACGTCTCTACATTGCGCTATCTGCAGCGCATCAGTCGAGTTGGTACGCTTGTGGTCACGCGTGCAATGCATGAGCTTGATCGTGCCACTTGGTTTGATGCTATTGCTGCGTAAACATGTCCGTTCTGACAGGAGTTTATACCAAGGACAAACATGAATAACTCGTCCGATTTCTTTGGTCGGTGCGTGTGAACGGAGCTGAATTAATCACAGAGTTTCACGGTATTTTAACACGCTGCCTACAGTACTAATCTTACTCCCTCCGACTCACTTCTGTTTGCGCCGCTCAAGGATGCTTTGCGAGGTCGTTGGCTTTCCACAATCCACACTGCGCGGGATGGTCCGAAAGCGTCTTCATGACAAACTGAGAATCATCTTGTACGAATGATTACGTAAGGTTCTGGCACGACGAAGCAAGTGCATTCAAAACGAGCCAATCTATGCAGAAAAATTATTCACATGTTGCACACCTAACTATGCGCAAATTGATTGTGGGACAAAAACATCAATTATTTCGTTCTTGCCCTCCCTACTCCTGCGTCGTAACGCAAAACACAAAACTATAATTAGCTCCTGAAATACACAGCCTGCTTTAATTTCCAATGGCCTCTATCACAAAATGTACGCTGTGACGTACATTGCAATACACTGACTGCAAGAGCGTGCGGATTTTTAAAGCGAAACCTGCAACGAATAATTTGAAACAACAGCTATAACAGCTCCAAGCTGGAAGGGAGCGCAAGGTCATAAATGCTGTAGGTTTTCTCCTTACGTTGCCGGAAAGAGATGTGCAACCGCTGCTTCTTTCCGTGGCCGCCTGCAGAAAAATTCCAGAACCTAATGAGCGCATCTTTCACTTACCGGCCTCATGGTCGATATACTTGAAACGTAGACGATGCTTCCTGCGCGGTAATAACAACATAAAATAAGATATTTATATTGAACGGCGAAAAGAAGGTAGAGTAGGCTTAAAGAGAAAGGTTTAAAGTAAGGTGAGCGCACAAAGTTGATCTTATGCTCTTGTAACCCACACGCGTGGATTCCTACAGGAATATAAGCAAGTACAAGAAGCGGAGCACGCAGTTCACTGTACCTGATGTCCTTGTATACGCTTGAGGTGTGGAATATCTCATTAAGGGGAACCTGTATGTGCGTCAATATATTCAGGAAAATGGCGCACCGGGCGCTGTCAATGCTAGGTAGATTGTGCAGTTATTTTATATGTAAATTATACAAACAAATGAGAAGTTTACAGCCATTGGATCACTCTCGCAAGGTTAAAACTATCTTTGGGGTAGAAGAAAAACATGCTGAATTTTGCGACAATACATAAAACGTTGGGCAAGATCCAAGCATTGAGAGCGTTAAGTTGACCAAAGAGCCACTGGGCGCGCATCGCGAAGTTAGTATATTGCCTTAAAATAGCGATATCTTTTTCCTCGTCATCGCTCAAATAGTCACAGCAGGCAGAGCTATTTCTGCCTTGTGGAGAGCGATGTGGAGAGCGACAAAATACATGCAATTATCCTGACAGGAAAAAGACAAGATGTACCACATCGAAGGCTAAACAGCACAATGTTAAACGGCCAGGAGGGTACAAGCGAAAGCGACGCAATTCGCGCGGCAACGGCAGATACGGTGCTCGCTGGTTGCGGGGCACTACCATACACCGGTATATCACCATGGCAATTGCATTGAATGGTGTGATTTCGAGAATATGGAAAGTATTATCGCGTTTTTCACGTACCTTTTCTTAGCCAAAATGTCATGAAATTTAACCTTTTTCACCGAACATGTCTAATTTCCTGCCACAGCTTTTAGAACAACACACGTACACTCGTCAGGCAATTGACTGGGACTTGGTAGTCATTATCCCACGCAGGCTTCCCGAATCAGTGTAAGCGTGCCCACTGTTAGCAAGCAGAGTCTCAGGCAGAGGATTTGGTGAGTATCCGGGTTTCTGAGAACAAAGCTAAAACCGCTCAGCACCCTGGCGACGTGTATATGGTTGTTTTCGAAATATTCAACTTTTATGGGGGCGCACAAGGAACCGCCAGTCTTCGAGGAGAGCTTTTGGCACGGAACACTGAACTCCACTGAAGATCGTATCTACTCCACGACAAAAGATTTTTGCCGTGATCTCTGTTTGCGTCTTTTTCGAGGGAACCGCCCTAAGAGCACAGGTGATCAGCCCAATATTGGGAACCTATTGGCAAAGACTGATCCGGCAAAGGACCAGTATGAAACCATCCCTTTCCAGCACTGGACTAATTACCTGTGCTACTTGTGCGGCGTCAGCCTACCCTTGCGCGCTTTCTCACCTTACCAGCTCCCTAAGGCTGGGGAACCCTCTACTGCACCACCCTTCGTTTTACACACTAACTCCGTCAAAGTATCGGGCATTCGTTCTCGTTTTATCGCGCCATGTGCGCTGCCCAGCTCTTTCCCCCATATTCACCAGCACTATTAACTTCAGCCTAACTCCACCTACTGCTGAACAGAAGCCTCTTCCAAATCTCTCCGCTTAATGTTAAGTATGAATACACGTGGCCCATTATTTATAGCTGGAGCGATCACGTGATTTTTCTCAATAAAGGTTCCTCCATTTATTCACGTTTACCTTACAGTTGCAGCGATGGCGTAGAGGTACAGCGTCCTCCTCGCGTGCAAGAGGACCGTGTTTGGAATCCCGGTGCCGCGCAATTCTCCACCGGGTTTGGAAAAAGAAACTCCGCGTGTCGATGGAATTGCATAAGCAGGCCGGGAGTGCGCACTGATCTCGATGACCAGAACCGACAACGCACTCCCTCACCAGAACAGGATTTGGCCACCCTGGTGCAGTACCTGGACTCAACCTTCCATGAACAAACCAATTAACCCTAGGCCTTCAGTCCCCAGCGGCTGCGAAGCAACTGACCGCGGCGGCGGTCAGACCTGTGACTCAGCGGAGGGTGCTAAGAATCTCTGGCTCCGGACAGGCCGTCCATGGAATCTGAACCTGGCAACGTTTAACGCTTGAACCTCATTTAGTGAGGCTAGCCTAGCAGTGCTGTTCGAGGAACTAGCGGGCATTAAATGGGATATCATAGGGCTTAGTGAAGTTAGGAGGACTAAAGTACTAAAAGACGGGCACATACTATCGTGGATTAGAGGATAAACGAGAACTAGGTGCGGAATTCCTCTTAATCAGGTTATAGCTGGCAACGTATAGTAGCTCTATGCTATTAACGAAATGGTGGCTGCTATCGTAATTAGGCTTACAAAAAGCTACAATCCGAAGGTGGCGCAGGCCAACGCGCCTACTAGTCATGATGACCAGACTGATGAAAGCTTCTATGAAGACGTGGAATCGGCAATGTAAAAAGTAAGAACACAGTGCACTGCACTGGTGGGTGACTTCAATGGGAAAGTGAGCAAGAAGCAGGCTGGCGACCAGGCGGTAGGCGACTATAGGCTAGGCTCTAGGAATAGCAGGGGAGAGCTATTCGCAGAGTTCGCAGCTAGGAGTAATTTACGCATCATGAATACCTTCTTCCGCAAACGAGAGAACAGGAAGTGGACCTGGAAGAGGCCTAATGATGAGACTAAATATTAAATGGACGTCATACTATGCGCTCACCCTGGTATCGTGCAGGATGTGGAGGTCCTCGGAAAGATGCGTTGTAGCGAGCACAGAATGGTAAGGTCTTGAATTAGCTTAGACATGAAGAGGGAACGGAGGAAGCAAGTGAAGATGAAGTCCATTAACGAGCTAGCGGTAAGAGGGAAAATAGAGGAATTCAGGATATCGCTGCAGAACAAATATTGAGCTTTAACTAAAGAAGACGATCTTAATGTTGATACAATTAACGATAATCTCACAGATATCATTACGGAGTGCGTACCTGAAGTAAGCGGTAGGACGGCTCGACAGGATGCCGGCAAGCTATCTCAGGAGATGAAATATCTGATTAAGAAACGTTAAAACATAGGGGCGTCTAACCCTACAGTCAGAATCGAAGTAGCAGAACTATCGAAGTTAATAAAGAAGCGCAAGGTAGCCGACATAAGGAAGTTTAATATGGAGAGAATCGAACGTGCTCTAAAGAACGGAGGTAGCCTAAAAGCGATAAAGAGGAAAGTAAGCATAGGTAAAAACCAGATGTATGCGTTAAGAAACAAAGAGGGCAATGTCATTAGCAATATGGATAAGATAGTTGCAGCAGCCGAAGAGTTCTAAACAAATCTGTATAGTAGCCAATGTAATTAGAACGTTATTGATAGAGACAGTAGCGCACAGCAATGCGTCATCCCCCCCGTAACGAAAGAGGAAATAAAGAAAGCCTTAGGAGCAATGCAAGGGGGAAAGCAACTGGTGAGGATCAGGTAACAGCAGATCAGCTGAAAGACGGAGGGGAGATGCTGCTAGTAAAATTAGCCACTCTGTATACGCAATGCCTTATGACCTCGACCGTACCAGAAGCATGGAAGAACGCAAATAAAATCTTAATTCATAAGAAACGAGACGCCAAGGACTTGAGAAATTACAGACCGATCAGCTCACTGTTCGTTGCCTACCAGGTGTTTACTAAGGTAATCGTTAATGGAGTCAGGGCAGCCTTAGACTTTAATCAACCAAATGATCAAGCAGGCTTTCGTAAAAGATATTCCACAATAGATCTTATTCACACTATCAATCAGATGGTAGAGAATTGCGCAGAATATAACCATCCCCTATATATACCCTTCATTGATTATGAGAAAGCATTTGACTCAGTGGAGACCTCAGCATTCATACAGACATTGCGGAATCAGGGTGTAGGTGAGCCTTATGTCAAAATACTGGAGGATATATAGGAATTCTACAGCTACCGTAGTCCCTCATAAAGTCAATAATACAATTCCAATCAGGAAGGGCGTCAGGCAAGGAGAAACGATCTCGTCAATGCTATTCACAGCCTGTTCACAGGAGGTATTCCGAGGCCTGAGTTGGGAACAGTTGGGGATAAGAATTAATGAAGAATACCTAAATAATCTGCGATTCACTGATGACATTGCCTTGCTGAGGCACTCAGGAGATGAACTGCAAATCATGGTGAATTAGTTAGGTGGACAGAGAAGTACTGTGGGTCTAAAACTTAACATGCAGAAAACCAAAGTAATGTTCAACAGTCTAGCAAGGAAACAGCCGTTCACAATTGGCAACGAAGGGCTGGAAGTGGTAAAGGAATACGTCTACTTAGAGCAGGTAGTGATTTCTGGTCCGCCTCATGAGAGGGAAATAACTATAACGATAAGAATGGGGTGAAGCGCATATGGCAAGTTCTCTTAGATCATGAATAGCAGGTTACCAATATCCCTCAAGAGAAAAGTGCACAACAGCTGTATCTTACCGGTACCCACCTACGGGGAAGAAACGTGGAGGCTAACGAAAATGGTTCAGCTTAAGCTAAGGACAGCACATCGAGCCATGGAAAGGAAAATGATAGGCTTAACGTTAGGAGACCGCAAGCGGGCAGAGTGGGTGAGGGAACAAACCCGTGTTACGGACATCCTAGTCGAAATGAACAGGAAGAAGTGGGCTTGGGCAGGTCATGTACTGCGAAGGCAAGATAACCACTGGTTCTTAAGGGTAACGGAGTGGATTTTATGCGAAGGGAAGCGTAGCAGGGGGCGGCAGAAGGTTAGGTGGGCGGATGAGATTAGTAAATTTGCAGCCATAGGGCGGGCGCAGCTGGCAAAGGACAGAGTTAATTGGAGAGACATGGGAGAGGCTTTTGCCATGCAGTGGGTGTAGTCAGGCTGATGACGATGATGATGATGACCTTACACATGCCAGCGAAATTATATTATCACAAAATAGACGTCTCCGTTGACCTTCTGATGTCTGCGCAGATAAACAGTGGAATGGCATTGTAAACGTGATCGCCACTGAAACGCGCTTTAAACTCGTTTTGCAATGTGTTTACGATACGTATGCTTCTCTGCGGATTACACATTTTCTTCAGAACTCAAATGGACGTCCTGGGCCCGAATTTTCTTTTTCTCAGGCGCCGAAAGTAACCTTTATAGAAAGAACAATTCATGTCCTGACCCTTCGTTTTCTTCAGGAACGGCAGGACCTCCTGCGTAATGTTGAAGGCGGACCGCAAGTTCGTATTGAGAACATCGTCAAATTCCTCCAGGGCAACGTTTCCAAGGGGTCCAATCGGCGTCTTCCCAGCATTACTGACCTGAAAAAAATTTCCCCGAAAGCAGCTGTTCAGCGTTAAAAACCAGTCCATCCCTGTATTACGGAAGAAATGTTGGAAAAAAAAGTAAAAAGAAAAAATGCAAAAATAAAAAGAGAAAAAAGCAGCTGTATGATAAATGGCTACATCATTAAAGCAATGCATATTATCTATATCAGTTCAAAAGTGCGTGCAATAAATAAGTCTCATTAATTACCGCCCGCAAAAAGGGATATTTCACTCGGCGAATTCAACGGGCCGCTGGAAATAAAAATAGCGTATGACGTTATTAATGAGGTCACGCAAAACTTGAAAATATCTTTAAATATTTTTCTCTAATGTTACTTGAAATACTGTTTATGAATTCAACACATATTTCACCAGTGCCGGTCTCGACCTAGCTGCCAAGCTTCATGATGCTAGTGGGAACAGTGTTCTTCCTCCGTCAGTTGTTAAGTCTTTCGCTTTACACGAAGTTGAAATCACTGAACTCTTGTTTGTTGCTGTGCTGAAAAAACCAAACAAGGCAGCAGGATTGGACGGCGTTCCTGCAAAACTTATGGAGGATAATGTTGATTTCTAAGGACCCATCTTATGCCGCCTATTCAGCCATTCTCTGCACAACTACGCATACCCGTCATCCCTAAAGACAGGCTGAGTTACACCTGTAATTAACGTTGGCGAAACTTCTGATCTATCTAGCTAGAAACCTATATTGTAGTTAGTGTTATCAATAACATATTTGAAAAATTCTATAAGTATGTATTCACCTCTTTCTTGAAAAATATAACATTATCTACCTACAGCAACATGGATTTCGTCCAAAGCATTACACTACTTCAGCAGCAGTGGCGTAGCCAAAACTTTTGTTCTGGTGTGTGTGTGTGTGTGTGGGGAGGGGGGGGGTTCATGTTGTAGCGCGGCCTCCTCATAGAATTTGTGGAAGGATCAAACGCAACAATAATAACTTCATTGTCATTGCCTTTGACGCTGCCATTCTGTATTAGATAACGCTACGCACTGTCTGGGCAAGTGAAATATGTATCTTTATAAATAAACGAATGCATTCGTATGTCTTAAAAATTGTGGCAGACCGGATTACAAAACATAAATCTGAACAGGGGACAAGACTCAGGAGAGAACGAAACAGGACAAGCTCGTCCTGTTTTCTTCTCTTATGTGTCTTGTCCTGCCCTGGTCAGTTTTATGTTTAGTAATCATGTCATACCAACTATTAACTCATCGCTCCCTCGTGGCAGACATAACTGATACCAATGCTTCCATATTTTTGCGTACTAAGTAAAGAAAATGTCACTCGAAGTCTGGAACTATATCGGTCCGGAACCAGCAAAGCAATGCATGCCGCTGATATGAAGAACGTAAAGCCCATGAAATTAGCAAGTAGGGGACAAATATTTTAATGAATGTATGTCGTTCAAGAACCTTTGCATTTTTGTACATGTGCAACGGCCAGGGAAAAATCTCATTGACGCTGTCCTTCGTTCCAGTGTACTGCGCAGGAGCAGCTGTCACCTGTCATGCATTGCGAGTAATAGCACTGAAATTTTAGCCGCAACAGCGAGCCATCGTTAGGCCCTTGAAAGTTTGTGCTAGGATGAGGCCAATTGCGTTACATGACTCCAAGTGCATGGCAGTTGCCACGAAATTCAACCCGAGTTAGCAATGTTCGCTTCAAAATGTCTTTTCTTGACTGAAAAAGACACTGTAGGTGGCAAAATCCAGAATGACTTCCGGCGCCGGTGGTTGTTTTGGTCAGTGGTGCGTGACAGTTCAAAAAAATGGGGGGGGAGGGCGGAGCGTTCTTCAAGATACGTCAGGAAAGCAAAATAACTATCTTCCAAGTGAGTGTGTTCAATTTTCGTGGCCCAACTTTGGTCGCCAATCCTACGGTCCTGTTTTTCAAGAATTTGTGCGTGTCGCTGGTCCCCAGAGAAGATTCCTTCGAGCAAACTTCAGCATGCTGGAACTTCAAGTATTGAAGATTATATTATCACGCCTGGACGCAAGATCCCAGATAACATTCACAGAAGCTTTTCCCCACATCGAATGTAGCCTTGTTTACATGATCACGCCAGCGGGGGGTCGAGTCGGGGCGCGCCAGATGTCGGGCTTACCACCCGATGCGACCGCGTTTATATGAACCCGTTTTTTGTCGGGAAGAGATTGCCGCTACCCGTATCATCGAGCAAGCAAACCACGCGCGGATGCTAGAAGAGGAGAAGGAACGGCCAGGCTTGCGCAGCGCCGCCAGATCAGAAAGGAGCCACTAAGCCGACGCGACCGGGCCAGGCAGAGTCAAACCACACACTGCTGTCGGGATGGCCCAGTTCGAATCGACGGTCACCTAGCTCTACCCCCTAGCGCATACATGAACCCTACAACTGGGTCCACTAGGTCGGGCTCATGTAAACGCCTAGTGTGTCCTCTTCCAGGCCCGTCTTGTTCGAGTACTCATATTTACTTCGTACACCGATGAGCGCCGCACCAAACAAGATTTTCAAGCAACAAACATTTCTAAACACGTCGAAAAACTAGACTTCACTAATTTTCACTGCGCATTTTTCCGCAGCCCTGCCTAACTTTGTCACCACTGCAATAATTTGCAACAACTGTTTTGTGTGCACTGCGTGGTTCAAGCTTTTTATCGATTCGCTCTGTTGGCATCTAGGACTGGGCCTCCCACCCCGTCACCACTGTTGGGACTGGGGCATCTCAGCTTGCCACCACTGTTGCGCAGAGCTGAACGACGAAACGGAAAGGCGACGGTGAGTCAACGAAACGTTTATGTACAGTATAAGCAAGGGCGTTACATTATTGGCGTTGGAGTCTGGAACACAACGGGCTCACACAAAGAGGCAGGGCGATGCGCCGGCAGAGGGTCTCTCGAAGTCTCCGTCTACTCGTCTGCTGCTCCTGTCCGGCGCGGCTCGACCTTTATCTCCTCTGGTGTCCTTTCGAGCAGCCAGCCGTTCACACCCTCCAATCAGGTCACGGCACTGGTCACTATTTGAACTAGACGAATGGACGAGAGGAGCTCGGCCGTTCGAAATTTGCAGCCAGGAAAGGGTTGCCAGCGAAGCGTCGGTTGCGGCTCGAGCCGGCGCTTGCGAGAGGGGAGGGGGAGGATGGGAGGATTCCGCCGGGCATGCCCCAATGAATCATTCTGCAAGCCGCGACATGTCCGAGAGCCTGGGCTTGCGTTGCGCAATGGCGGGCGCACGGCGCTGGCTTTCACGGAGGCCAGCGGAATGTGTGGTCGGGCAGAACACTGTCAGGTGGATCAAAGTGAGAAGGCTCGAATGGACGTCGCACGATGACTTGCTCTACAACTAGTCCTCGGTCCCCAACATTGAGCCGCCAGATGTACAACTGGACAGCTTGTACATGGAGCTAGTCTCAACGCAACAGAATGTTGACTTTTTAATGCTGCTCCTGAAGTCACGTCGCCGATCGAAAAACTTGCACATCCACTTAATCCGGAAAAAACTTGCAAGCATGCAGCATATCATAGACCAAGAAATGTGCTTGGTTCGTCTTCTACAAAACTAGAACGTGTTAAATTACACCTACGAACTCTTAATAGACCCCGAAGCACCACGAAAGCCCAGCCATCGGAAGCAGCACCGTGTTCAAGGCGAAGGCATTCTTTGTGGCAACTCAAGAGATCAGGCGGGGCCGGCTTGGCGTAATCTGGTCATTTTCGAGAACGGGCTGGGAAACAATCAGTTAAGAGGGGATTAGCACGCGTTCGTGATCATGAAAGCCACCACCCACATAGAGCACCGCGAGCTTTCCGAAGTCGTCTCGAAGTCCGAGCGCTGGAACGAAGTCTCGTCCCTGTCTCTAGTCCGGGTGGTCTGATACGGACCGCAGCCGTCCGGGACTGTAACCGCCAGTAAACGCTTCATGGAGGGAACCCAGCACTTTTTCAAGAGCTGCGTGTGCAGCATCACAGAGTTAAACCTAGCGTTGTTTCGCTTCGACCACGACACCGACGGGTGCGCAGTGTTGGGATCCACGCTTCCTCACCTACGAGCACTGGCGCTCGCTCCCTGCGGTGTCAACCAGGCAGACTGCCTCTCGTTCTTGGCCAGAAGATGCAGACTCCTGGAGCAGCTGGATTTGCAGGCGGAGCGTGACATGAATGGCGGCTACGTGTGCGAATTCTGCAAAGCGCCGCTCCGGTTCAGCGAAGCACGCTTCAAGAAGCTCCACGCGAGAACCAAGCTTTGGCGGACTCAGTCTGGACGGCACGGTTAAGATCGAATCGCTGGATTTCCTCCGTCAGTGTCGCGTCATTGACCTGCGGTTCAGCCTGAAGAGCCTCGAGCAGAAGTTAACATCTTCCAAGCTAGTCTGAGCCGGCTGCAGCAAGTCAACGCGAGGCTCAGGCAACCGACGACCGATTTCCATGGCCTATCTGTAAGGCAGAACGAATTCGCGATCGGCCTCACAGCCATTTCCACCTAGCGACAACTGTGCGCCCTCACGGGGCAGTGACTACCCAAGAAAGCGTCGCTTCCTTTTTTAGGTAAGCGATTAATTATATGCGTGTTGCTGGGAACTGCGCCGTCAGGGTCACGTGTGCCTCCTATCGCTCTGCTATCGTTGGCGCCGAAGACCACGCGCGACACTCGACAACCACCCTTTCTTTCCTCTTCCTTCTTTTCCTTGGCCGGTGTTTATTCAGAGGCTTGTGATTTTACAGCCATTTGCCCCGACTGCTTGCCTGGTTTGGGTCAGCCAGGCGCGCTGCCGCCGGCCGGTTGCTACAGTGGCGACGAGAATTCAGCGAACGAAAAGGCCCGACAACAGCATCCAGACTTCGTACCTGCCGCAGCCATGGGCCACTTCCTGCCGGTGTTCGACAAAGGAAAAAATAAGCGTCAACCATACCTGTAAAAGTTGAAGCGTGTTTCGAAACTAATGAAGTAACCGACGGTGCCATGAAACGAGAACTGCTAGTCGCAGCGCTTGGGTCAAGAACCGTTGACGTCTTTTGTGGACAAGTCGCTCCGAACAAGCCAAACTCGTTCAGCTACCAGTTAGTTGAGGACGAGCTAAACAAGTACTGCGACCCTATATGGAACGAGCTTTCCGAATCTTCTAGTTCTTTCACAGTCAACAGCAGGAAGGGAACGAGTACAGGAGTTCATTGTCGAGATACGAACTGTAACATCGGAATAATGCTATTAAAGACAGTATGTTGAGGGACCGCATCGATGGACCGCATCGTATGTGGCGTCCGTTCATAGAACCTGCAAAATCAGTTTCTTGCAAAAACGGATCATGCAGAAGCAGAAAAGCTTGCCTTAGCGCCTGAGAATGCAGTGCTTTAACAATGCTGATTCTTGGGCTAGTTGGTACTGTTCACTCATAATGGCAAAGCCTTTAGCGTAAAAAACGAGGACGTGAGAGGAAGACGGGACAGCGCTAACTTTCAACTGGCGTTTATTGAAATACAGAGGCATATATATATAGCGAAGCAAGCATGGAAATACACAAAGGATACGAAAGATCACACTCTACGCATGCGCCCACCACTGCAGTCTAGGAAAGCGATTTCCTTGTCAGAAAGATTAACAGAATTGGCGTGCTAACACAGTCCGCTCCCCTTTTCCTAATCAACCTGGCTTAGATTATTTCACGTGTGCAGCGGTCTATACTTCTCGCCTCTACTGTGCATGCGCCGGACATGGGCGCGCATGTTTTGCTAGGACAGTGATGACAATGTTCAGACTGGTTACCGTCCCTTGGGTTTGCCACGTTCCGCTTGTGTTCAGCAAGCCTTTCATTACGGCATCTGCCGGTTTGCCCTATGTATACCCGACCACAGATTAAAGGAATACTGTATACCACCCCTAGCGAGCACTCCACAAACTTATTCCTATGCTTCACTTTACATCCCCCTGACTGTCTTGGAAAAGGGTCCGTCAACTTACACATTTTTGACAGCTTGTCTGGGGCAGAGAATGGCAACTTCACATCAACCTTTTTGGCAACCCCCTTCAGCCTATGGGATATGCCGTGCATATAAGGAATCACCACCGTCTTTTTCTTTTCGGCAGATGGTTTGCAACGGCCCTCTTTACGCTTCCTCAACAAGGCTTCCGCCACGGAAACGAGCACTTCTTTGGGATACCCGGCGGCAGAAAGCCTACCGGCTTGCTCGCTCAGGCAGAGGGGTAACATGAGTGGACATGATTTCTTCATGGCATTGATGAAGCACATGCTTGCAATAGCCCGTTTTACAAGCTTCGAGTGGGAGGACGAATAAGACAGGAGTGGTTTGTTGGCCCTAGGCTGGTAATACCAGCTTACTTGGGTTTCTCCGAAAATTAACGTTAAATCGAAAAATTGCAATATGTTATCAGCGGGTAGTTCAAGTTCAAGTTCAAGTTTATTTTCCTTTCTTACAAAGGAGGAGCCGGGACTAAAAGCTGTGGTAACAGCTTGACTGGAGGTCCCGACTCCTTGAGACAGTGGCAGTACAGAAGGAAGGCGAGGGTCACATCATTTACATCATTTACATCATTTACATCAAATCCACATTTACGCGAAGCGCAAACACACATGCAAAACGAAAGTCGCAATACACACATGTACTCAAAGCAAATGTTTTACATCACTAAAATATACTAAAATATATCATGTCTAAAAAGTTCTAAAAAGGATGTAAGGTCCTATTCAATGCAAGCTAAGCTGTTGTCCAACAAAATTAAAAAATCATCAACAAATCTAAAAACCTTTAAATCCTTAAAATTTTGTAGATGGGAGGCTACCGTCCTGCCCCGGTGAGCAAAAAACAATTCGCTAAGAACCGGCGCTATGCAGGACCCTATGCAGACACCACGTTTCTGTAAATACACACCTTGATTCCATTCTGCGTAGGTTGAGTTTAGGTAAAAAATGTAAAGTTCCATGAACCCCGCCACAGATACACCAGCAGCATTCTGAAACGCGACAGACCCAAAACAATCGATGCTATCTTGCATACAAGCAAGCAACTGGTCATGAGGGAGCGAATATTACAGATATGGCGCTCATGCGTTTGTCGGAATTATATGCTAAAAATTTGACAACGCTTTCTGAGTTCTTTATCACAAACGGATCATCGACATCCAAGATATTTAATTTTTCTTTCACAAAACCGGCGACAGCCTTCTGCCAGGAATCATATTCAGAAACGATTACCCTTAGAGGGCAAGGTGCAGCGATTGCGTAGAGGTAGAACATCCGCCTCGCGTGCAAGAGGACCGGGGTTCAAATTTTGGTGCCGCGCAATTCTCCACCGGGTTTAAAAAAAAAATCCGCGTGTCGATGGAATTGCATAACCAGGCCTGGAGTGCGGCCTTATCTCGGTAACCAGAACCGACAACGCACTCTCTCACCAGAGCAGGATTTCGCCACCCTGGTGTAGTACTTCGCCACAACCTTCTATGATCAAACCAATTAACCCTCGGCCCTCAGTCCCCAGCGGCTGCAGAGCAACTGACCACGGCGGCGGTCAGACCTGTGACGCAGCGGAGGGTGTTAAGAATCTCTGGGTCCGGACAGGCTGCCATTGGAATCTGAACCTGGCAACGTTTAACGCTAGAACTTTAGCTAGTGAGGCTAGCCTAACAGTGCTGTTTGAGGAAGTAGCGGGAATTAAATGGGATGTGATAGGGCTTAGTGAAGTTAGGAGGACAGGTGAGTCGTATACAGCACTAGAGGACGGACACATACTGTGCTATCGCGGGTTAGAGGATAGACGAGAACTAGGTGTTAGATTCCTCATTAATAAGGATATAGCTGGCAACGTAGAGGAGCTCACAGTATTAACGAGAGGGTAGCACCTGTAGTAATTAGGCTGAATAGGAGGTACAAGCTGAAAGTGGTGCAGCACTACGCACCCACATCCAGCCATGATGACCAGACCGTTAAAAGTTTCTATGAAGACGTAGAATCAGCAATGAATAAAGTAAAATCGCAGTACACTGTACTAATGGGCGACTTCAATGCGAAGGTGGGCAAGAAGCAGGCTGACGACCACGCGGTAGGTGACTATGGGATAGGCTCTAGGAATAGCAGGGGAGAGTTATTAGTCGAATTCGAAAATAGAAATAATTCACGGATCATGAATACCTTCTTCCGCGAACGAGAAAACAGGAAGTGGACCTGGAAGAGCCCAAATGGTGAGATTAAAAATGAAATCGACTTCATACTATGCGCTAAACCTGGCATCATTCAGGATGTGGCCGTCCTCGGAAAGGTGCGTTGTAGCGACCACAGAATGGTAAGGTCTAGAATTAGCTTATACGAAGAGGGAATGGAAGAAGCTATCGAAGAAGAAGAACATTAACGAGTTAGCCGTAAGAGGGAAAGCACAGGAGTTTAGGATAGCGCTGAAAAACAGATATTCGGCTTTATATGAGGAAAATGATCGTGATGTTCATTCAATGCACGATAATCTGACATCAATAATTACGGAGTGCGCAGTAGAAGTAGGCGGTAGGACAGTTCGAAAGGATACCGGGAAGCTATCTCAGGTGACGAAAGATCTGATTAAGAAGCGCCAAAACATGAGGGCATCTAACCCTACCGATAGAATAGAACTAACGGAGCTATCAAAGTTAATAAATAAGCGCAAGGTAGCCGACATAAGGGAGTTTAATATGGAGAGAATCGAGCATGCTATAAAGAACGGAGGTATCCTAAAAACAGTGAAGAGGAAACTAGGCTTAGGTAAAAACCAGATGTATGCATCAAGAGACAAGCAGGGCAACGTCATTAGCAATATGGATAAGATAGTTAACGTAGCCGAAGAGTTCTACACAGACCTGTACAGTAGCCAATGTAATCAGAGCGTTAATAAGAAAGACAGCAGTGCACAGCAATGCGTCATCCCGCCAGTAACGAAAGATGAAGTAAAGAAAGATTTAGAAGCAATGAAAAGGGGAAAAGCAGCTGGGGAGGATCAGATAACAGCAGATCTGTTAAAGGATGGAGGGGACATCGTGCTAGAAAAACTAGCCACCCTGCATACGCAATGCCTTATGACCTCGACTGTACCAGAAGCTTGAAAGAATGCAAATATTATCTTAATTCATAAGAAGGGAGACGCCAAGAACTTGAAAAATTACAGGCCGATCAGCTTACTATCCGTTGCCTACAAAGTATTTACTAAGGTAATCGCTAATAGAGTCAGGGCAACGTCAGACTTGAATCAACCAAATGATCAGGCAGGCTTTCGTAAAGGATATTCCACAATAGATCATATTCACACTATCAATCAGGTGATAGAGAAATGCGCAGAATATAACCAACATCTATATATATATCTTTCATTGATTACGAGAAACCTTTCGACTCAGTGGAAACCTCAGCAGTCATACAGGCATTGCATAATCAGGGGGTAGAAGAGCCTTATGTCAAAATACTGGAAGATATATATAGCAACTGCCCAGCTACTATAGTCCTCCATAAAGTCAGCAATATAATACCAATAAGGAAGGGCGTCAGGCAAGGAGACACGATCTCGCCAATGCTGTTCATCGCATGTTTACAGGAGGTATTTCGAGGCCTGAATTGGGAACAGTTAGGAATAAGAATAAATGGAGAATACCTAAATAATCTGCGATTTGCTGATGACATTGCCTTGCTGAGTCACTCACGAGGTGAACTGCAAATCCTGATCAATGAGTTACAGGCAGAGCAGATCGATGGGTCTAAAAATTAACATGCAGAAAACCAAGGTAATGTTCAACAGCCTAGCAATGGAACAACAGTTCACAATTGGCAGCGAGAGCCTAGAAATTGTGACGGAATACGTCTACTTAGGGCAGGTAGTGACAGCTGATCCGGATCTTGAGAGGGAGATAACTAGAAGGATAAGAATGGGGTGGAGCGCATATGGCAAATTCTCGCAGATCATGAGTGGCAGTTTACCAATTTCCCTCAATAGGAAAGTGTACAACAGCATAATCTTACCGGTACTCACCTACGGGGCAGAAACGTGGAGGCTAACGAAAAGAGTTCAGCTTAAGTTAAGGACAACGCAGCGAGCCATGGAAAGAAAAATGATAGGTGTAACGTTAAGAGATCGGAAGCGGGCAGAGTGGGTGAGGGAACAAACACGGGTTAATGACATCCTAGTCGAAATCAAGAGGAAGAAAATGGCTTGGGCAGGGCATGTAATGCGAAGGCAAGGTAACCGCTGGTCCTTAAGGGTAACGGAGTGGGTTCCAAGAGAAAGTAAGCGTAGCAGGGGGCGGCAGAAGCTTAGGTGGGCGGATGAGATTAAGAAGTTTTCAGGCAAAGGATGGATGCAGCTGGCAAAGGATAGGGTTAATTGGAGATACATGGGAGAGGCCTTTGCCCTGCAGTGGGTGTAGTAAGGTTGATGATGATGATGACCCTTAGAGGGCATCCCACTTTGTGAGATTTTGCGGAAAAACAACACCTGCAAAGAGTTGTTTTCACTTTTATCTACATGCCTAGCTAGAAGATCAAGGTTTAGGCTATTGTACAGCTTTTTTGCTTTTGTTTTCACCTTAGATAATACAACATTCCGCTGCTTGTTTTCCCGCAAATATTCTGTCACCTTACGTATTGGCAGTTTTGACACGGAGGGCCTATTGTGGCGCAACACATCCACACCCTCGGAAATGCAGGCGTCCCTTTCACCCACCGCTGCACGACCGGACACTCGCCGCACAAAAGACAGCTGTTGTGGTGCATCCTTCTTCGTTTCAAAAGCATACTTCGAGCCTAGACGCAGAACCCTTTGCACGTCGTTCGGAAGAGCATCTCCGTTGAATGTCCGTATCTCTCGCCGATCTCCTCCTGGCTTCCGAGGAAGGTTGGCTCTCAGCTTGACCAACGTGGCTTGCCATAAGAATTCTGTTGTCCGATCAGCCAACGCGAGATACTTCACCAACTCTCTGCCAGCTTGGGCAGTTGCCAACAAAGCACGCAGCTTAACTCGAAGAAGGTCCCTGAACAACCACGCCTGTCGGTGCCACTCCGCTTTGAGAATTTTTGTAAAAAGGGCCGTTGCGAACCATCTGCCGAAAAGAAAAGGACGGTGGTGATTCCTTATATGCACGGCATATCCCATAGGATGAAGGGGGTTGCCAAAAAGGTTGATGTGAAGTTGACATTGTCTGCCCCATACAAGCTGTCAAAAGTGTGTAAGTTGACGGACCCTTTTCCAAGACAGTCAGGGGGATGTAAAGTGAAGCATAGCAATAAGTTTGTGGAGTGCTCGCTAGGGGTGGTATACAGTATTCCTTTAATCTGTGGTCGGGTATACATAGGGGAGACCGGCAGATGTCTTAATGAAAGGCTTGCTGAAGACAAGCGGAACGTGGCAAACCCAAGGGACGGTAACCTGTCTGAACATTGTCATCACTGTCCTAGCAAAACATGCGCGCCCATGTTCGGCGCATGCACAGTACAGGCGAGAAGTATAGACCGCTGCACACGTGAAATAATCGAAGCCTGGTTGATTAGGAAAAGGGGAGCGGACTTTGTTAGCACGCCTTCTATTAATCTTTCTGACAAGGAAATCGCTTTCCTAGACTGCAGTGGTGGGCGCATGCGTAGAGTGTAATATTTTGTATTCTTTGTGTATTTCCATGCTTGCTTCGCTATATACATGCCTCTGTATTTCAATAAACGCCAGTTGAAAGTTAGCGCTGTCCCGTCTTCCTATCACGTCTTTGTTTTTTGCGCTAAAGGCTTTGCCATTATGAGTGTGCAGTGCTTTGTTCCTAGAACATAAGCAGCGAAGGAAACTCGATGGATGTTCTAACACTAAAGGCAAACGCAACGTTGCCCTGCGAACCCGAACGAAAGTGAAAAGCACTGCAAATGTTCTGGAAAGGGTGGTTATAAAAGTGCCGCCTGTTCATAGCGTCATAGACGCTGTTACAGTTGTGGTGCAGAAGGGCATTTGGCTCGAATGTGTTCAAAAGCAAGAAACAGGTCAGTTAGAGTCACTAAATAAAAAAAACATTTTTATTTAGTGACTCTAAGGTCAGTGAACATAACAGCTCACGCGGATAACGATAGCGGAGATAATGCATCCCAGATATGGTCAGAAACGGCAAAGGAATCACTGGTGCCACCGATTAGACACTTTCACTGGAATGCCGTCAAGCTGTTAATAGACGTTGATACGGGTTCGCCAGTCTGTGTCGTCCCAAGGCCAACCTACGAAGTGTACATTAAGCAATAGCCAGACTGCAGAAGCCGGAGATTAATTTGTATTGCTGCCTGGGAAGACTATATATATCGGTACTCGAAGCATTGCCAGTGCGAAAAGGCTAATGAAAATGGTTCAGCTTAGGTTAAGAACAACGCAGCGAGCAGTGGCGTCGCCAGAAATCTTGTTCGGGAGATTGGGGGGGGGCTCATTTGCAGCGCGGCCTCTTCATAGAATTTTTGGAAAGAGCAAACGCCACAATAATAACTGCATTGCCATTGCCATTCACAATACCTTTGTGTTTTAGAAAACGCTACGCACTCTCTGGACAAGTGAAATACGTATCTTTTTAAATAAACGAATGCATTCGTATATCTTAAAAATTGTGGCAGGCGTGATTACAAAACATAAATCTGAACAGGGGACAAGACTCAGGAGAGAACGAAACAGGACAAGCTCGTCCTGTTTTCTTCTCTTTTGTGTCTTGTCCTGCCCTGGTCAGTTTTATGTTTGGTAATCATGTCATACCAAATATCCCCTTATCGCTCCCTCGTGGCAGACATAACTGATACCAATGCTTCCATATTTTTGCGTACTAAGCAAAGAAAATGTCACTCGAAGTCTGGAACTATATCGGTCCGGAACCAGCAAAGCAATGCATGCCGCTGATATGAAGAACGTAAAGCCCACGAAATTAGCAAGTAGGGGACAAATATTTTAATTAATGTTTGTCGTTCAAGAACCTTTACATTTTTGTACATATGCAACGGCCAGGGAAAAATCTCAATGACGCTGTCCTTCGTTCCAGTGTACTGAGCAGCAGCAGCTGTTACCGGTCATGCATTGCGAGTAATTGCACTGAAAATTTAGTCGCAACAGCGAGCCATCGATAGGCATCGAGAGTTTGTGCTAAGACGGGGCCACTTGCGTTACATGACTCCAAGTGCATGGAAGTTACCACGAAATCCAAACCGAGTTAGCAATGTTCGCGCCAAAATGTGTTTTCTAGCCTGAAAAAGACAGTAGGTGGCAAAATCCAGAATGACTTCCGGCGCCGGTGGTTGTTTTGGTCAGCGGTGCGTGGCAGTTCAAAAACATTCTAGGGGGGAGGGCTGAAGCCCAATAGTCCCCCCCCCCCCCGGGCCACGCCCTTGCCCAGAAATCATTACAATCACCCTGGCAAATAATGGTGTTGTGCATAATAATGACCTTGCAGTGGTTCACTTGCACGAAGCACTACGGGTCATCCCAAGATAACCTCGAAAGTGACTTTGTTAACACGTGCCTAACCTTTGGCTTGTCTGAGCTCGTATCTAACCCTACCAGGCCAACTGATCATTCTTCTAATATTCTTGATCTTGTTTTCACTTCCCACCCAGATAACGTGTCGCCATCGCTTCATTTACCTGGCCTTAGTCACCACTCCGTAATACTAACCACATTTTCCTACAAACCGCCATGCCTGAAAAAGCAAAATAAGACACTAACTTTATATGACAAAGGGAACTACACAGCCATGAATGTAGAACTTTCCGTCTTTTGGGCGTGGCTGGTCCTTGATTTCTCAAGCCGGTCTATTGATATTAACTGGTCTCTCTTTAAACACAAAATGTACCAACTGATTGATAACAACATCCCTACTATCACCATCCCCGAAAAATCATCGTTATCGTGGATTAATAACGAACTGAAGCGCCTCAATAACGAAATGAAAAGACTTTTTCGAACCGCCAAACGCCTAAATAGCGCTTGCGCATGGAAATGGTATCAGTCTGCAGAAAAAATACTCCAGTCTAGCAAGCCAAACAAAACGTTCCTTATTTTTTTCATCAGTGTTACCTTCTATGCTACGCACGAATTCTAACAAGATTTGGAAAACTATTAACCCTACACGCCACAAACCTCTAGCATTAAAAAAAGATGGTAACATTCTCATACCGGAACATGAGGTCTGTAGCACTCTTAAGTCCTTTTTTTGATCAGTTTTTACTAAAGAACCTGGAGGCGAATTACCATACTTCCCAGTCTTTGATTACCCTGTTATGCCAGACATTCTGTTCGATACTAGTAAAATTATGAAACTAATCGAATCATTGAGAGTGTCATCTTCATCTGGCATCGATGGCTTAAACTCTAAAGTCCTAAAAATACTGAGAACATTGTTAATGTCATCTTATGCCACCTTTTGCAACAGTCTCTAACATCAGGCGTGCTGCAACAGGACTGAAAAATAGGTAAGATCGTCCCAGTCCTAAAGAGGTTGATCTTTTTCCTGTAAAAACTACCGTCCTATTTCTCTCGCAAGCATTTGTTCAAAACTAATGGAACATGTTATTTATTCTCACGTCATTAAACTTCTAGTCTCAGTCAGCTTTTTCACCCTAACCAACATGGTTTCTTAAAAGGGCTTTCCTGTGATTCCCAACTAACCCTTTTCATCAATGACCTTAGTTCGCATCTTGATTTAACTATTCCTCTTGACGTGCTGTTCTTTGACTTTGAAAAAGCCTTCGATGAAGTACCGCACAAACGATTACTACTACAACTCTAGCGTCTAAACCTTAATCCTTTAGTGATGAACTGGCTTCAAACTTTTTTGACTAACAGAGAACAATTCGTCTACGCTATCAAATAGTCGTCCCCTCGTTCTCCGGTTACTTCAGGTGTTCCTCTAGGCACAGTGCTCGGACCCTTGCTTTTTTTTATTTACATTACCGATCTTTATTCCAACGTTACCCCTAACATCCGGCTATTTGCAGATGTTTGCGTAATTTACCGCCCCATTTCTACAAGCACTGACGCCGACACCCTTCCACAAGATTTAACCCGAATTGAAATTTGGCGCAAGCATTGGTTAATGTCCCTTAATATTGCTAAAACATGTATGATTTCTTTTCATCGCAGGCAATCCCACATTCCCTCTAAATATGTTCTTTTTGGTTCTGAAGTGTGTTCCGTTCTTACTTGTAAGTATTTAGGCATTACTTTAACTCATACCCTAACATTGTATTCACATATAACGAATATCGTTAATGACACTAACCACACCACACCCTTGGCTTCCTACGTCGAAATGTTCGATTTGCTACCCCTTCCATCAAATTATTAGCCTACCAAACTTTCGTCCGACCTAAATTAGATTTCGCCTCAACAGTATGGGATCCTAATCAGTCAAACCTTTCACTAACGCTTGAAAAAATACGAAATGGCGCTATCCGCTTTATATACTGTGATTATTACATATTATGCTAGTGTGTCTTCTCTAACATCTAGAGCCGCTTTGTCTAGTCTTGAAACAAGAAGAAAAATATCTCAATTATGCTTGTTCCATAAGTTTCATCATTCAACTTTAGGAGCATCGATCATATCAGCAGCACATCTTCTGTCCAGCCGCATTCATCACAGCAAGACCATGTACCCTCCCCCTGCAAGACCTGCATCTCATTTCCGATCATTTTTGTGATATCATATCGGGACTGGAACGATCTACCGGCGGGGGACCATACACCTTACCAACCCCACCAAATTCAACAAAAAGATTGAGGCCATCATCTTGTAGTCTGTCATGCCCATCCCTCATGTAATTCCCCATATCCGGGGTCTTTGAGGTAATAAATAAATAAATAAATAAATAAAGAAATAAATAAATAAATAAATAAATAAATAAATAAATAAATAAATAAATAAATAAATAAAATAAATAAATAAATAAATAAATAAATAGATAAATAAATAAATAAATAAATAAATAAATAAATAAATAAATAAATAATCTAGCATCTTCCATGCAGTCAGTAAAGCAGCTGAATGGGCTAGTTGGTTTTGCATCTTGGCGCTTGTCCCCTTCTTTCTGTCTGTGTCTGCTTGTGCGCTGTTTTTTTCACCAAGTTCCATGCAGTACGTGCCGAAAGGAGTACTGCAGGGGCCTACTCTTTGTCCGTTGCATTTCTCACTTTACGTCCATGATTTCCCTGGGATATTAGCCTCCGCCTACGCTCTCAACTATGCTGACGACACTGCCATTATAGTTACTGGTCATCACACTGCCAAACCAGAAAGCAACGTAAACACCGTATTGAAAAAAAATCTCAAACTGATATCCTACGAAAAAAATTAGCATTGATTCCAGTGAAAACTAAATACATACTGTTCCAGTCACGAAAAAAATCCCTGGATTCAATTGATATTCGATTAACTATTAGCCAAATCTAGCTTAGCTTGAATCCGTCACTCTCTTACATACTTTGTAGTTACCCTAGATAAGCACTTACACTGGCAACATCAGATTGGTTTGACTTCTATGAAGATTTCTTCGGGTTGCTTTCTCTTGCATCAAATACGTAAATATTTCGATGTCAATGTTCTTTCACTCCTATACTTCAGATTTGTGCATACTCAACTGTTATATTGCATCGGGTCTTTGGGATGAACGTATAATACAAAGTTGTGCTCACCTTTAGACGATCACATCAGGGATCGGTTAGAATGATCTCATTTTCTGACTACACTCAGCCTTGAAATCCACTATTCACTAAACTACGGTTTCTACCTTTTGATATGCTTCGGGGGAAAAACCCTTCAGAATGCATTCAGAAAATCGTAAAGGGCCCGCCTTCGATGCATCTATATTTAATATCCCGTCAAGAGCCACACACTGCCATACCTACAAAAATTTAACTTAACTGCAAACAGAAATGCTTATCGTGAGCGTAAGCTATAGTTTACTGGTGAAAAACATAGAACAGTCAGCCGTATGACTTAAAGCGTACCAATAACTTTTTTCAACTGCAGTAAATATCACTGCCTTCAAATAAATGAAGCACATTGAGTTCACATCTGTACTTGACTTCCGTGAATTATGTCGTTCGCTTGATATTGCCTTAAACAACCTCACGCACGTAAGCGTATCTATTGTGATGTGGTGCATCTTTCTCATAAATATTTGCATTCTTTGTGACCTGGACAAGTTTTATTATGCACTCTTTCTGATCTGTGCAATGTGGTATTATTTGTGGTCTGAGTTTGTTGATATACTATCCATTTAGAACAAATAACGCCTCTTTCCACGGTACAAGCTTTACTGTTTCCTGGACACCTATATTATTTCAATATATGAATAAAGTCCCTTTCGATGGTGTGGATTCAATCAGCTTAGCAATAGAGCACGTCAGGCTTCACTTCCTGGGGTTAATAATATCGTGCAGAGCTTTTGCTCCAGTTCTTACGATAGAGAGGAAGAGGGACAATACCTTCAAGCACTGCCCCTATGGTTTTGGGAGCCGTGGAGCCCGTAGTACAAGACAAAGCATGTGTTTATTTCTCCCCTTCGCGATCTGTGAAATCTTTCGTTTTGCATCCATGGCGCATTTGCTTTCTTAAACCATTCATAGTGCTCGTCACGTGAAGACGTTCACCATCTGAGAAGTCCATCTCGGCACTGCGACGATAGTTCGCTAGTTTGAAAAGTCCCACCAAGACTACTAACAACGAAAAAGACATCACGTGGCCACGAGGAACAGCATGAGGAAGACGGATCGTGCCAGGCAAGCAATACTCCACACATTCTTTTATGTGTTGCCCCTCAATTATTTTCTATTAATTGCAGCCACTACGTCTGGCTACAGGCGCACGCGTTCCTTCAGCGCGAGCCGGATGACCAGAATGACTGCATCGGCATATTTTAGGAGGATTCAACTAATTCATATCAGCCGCATCATTAACCAGATGAAGCGCAATGTGTTACTCTTGAGTCTTATCGTCGTCTACTAGAGAGCGGTGTGCTCGCATGTGCGTACGACACTTTCCTGCTGATTGCTACGTGTTCGGCTGCTTGACTGAGCTCATATCTGCATGTCAGCGTGTTGTTATTAAAGAAACGAATCTACTTTTTTATGTTTACCATACGTTGTAATAGAACCACTCGTAAATGTCAACACGTCATGCAACACCGTAACATTCTCCATCATCTTCGGTGCTTCACGTTTTTTTCCATAGACCGACGATGGTGTTCAGTGCCGCATTAAAACCACCGTCAAGGTCATCGACCAAAACATAAGTGAATGGGACTGTTCAGTTATAGCACGCCCTCGTCAGTTCAATATATCTCGCGATACATGCCATTCTAAAGGTACTTGGACACACATCGGCTTCAAGATTGGTGTCTAGTAGAAAATGCCAGCCCTACATATAACGCACCTTCTAACACTCACGATAAAGTTGCTTAAGTGTTCTCTTTTTCAGTTGGATTAAGTTCATTTCATATATTCCTAGGAATTTTGTGTTTGGTCACATGCGATAAAAACAGCTGCTGTGAGCTCTTCTAGCCCCAGGACCGAAGACGTTAAAAGGCAGACCAGAAATTTATTGAAAACATAAAAACAAGAATACATAAAACAAAAGTAGACAGCAGTGATGTGTACGTGTCAACTCTGGCTGCAACAAGTACGTGTACACATTCTTACAACATACTAAGATTAGAAATCATCAATATGAGATACCGTCAACGTAAACACAAAAGTAAATTCAATATCTTGAGTCTAATACGTGCGCATATCAAGCAAGCATAGACATACATAGCAGGTGCTTGCAACGGTTTTAAAAGGTTATACATCTATGGTATGAAAGCAAATATCGGACACACTGAAGCATAAAAAAAAAAACCTGCCGGAACAAAAATACTCTTGTAACTGTTTCACAGTTGTGCTTGTGAATTTCCGATATTTATTAAATATTAAAAGGAGAATGTTTCACCAATTGCAATTTGTATTTGGCGCGGAAACACAGAATCTGTCATAAAGAAATGCGGCATGAAGAGGCATTACTGCTGTAATGTAGTACATTGAGTTATCTGTGTCACTGGTCTATGTAAAGCTACTTAGGGCACTATTGTAGGCTTCTTTTTTAATTTCAAGACTAGGTCATGTGTGATATCACTACAGTGGGTGAATTTTGGCCTGAAAATTGAGAAGGATTATGAATAGCCACCATGCCTGGTAAAAAAATGTAGCGAACTTATTTTAGATGCCCATAATCGATTAACGCATGCCTTCACTCCTCCAGAAGCGTTACCTAATGGCTATGTGCCATTTCCATTGCGAGCCGGTTATTTCTGACAAGTTAAAGTGGGGAAAGAAGTTCGCAAGTAAACCTGCAGAGGTCTTCAAGAGCAGTCAGAACTGCGTTGGCCTCTGCCCTTGCTTCCTTGTTACCTTCCTGCAGTTGTTACCTTCATGCCCTTGCTACCTTCTGCAGTCTTGTTCGCTTTAATGCACAGTTTGGGACATTTATTTCTATGGCAAATTCTTTCCTTACGTGCTAACATGGTAAGTATCTGCATTTGTGCGCCTACAATCATATAAAGCATATTTAAAAATCGCATGTGTTCCCAAATAAAGATCGTCTTACAGCAGCAGAAAAAGTCTCATGGCAGTACTGCAATCCATAAAGTCCCTTCCATGCTCTAAGATTGTGAGGCACTTTTCCTTGAATATGCACCTCGAGTAGTCTGCTCCCAACAAAGCGAAAACACAATGCCTATTTTCAGCCGCTCATGCGTTTTCTCTTCACCTTTGCTTTTGCAAACCAGTTTCAGTAGAAATCCCGTGCCGTTCTAAACACTTGAACCGAGGAGAAAAGGAAGCTCTGCCTGCTTAAAAATGACACAAACTCACCAGTATGTCTATTTTGCCAAAGTGGTCCACTGTTTTCTTCACAATCGCTGCCACGTCTTCAGGCCGGCAAATATCACCAGGAACCACGAGAACCTGAAGACGAGAAACAGCAAGAGTGCAAAACCCGTTAAGTCCTATGGCTTTTCTGTTATTCTGTGATTAGACCGATTTGATTCAAGAGAGAAGCAATACTGTCTTTACGTCATTGCGTACGGTCCTTATCATAATTTGTGTCCGCTACAGCAACTGTTTTCCGGTTAGTCGTCTTTGGAGTAACGATAGCCATCTCATCGTCTGCCAGCGTCCGGCTTGCATAGTGAATATCTTCCGGCGGTATGAACTGAATTTATTTTCGCGTACCTAAAGCTAGGCATCGCAACGTGAATTCTAAGATACGGTACCGTGAAGGATGTGTAATGACGAGTGGTGATTGCATTAAACGGCAGAAGTTGGCCGAGGGGCAGGTTAGGAGGCTTAGGGGACATTGGTTAGATGGCGCGCGTCGGTAAACGCACTGTGCCGCATCACTTTCTGGGGCGAATGAGGAGCTTGTCAAGGAACCCGTCTTACGGGCAGGGGCTCAAAGGGGCGACTAAAAACCTAGAGAAAAGTTTGATTCGCGGAGTGGTGGTTCGAGTGGAAGTCTTCGTTTATTTACGATGTTGATATCTCGTTGCATTATTGGCTCCGTTTATGACAACGAAATGTATGACTTTATTTGCGGTGTAGATATGCAGCGTACTCGAGACGCAGGAGAGAGATTCTCTGCAGGCAATAATTTTTCTTGAACGGAGGTGAAAAACACTGAGCGCTGCAGGAGAAAAAATGTAAAGAGAGACAGGTAAGGAGAAATCCTCAGTCATTATTGCCGGTTTAAAAGTGCCTTCTATGCACCGTCATGATAGTTGCCGTCAAGTTCTAGACCGGGCCGTTACTTTTAGCATGGTCTGAACTGACAAGCTCTGATTTAAGCAGTCATGTGCACAAAATGCCATCAAGAAATGAGTGGGAGACGCTGCGGCCACGGGCAGTTAGCATTTGCCTTACATAACATCATGTGAACCATAGCTTAGAAACTTCAGCAGAGGGAGGTTTAGGCCCATGTCAGTGTCATTAAAACTTTTTACCAACCGGCATTACTGAAGGGTATATAAACCAACTTAATCCATCATCAAAGGGCCTTTACGAGATAATGATTCAAGCCACTGCTTCCTAACAAATAGGCAGATCGGTCAAATTAAAAATCTTTTCAAGAGTCAAAATTTTAGAAGGAATGAGAAACGGTAGGAGTGGTTGGACCCATCAACATGCAATAAAAGTAGAGCAGCCTTGCACAGATTCACAAGAAATGGCGAAGTAATGACATCTTCAAGGAACGGCGAACAAATCGTCGTTATGCGCTCATCATCATTGCCCATGCGTGAATATACATGTCGAGAAATATGTCTTCAACGGTGACCTGAAAACAGGTGTTTTGGCCACTATGATAAAGCGCATGCTTGTTTGACGTCGATGGAATGCGCTTTTAGTTATGCGGCCTCCTTACTTTCGTGGTTGCTCATGAGATATCGTTTCATGTGTAGCATTAAAAGAGAATTTTCTGGCGACACGCTTCCGATGAATGAATGTATTACCACTATAAAGGTGTAGTAGCTGTACGGTTCATGTATTTTGGTCATGTTCATAGAGAATTTGATAAAGGTACCTATCATTGTAAATACCTTATGCCAGCAGGCACACCGTGGCAATAAAAAATACCCATTTAGGCTTCTCGGGTTGATATACAATTGGCACAAATTGTGAAATACGTGAAGTAATCAGTCGGTATAGGCGGCGTAAGCAACGTTGCCGCACATCAGCTATTCGTTGCAAGGAAAGCTAAGAAGTTCCACATAAACAAAAGAATTGCAGCTCCCGAGTAAGAGGATGGGCATCACAAGGCAAGGGGTGCTTCAATACCACCAAGAAGGGCCTGTGAATCTAGTAATCAAGAAAATGAGCTTAAAACAGCAGCGAACAGCGTGAATGCTTAATCCCAATAATTTTGTACCCGCAATTTTGGTCTCGGTAGGACCCAGTGCTGAATAACACCATGGTGTCAGAGCCAACCGGATAACCTGGGCAAGCGCATTCCTGATGACGAGATGATAGATCACTGAATCTGTGCAACACTTTGCATAAAAAATGTTCTAGTGCAAATAAATGTTAGAAAGAAGCACTTGATAACCACTTACTCTCAATGAATGCAGCTAGGCCTTAACTTCGCGCTGTCGTACTGCTCTAGCAATATATTTTTAATCAGTGCACTGATGTAGCACTCAAGTCAGTCCCTACAGGATAAAAAAAAATGTGTTGAGTCAAGTATGTGCTCGGTTCTGCACTCAAAGTGAGAAAAATTTCCTGCAAGGCAGCTGGGTCTGAATTCTCCACACCGGACCTGGGAAACCTATGTAACTCGAAAATACCAAAATAACACTACTATCTGGGGGAAACCAACAAACACTATTACATATTTTACTGGTCAAAAGGTGCTCTGCAGGGCGCAGGAATTAAGGACTTCGTCGCGAAAACCACAGCTTTGTGCACTCGTATCCTGGATATACTTATAGCAATGAAGCCTACCGACAAGTTTTCTTTATATTCTTCAAGGTGAACGCGCAGAGAAGCACCAGCAGAGAAATTTTATTATTCCTCAGTCAATTTATGGCTGCCTGACTCAGTGTAAGAAAAGTGCAAATCAAAATTGCCGCCACATTTACGCCACTGTGACGCAAAATTTCGCAATAGCTGTAAGTTTGACGGTTGTCCAAAGCAGGTAGTGGTACCATCGGCTTTCTAGTCGCACCTAACAAGGAGGGCGCTGCCCAGTTCATTTATTTTGGAGAAGTAACGTCACTTTTTTCGCGCGGTACCGAGAACACAACTAGAAATTGTCAGGATACAACAGCAACTGCTACTTCATGACTCAATCCTTTCTTGAATTATCGCGCCTGTTGTGGCACGCTCTACGCTGCCGGCTTTGCCACGTGGCGCCCCAATACCCAATATCCAATATCTGCGCTTTCTCAACCGAACCCAAGACACGGAGTAGGCCCGCGCACAAACTTCTCCCGAGAGTCTGCAACCGCACGCGAAAGTTCTATGGGGAGGATCCTTGCATCTACCGCAATTTAGAAGGCGCTGGTAGAAGCGTGCGTGCATAACCTGCTTCGAAAGGCACTGGTTCGCTGCCCATCTTACGTTTTTACATTCTCTGGCAGCCGGGAGTGAACAGTGATAAATATTACTACGTGAAGGCAAGCCGATATCGACAGGACTGCATGACAGATGCCTATGACATGATTTAATGGCGGGAGGGCTTAGCGCGAGCACTCCATGCTTCTGTGCTCCGTGCACGTCGTGTACTTTGTCGTCTTATAGTCCGAAACACAACGAGGGGCTATGTGCTATTAAGCCTGAGGACATCATCATTATCACCGCGCGATCGTCCCGATTTAGCGAATTCGAAGAATAGCAGTGGTGAGTGTAAACCTAAGACGTGACGATGGCCGTGGCCGTAGTTATGAACACAGAAGAGATGCAGTGCTTGCGGTCCCGATGAAAGTGATGAGGAGAGGATTGCATGAGCACTGGCCCGCAAAGCTTCCGGCACACAGGTCACTTTGAGCCTACGTCCAAGGACCATGGACGCACCGAACGGCATGGGGCTCACGTATCGCGGAACGGTCGGGTCGCTTAGGGTCCGGTCAGTAAGATCGGTTCTTCGTGTCTAGTGGTCAACGCGGGGACGGGGCTGGGGCGAACGGCGAGGTTGGTTATATTCAGGCGGGCTGGGGCACAACCGGGCGGTGCGAACCAGGAACACAATGCCGACAACCCCGACTGACACAACAAGCCTAAGCTCTAGGACCAGCACGGCGATGATCCGCCAGCACCCCACACCAAATGTTACGGGACGGCAAGCCGATGTGCATGACAGATGGCTATGGCATGATTTACTGGCAGTCGGTCTAGCACGAGCGCTCCATGCCGCGCCACAGCCCACTTTGTCGTCTTCTAGTCCGTGACAAGGTTTCGGCAAAGAACACCTTAAAATTAGCTGCATTGAACGCTTTGGACATAAAAATATTTACTTCACATTACTTTTCGCAAACGTTCAGGGCCCTTGGTTTGTGCTCAAAATGCTTGCTTCGTCCAGGAGTAGCCCTTCACTGAAAACCGAAATGATTGCAGTGAGTGGTTCTCAAGAAAACACCGCCTTAGTTTCCTCGCGCGCACGTACTTAGACTCAGACAAAGTATTATAGAATACCGCTTTCCATGTGCTGTCTCTTTTGGCCCTACACTGTCCCACCCTATATAAAGCCTTCACTTCTTGGAACGAATGATAGATGAAATTTTGTTGTACGTTATCTTTGCATTCGGTTTTAAGCAAGCCTTTGAATACAGAATTTGCTTTCGCCGTGTTTTAGCAAGTCGTCATTGGCAAACTGATAGTAAAACGAAGGTGGCTTAAATACGCCATCTATCGGCATGCAATTTTTCTAACTACTTCCTCTCAAAAATTTTTCTTCCAGCCTGCAGTGAGTCAACATGCCCACCGCGCTGGTTGGTTGCACCATTTTTCCAGAATACAATATTAAATAACTCAGAAAGTATCTTAACAACGGTTGGTTTAATGACTGCGTAGAGCTATCGCGATGCATTGAGGTCTTGAAGAGACCATCACCACGGGATGTCATAATCCTTCAAGCGGTTCATGTGCTTTTTTTTCATCTCATTCATGCCGAAGCAATTAAACTTGAAATGTAAATCCGACCTCGCGTATTTATTACTACTTCACCTTTAATAATTACAACCTCTCTAATCATACCTTCTTATTCGGAGCTCCCCTCGCTTCGCATTTTTTGGCCACGCCGTCAAGCGCAGCCTTGTTCCGAGCAGTTAGTGCCAGCCAGCAGCCAAGGGAGGCGAAGTGAAGAGCTGTGCCTTCTCCGATGCCTGAGGATGCTCCTACGTGTAAACAGAGAGAGCAGAAAGGGTCATTTTAACGAAATCCGGGCCATACAGTAAATCTCGAAACAGCGTGTTCAATCAGAACGCGTGTCGCGTTTCTTTCCCACCAGGATATGATTGCCTTGCACCGAATAGAACCAATTTAGCAGATATAATCAGTGAAAAAAATAAATGAGGCAGGTTCGCACTTTCATCTAACACATAACATAGCGTAGAAAACATAAGCTTATGGCGTGTATGATATGGCATGGTATGATAACGTATGATGTGGTAGGTCATGGTATGGTATGGTACGATATGGTATGGAGCGGAACATATCAGAGATTCACATGAGGTATGAAAGGCGCGGTAGTGGAGGGCTCCGGATTAATTCTGACCACCTCGGCTTGTTTTACGCGCACTTAAATCATTGTGCACCCCTGCGTTTATGCATCCCAACTTCATTCGAAGGCGGCCGCTGCGACCTGGATTTAAGCAGGCGAACGTGATGGCCGCTAAACCACGGAATCGGATTGCTGCCAATACAAATCTATTTAAATTCTCTTTCCCCTCGCAAACCGCACGCACAGGGAAAGCCTAATGAATCAAATATGAAACGATAAATACGGCCGTAAAGCGGCTTACTGATAAAGCGTCTTAGTGAGGAGTTCGAGGAAGAAGTAGGAGGAGGCGCTTGCCGACTGATCTGGGCTCTGAGCCGTTTGCTACTAGCTTTCATCCGTCGAGCTCTCACCTGCATTAAACTTATTCCATCCACTACATTTAGTGCTCGGTGCTCTGTAGAAACGTCCTGGATTCGCCAATACCTTGCCGCAGCCGCTGTGTAGCAGGTTTTTCCAATGGCTACCACGAAAGCGACGCAGACCCAGGAGCAGCGAGCTGAAGAAGAGACGACCTCGCCCCATCAGCGACAGCCGCATACATTCCACGGCGAGACCGAAGAGGACGTCGAAGAATGGCTTCGACTTTATGACAGGTGCCGCAAGTACAACCGTTGGAACTCTACCGCCCGCCTCCAGAACGTTGTTTTCTTCCTTCCTGGCACTGGTCTGACTAGGTTTGACAACCACGACTGTATTCTCACAACCTGGAGCCTGTCCTTTGGAGATACTCTTGCGAAGAAGGAACGCGCAGCGCTTCAACTTTCCCAGAGAGCCCAGCTGCCTGGTAAATAATGCACGCGATACATCGAGGAAATATTGAAACTTTGTCGCATTGTCAACAAGCAGATGCTAGAAGACAAGGTAGAGCACCTTCTCAAGGGAATTGCCTAGGACGTGTATATTTTCCTTATTTCTCGAGAAACACTTGCTAGGGTTGCAGGTGTCATAAAGCAGTGCTGTTCATTTAAGGCGCTTAATGCACGCCGGACAGCGCCCAATTTCAGCCGCCTTTTCAATGTGACAACCGTCGCCGGCAACGTAAGCCATCGACTGCATCAAATAACAACGAGCTATCTTACAGCTCCGGTACTGAGCGGACCCACCGACATCTCACGGCTATGGGTGCAGTGGCCACATTTCCCGCTTTTTCCCGCATGGCCAACTTTTTCTACCCCTGTACAATGAGCAATCTGCTTCAAGATTGACGCCCAGTGGGAGCAGCCATCCGCTGCCATCTGACGGCCTCCTTCTTCCCAACGCAGTGCACGCAATGACTCCTTTCTCCCATCGCACCAACGGTACGCCGCCGCAGTGACAAAGCTTATCACCATCACCACGTCGCAGCTTCGTTTCTCCACCGCTGGGGGTGCGACCTATGGAAGCAAAGTCGCCTGACGGTCAATTTCGCGAATACCTCTGACTATCATCGTGTTAAAGAGCAATGTGTGAGTGTGTGTGGACAGTGTTGAAACGGATGCTTTGGTTGACACTGGTGCTGCTCGGTCAGTTATGAGTCTTTCATTTCAAAACCGCCTTGGTAAGAAAGTTGTGTTTGTACAGGACAGAAACCCTGCGTTTTGTTCAGAAAATTCATTGTATTAAGACGTGCCTCAAAGGACGTGATTTTGGGTGTTGATATTTGCTCGAGTGTGGTGAAACGCTAGACTTCTGTGCCAGGTGAAATTTCTTCCGAAGATTATCCCCGCGAGAATCGTGCATTATCCCCGCATTAGTGGATAACATATTTGATATCATGACTTGTTTCTGATACTAGACAGTGAAAGGTCCAGTATCAGAAGCACATATTCCTTAAAGGAAGATGTGCTTATGCCTGTGATGACGGCAACATTAGTGCCTCTGAAATAATCCGAAAAAAATTATGGGAAAACACTCAGTAGTCAAAAAGCCAGATGTCTCGAACGGGAGAACAAAATATTTTGGTGCCGCAGGCCGTCGTGGAGGCAGTGGATGGTCGCCTACGACTCTGGACTGTGAACGTGTCAGAAGAGCCTTTGCGTCTTGCTTCTGGTTGAGCACTCGCTAGACTTGAGAACCATGTGACCCATACCATTGAAACTATTTCTGATTGCAAAGGGGCCTCGAAGGGATTGTATGAATATTGTGCTGGGCTTGAGCGCACGATCAGAAAACCGTTCCCGTCTAGTGAGCGCCGGACACTGCAAGAAATTTGGCGAATCATGTCCAAGTGTTCGGCTTTGCCGCCAATGGATCATGTAGCTATTTCCTAGCCTCTCGACTACAACATAAAATTAATACATTAAGCGCACCCCCTATTCGCCGGAAACCTTTCAGTATCCTCGGCAGAGCACAAGATAATTCAAGAAGAGGTGGACGAAATGCTTCTAAATGGAGTAATCCAAGAAACTTCCAGTCCGTGGGCCGTGGTTAGGATTCTAGTTAAAAAAAGACCATTCTACGCACATCTGTGTGTGTTGACTGCCTTCGTTTATATGCGAAACAAAGAAAAACTTATACCCGTTAACTCGCATTGACGACGCAGTCGATTGCATTCGGCGTCACATTTCTCCTCTTGTTAATATGCGATCTGATGAGTTGCCAATTCTTATGCATCCATCTGACAGTGAGAAGACAGCTTTCGTAACTGCGGCTGGTTTCTACGAATTTAATGTGATGCCATTTGGATTATGCAACGTTAGAGCGATTGATCGACACTATCCTTAGTGGGTTAAAATCGGAAATATGCATTTGCTACCTATATGATGTCATCATTTTCGGCAAGACCTTCCAAGTGCACAAAGACAGACTCCATATTGTTCTTGAATGCATCGGCAAAGCGGGACTCATTTTTAACTCAAAAAAGTTTTATTTTGGAACCGGAAAACTAGTTCTTAGCTTCATCGTCAACAAGTTTAGTGTTAGGCCGGATCCGCAGAAGATATATATAGTTGCAGAACGAGATTTCGAAACTTTACGCACCTTGAAAAGTACTCGAAGCTTCCTCGGGCTCTCCTTATTTTCTTCTCTTCATTGCTGTCTTTGTGCAGATTGCCCACCCCGCACTTCTCTTCTGCGTAAGGATTCGTTTGTGTTGATCCCCAAGTGCGAATTCTCGTTCCATCTACTCATATCTTCTCTCTTCAGCACCACTTCTGCGGTGCTTTGACCCTTCTGCTGTGACAGAGGTTTACATTTACGCCAGTGGCGTCGGTCTTGGGGCGGTAATTGTCCAGCTGCATAATGGGGCTGAGTACATTATTGCCGACGCCAGCTGCACGTTAAGAAAGTGTGAGCGCAACTATACTGCCCCAAATTGGAGTGCTTCGCAGTTGTGTTCGCTTTGCACAAGCTCCGACCATACCTATAGCGACTCCAGTTCACTACTGACACCAACCATCATTCTCAATGCTGGCTCATCAGACTTCGCGACCCATCTTGTCGTCTGGCGCGCTGGTCATTGCGCCTACAAGAATATAACTTTGCTCTCTCGTACAAAAGTGGGCGCCATCACAGTATTGCAGATTGCTTGTAACGCCACCCATTGCCGACCTCAGTCAACGAAGAAGACGGTTTCGAAGGCTGTTTAGCCTCGTTCACGCTGCCGTTCCCCAGTATATATGGTGACCTTTAGGCGATAGCAAAGTAGAGACCTCTCACTGCAGCCCCTTATAGAAGTGGCAGAAGGAAGAGTATATTAGACGCCATTTAGTATCAAGGTTGGCATTTTTTTCAACAACTATTTCGTCGATGGTGCTGCCCTGCTTTTGGTCCTCCCAAAGATCTTCCGCACGCAATTTTTGCACGCTATGCTCGATGACATCATATGAGAACATCTAGGATTGTCCCGTACCCTGCATTGAATTTTTTATTGGCCGCAAGTTTATAAGACCACCAAGCAGTACGTTGCCACATGCGGAGACTGCCAACCACTTGAGGCACGAACCACCAAGCCGGTCGGTACTTTTCAGCCCGTCAAACCACCCACTTCTCCTTTTGAAAAGGTTGGAATTGACCTACTTGGTGTTTATCTAAAGCTTTTGGAGGGATGCCGCTTGGTGTTTGTGTGCGCAGAGTATCTCACCAGATAAGCAGAAACTGCCGCCCTTGTCGCTGCAAAGGCTGGTAATGTTTCGTCCTTTCTTCTACGATCTGTTATTCTTTCGCCATGGCGCACCTCGTATTTTAAGTGATCGTGGACGGCAGTTTACCGCTGATGCCGTGGAAGAAATGCTCCGGCCTTGGGGATCAGACCTACGACTCTCCACACCATACCCCCCGAAGACCAGGGGCTTGCCGAGCGCACCAACCTACGGGCATGTTATCTATGTACATGTCGTCTGACAATCACAACTGGGTCGCAGTGCACCCATATGTGACTTACGCTTATAACGCGAGGTCACCATGACGTCGCCGGGTATTCTTCCTTCTATTTGCTATATGCCAGAACTGACCGCGTTATCCAAGATACTGTCTTCCCGTTGCCCCAACGAAAATGTGTCCGTTGTCCCCACGACAGCGTGTCGTTGCCCAGATACTATGCCGTGCCGAAGAATCCCATCGTCTCGCCTGCTTACGTACACTGGCATCTAAACGCCGCTCGAAAGACTATTATGACCTGCGTCATCGTCCATTGATTGTCCAGGAGACGTTGTCTGGCTTTGGAAGCCAACCCGCAAGAGAGGACTGTATGAGAAGGTTCTGCACAAGTACGATGGCCCCTTCGTTGTGCTGGATCGACCGAACGACTTAAATTACGTCCTTGCCAAGGTGACGATCGATAAACCTCATTCCCGTAAGATACAAGTCGTTCATGTGGCTCGCTTGAGGCGCTGAAATCGTCGATCTGCCTAACTTTCTCTAGCATGATTTTGCGTGCCGCCCGGGGAAATGTACGCCGTGTAGCGGCTTACTGATGAGTTCGAGAAAGCAGAGCGAGCAGGCGCGCGCAGACTGATCTGTGCTCCATTCCCCTATGTGGGCATGTGCCATTGTATGAGGGTAACAACAACAACATCTGTGCTTAGAGCCGTTTCCGACCAGCTTTCATTCGTCTAATTCCACTTGTAGTAAAACCCTTCCAAGCACTGCAATATTTCGTAGCGCACCGTTGTTTTATTCCTACGTGAACCGCGAGGAAAGCAGCTCGTGGTTGTGCAATCAAAAGCGTGGCCGTTCTGTACACGATGCCGTCACTGGGCGCCCTTCTACTGCCGCATCCTGTCCAGTCGTGTGACAGAGAGCGTGGCTCGTAGTGTCACGCAGAACAACCTCACATTATTTTTTCCCAATTTGAAGCAGCTCCATAAAAGTCTGAGAGGCGTGCCTAGCGGGCAGTCATGCTGGATCATTCGTCGGCGTTGGCCCCGCGGCGTCAGGGCGAGGTGGGCGTGGGCGGCGTTTATTGAAAGGTAATTAGCAATAGGCCATGCCGCTGCCTAGGGCAGCGACCAGTGCCAGATGCAATAAGCAATAAAATAAATAAAATGACACAAACTTTTGAGAACGCATAGCTAACGCCATTGAGATCTGAACACGATTGTGCGCAGGGATCCCCTTGCGCGAATCCCTCTGGACCCAATTTTGGCATATATTGTTTTTTCGCACTCCAATCTGGACAACGTATGGTTTCTAAGTGCTCCTTATAGAGGATTTTATGCAGAGGGATCCCTGTACGCTATCGCGTTCGTATCTCTGTTTCTGGCAGGAGCCAACTTGTCAGGCACCAGACGCTAAAAAACTCCTTCAAATCCATCATACTTAGTGACACCCTATGTCCTTTTTATCACTGTTGAACGCATGTGCCTCTGTGGCGTATAGGTTGCGCACTCTCTTGGCGACACACGAGACCCAATCTGGAACGCAACAACGCATTAATGATCTAAATTATTAAAGCCATAGCGTTAAGCACCTTGTGTTGCAGAAAAGTCCAAATTAAATCACAGCCGAATTGAAGTCACAACCAGATAGACACGGAGTGAGCAACGCAGGTTGCGATATCACATGCCGCGTGTCCAAGGGAAGCTCGCGGTTAGGGAGGCGACGGCTTCACGCCAGGCTAGGTGTCAGTCGGCAGCAGGGTCGCTCGGCTCGCGTGTATGCGATTGTGACGAGCTCTCCGTTGACAGAGAAGGTGAGCCGTCGACGCGCTGTAACAGCCGCACGCAGGGCCAATGCTTTTGTATGTCGTGTGTGTCATGTGGTCTTTTCCTATAATGACTGCAAAAGAGGGAGTGGTGTCCCTGTACGCGGTGCAGAGAGGAAGCGCTGACGAGGCACATTAACGCTGTCGCGTCATTCTCTTAAAGGCAGAACTTAAGTGCCCCCTAAATTTTTCATGAGAAATAAATGTTATTAAATTCTTTGTATGTCCCTTTGAAATTCTGGTGTGACGTCAGACCCCACAAACAACAGTGCAACCTCTGACGTTAACGCTAAACGCAATTCGCTAGGAGAGTTATAATGTGAAAGTTTCTTTCGTAGGAAAAAAATTGTGTTCCCACAGACACTGAGATTCTTGTCGAAGGGCGAGTCTAAAGCTCCCGCGTTAAAATGATAGCCACAATACGCGGCCCCTTGAATATATTCTATGATCTGATTTACTGGCAACGTCACCAGTCCTCCACTTTAAAGCTACGAATGGAGCCCGTGAAACCTACGGAGTATTTCATTTCATTCATGCCGCCGTGATTATGCCGCTCGGCTGCTGTCTCAAAAGATGAGGGTTCGATCCCGACCGCGCGGTTCGAATTTGGATGGAGGCGAAATTCCAGAGGTCCGTGTTCTGTTCGTTGTCAGAGCACGTTAAAAAACCCGAGGTGGTCGACATCTCCGGAGTCCTTCACTACGGCGTCCCTCATAGCCTAGATTGTTTTGAGACGTTAAATTTTATAAACTAAACCAAAACAAACCGTTTCATTCACGTCATCATAATCAGCCCGATTACGCCCACTGCAAGGCAAAGGCCAATCCCATGTCTATCCAATTAACCCTCTCCTTTTCCAGCTGCGGCCGCAATATCCGCGCAAACCTCTCAATCTCATACGCCCACCTAAATTTCTGTCGCCCTGCTACGCTTTCCTCCCCTTGGAATCCACTCCGTTACCGTCAGTTATCAGCGGTTCTCTTGACTTCGCAATGCATGCCCTGCCCAAGCCCATTTAATTCTTGCTCCTTATTTCGACTAGGATGTCAATAACCCGCGTTTGTTCTCTAAAACATTCTGCCCACCTCCGGTCTCTTAACGTTACATCTAGCACTTTTCTTGCTGTAGCTCGCTGGGTTGTCCTTAGTTTAAGGCGGAACCTTTTCATTAACATCCACCTTACTGCCCCACAACTAAATACCGGTAAGATACAGCTGTTGCAGATATTTCTCTTCAAGGATATTGGTAAACTTCAATTCAGGATCTGAGAGAATTTGCCATTGCGCTGCGCTTCATTCTTATTCTTCTCTCATGATCCGGGTCAGCGGTCACTACGTGCCCTATGTAGACGTATTGTCTTACTCTTCCGCCACCTCGCTTACAATTATGAACTACTGTTCCCCTGCCCGACTGCTGAAGATTACTTTGGTTTTCTGCATGCTAATTTTTAGATCCACCGTTCTTCTCTGCCTGTCTAACTCATTGATCATGCTTTGCAGTTCATCCCCTGAGTGACTTAGCAAGGCAATGTTGTATACGAGTGACACATTACATAAGTATTCTCAAATATTATCAACAACTATTAACTATCCTGGCCACGGAACACCTGTAAATAGTCGGTGAATAGATTGGAGCGATCGTGTATCATTCCCTGACACCCTTCGTAGTTGCAATTGAATTGCTGACATTATGGAGGACTATGGTAGGTGTGCTGTCGTTATAGATATCATCTAGTATTTCCACATGAGACTCTTGTACACCCTGATTCCGCAAAGCCTGTGTGACTGCTGAGCTTTCCACACAGTCAATTGCTTTCTTGTAACCAATGAAGGCTATATACAGTGTTGTACGTTTTTATCGTGAAGACTTTCAAAAATTGCCCCACCTCAACCGCTGGCTCATTTGCGGCGAAATTACACACAGAGCTTGCGTATTATGGTAACTATTGTATCGTAGTAGGTTTGACAACGGTAGTTACTTAGCTGAGCCGTGCATGATGCGAAAACGTAAACGTCTACGTAGAGATCGGCGAACCAAAACCCGCAGACGACGTTTTTTTTCGCTAAAAGGCGGCAGTTGCGCATCTGTTTTCTGCAGTGGAAAGCAAGACTTTGGTGGAAAGCGTCACAACGAGGCCGCCGAGGCAAGCGTTGCAAGAAGCGCGGGCACTTTGAATATGCAGTTCCGACAGTTTCGTCTGCTTCAACTGAGGCGCTGACAACATTTTCGGCTACTTGAGCGGAAAAAAAAAACATCAGAACCACTGATTTAACCTTTCAAAGAATATTGTTTAGAGCGCTCGCCTCGGTGGCCTTGTAGGGATGCTTTCCACTGCGGACAACAGATGGCGCCACTGCCGCCCTTTGGCGAAAAAAACCGTCGGCGGGTTTTGGTTCGCCGATCTCTACGTAGACGATTACGTTTTCGCATCATGCACGGCTCAGCTTTGTAAGTATCGTTATCAAACTTGATACGATACAAAAGTTACCATAATACGCAAGCTCTGTGTTCAGTTTCACCGCAAATGAGCCAGCGGTAGAGGCGTTGTAATTTTTGAGTGTTCACGATAAAAACGCACAATACTCTATAGGCGTCGGTTATATTCTGAGCGTTTCTCTATCACCTGACTGATAGTGTCTATATGGTCTCTTTTCGAGTGCCATTTGCGAAAGCGCCTAATCATTTGTTTGATCAAGTCAAAGGTAGTGCTGATCCTATTCTCGATTACCTTCTTTTTGGCAAGGGACAGTATGCTGGTCTGTCTGTAGTTTCTCACGTCCTTAATATCTCCTTTCTTATCAATTATGGTAAAGTTAGCATTCCTCCGTGCTCCCGGTACTCTCTAGGTAAGAAGATATTGTGTGTATAGGGTGGACAGTGTTTCTAGCTCTACCCCCTCTCCGTCCTTCAGAAGATATTCTGTTGCCTGATCCTTACTGGCTGCTGTCCCCGTTTGCATTGCTTCGTCTGCTTTCTTTACTTCCTCTTTTTTTTTTGCTGGCGGGATGTCCCATTTCTGTGCGGTATTGCCTCTCTCACTAACGTTCTGATAACAATGGCCGATGTATACGTTTGTGTAGATCTCTCGGCTACTTTAACTATCTTATCCCTAATGCTAATTATATGGCCGTCTTTTTCTCTTAAACCATGCATCTGGTTTTTACCTATACCTAGTTCTTACTTCACCACCTTTAGGTTATCTCCGTTGTTTAGAGCATGCTCGATTCTCTCCATATTTAACTTTCTTATGCGCTCATTTATTAAATTTGATAGCTCCCGCAGTTTATGGTCTCTGGAGGGTTTGACGCTTCCATGCTTTGGTGGTTCTTCATCACATCTTTCGTCTCCTGAAATAGCTTGCCGGTACCCCGTCCAATCATACTGCCGCCTACTTCTACTGCGCACTCCGCAATGATAGCTGTGCGGTTATCGTTAATTGTCTGAACATTAAGATCGTGTTCCTCAGCAAATGCTGAACATCTGTACTGCAGCGATATCGTGAATACTTCTGCTTTTCCTCTTACCGCGAACTTGTAAATGGGCTTTCGTATAGCTAATTTCTTCTGTTCCCTCACAAGTATAAGCTAATTCCAGATTACTTTCTTCTGTGGTAGCTAAAAGGCACCTTTTCGAGCCCCTCCACACCCTGTGCGATACCAGCGTTAGCACACAGTATTAAGTCGATTAAATTTTTTGTCTCATTATAAGGGCTCTTCCACGTCCTCTTCCGGTTCTCTCGAAGAAGGTATTCATGATCCGTAAAAATTTACATCTCCGAGCTCTACCCCTTGAGCCTATTCCATAGTGGCATACCCCTGGTCTCCGGCCTGGCGTACTGTGATTTCAATTCGTTCATTATCGACTCCACGTCTTTATAGAAGCTTTCAACAGTTTGGTTATCATGGTTGAATATAGGCGCGTACGTCTGCAGCACTTTCAGCTTGCACCTGTTATTAAGGCTAATTATATTAGCTGCTACACTTTCGGTAATTCTGTATACCTCCTCTATATGGCCAGCAATAGCCTGATTGATAAGGAATACCACACCTAGTATTCTTCTTTCCGCTAATTCGAGATAAAAGATTACGTGCGCGCCCATTAGTACTGTACACGCCCCATCTACGCTCCTAACCTCACAAGACCTATGATATCCTATTTAGTGACGTCTAGTTCTTTGAACAGCCTTGCTTGGCTAGTCTCACTGTATAAAGTGCCAGAACTAAACGTTGCCAGGTTCCGTTTTCAAGGCGGCCTGTCCGGAGCCAGAGATTTTTAGCATCATCCACTGCAGTAACAGGTTTGACGAGCGCTTTGGACAGTTGCTCGAGACACGGTGAAGACTGAGATGAGAGGGTTAGTTGGTTTGCTCATAGAAGGTTGTAGCCAAATATTACGCCCCAGTGTCCAAATCCTGCCCTGGTGAGGGAGCGCGTGGTCGATTCTGGTCATCGAGATAAGGCTGCACACCACTCCTAGTGATGCAGTTCCATCGACACAGAGATTTTTCTCCCAAACCCGGTAGAGAATTGCGGAGCACATGGATTCGACCCCCTGTCTTCATGCACGCGAGGCGGATGCTCAACCTCTACGCCATCGCTGCTTCATTCATGTACTTTCTCCTTTCATTGTGTTTTTTCCCCCAAAGTCTACTTGCCTAAGATGGTGCCTTGTTTCCTCCCGTGAGCTCGACCGGAACACTAGTTAAGACGACTGGCATCCCTTACTCTGCTTAAAAGATCCCTCAAACAGCGTACATGTACTGGTACATGTACAATGTCGGACCAGATGATTAAGTAAACAGTGTGAGCATTCAGTCCTGCACAAAGGCCTTTCAAACTAATCTCCAATAAACCTACTGGTTGGTCAAGTGGGTCCGTGTGACAACCCCAAACTTTCTAACTTTCTTTTCCTATTATTCTCTGCCTCCTACTGCAACGTTTATATATGGCTTGAATGTACTCGTTTGCCCTGAAACACAGTCGCTTACCTGTTTTCTGAATCGCATTCCCTGCCCCTGTCCACATACGCTTTTTGATTTCAGCTAAGATGTGATTCTCTCACATACATTTTTGTTTAGCCTACTCTGGTCTGTTGCAGCCTCTCAACGTATTCCTTATCATTTTCCTCTAGGCCAAAAATGTAGCATCACCGTTTAATTTTCAAGCGAATACCAGTTTGGATGAGGTTAATACAACTACTTCGAAGCGAAGTTCTTTGAGTAGAGCGATAGGAAAGAGGCGCACTGCTCACCTCTGTTACTGTACTTTTTTCCCGTTAAACAATCGAATCGAACTGCTAAACGCCTATCACAAACCTCAGTGGTGCTTACAAATACAAGGATGCGTCTGCTTAAAGAGACTGAGGAGCTCTTCAATTAAAGCGCTAAACACATGCTACACATGAGGCCCGTGACACGTCTAGTTGGTTCTGAGGGCGAGCACAGGCCAGCTGAGAGCACCAGAAGCTTCTTCAGAATAGGCGTGCCTTGCACTCCTCGCTTCGAGAAAGAACAGTTAAAACTTTCACTTTTTATTTCTCAGCACAGTATAGGAAAAATGCTGCTCCACGCCATAGCAAACGTGTCTGGTACGGTTCAATTGTCCTAAGTCTGCAATAAGCGTTATATTTTTCACGAGTAGAACAAGTACGTGACATGCATCGCAACTGTAAGCTTGCCCTCCTCAGAATGTGCTTCGATATAGAGTATTTTTAATGGGGCTGCGTTGAATGGAGCTGTGCCTACCAATGTTTTGCTTTTATGGGTTTTTCGCACTGGTACTCCACTTTATGACGACCTTGGGGCCGAGAAGCTGCATAATTTGTGCGTTCCACTGCTTAACGTCCTGAGAAGATAAAGGGCGTTTGTGATGAAAGCGTCTTTTCCGGCACAGTGCACTGCATGTGAATGTTCGTAGAACGGTAAGTTTCGTTTCTTTTTGAGAGATTTAAATACCTCACGGTGGCAAGATCTACATGTTTCTCCGAGGTTAATTTCAGGCATAGTAGCAAGTTTTCCTACAAAGTGAACTGTCGCTGGTTGAAAACGTACAACCTTTACATGAATAATGTAATTGTAAAGTGATTAGCAAAGATTTCTCTATTTTACTTGGCATGCTGTACTTCCACTGAGAAGCATTTCCTACAGTCACTGTACGCGGCCTCGCCTGAGAAAGAAATTAAATAAAGCGTACCAGTCGAGGCGCAAAATTTTACAAGGCAACTAACGATCAGGGAATGTCGAAGTACTGGCCTTCTTGAGAAACGCGAAATACACTAGAACAGGGGTTCTAACCACAATTCTCGAATACATGTGCTCGTAGCTACTCCTCCTTAAATGTGTACGTAGTGGAGCTGTGAGAACCTGAAATGGACGTGATCATTGTGTCGTGGTATTAGAAAGCAGAGAGGCTGGCAGCGGAATATGAAAAACTGAAGCGCGGTATTTCGAAACCCAAAGTGCGATAACTACTTGCGCTGCCACCAAGGCTTGCCAGGCAATTCCGTGTTTCTGGAGGCCATCATGCCTCAACGATATGTTATGATTTCGCGGTGCGCATACGCCAATCATTGTTTAACTTCATATGGTTGTTTCCCATTACAGTCTTCTCTTACACTTTCGCCCAGAGCAGGGTACAGAGCTGGGGTACCCTTTCCGAGTTAACCTTCCCACCTCTTCTTCACTGCCTCGTTCAATAATGTCTTGCCGAGAATTGCTCCCTCTTTTATGTGAACAAATGCCCAGCAAGTAGCTTGCGGTTACAGGCACTACAGAGAGTATTCCCTCGTTTTTTACAGAAAGTCGTTCTTACCAGTGATGAGAGCCACTTTTTCCTTGAGATCAGACATGTTGACTGGCTCCGGCAGGTTTGCGCAATGAATTTCGCAAATGGAAACTCAGCAGAGCTATTAATCAGCAGGCAATGCCCTAGTGCATTCAGGCCGAGCATATGTAGCTGTGCCGGTGACGCCGGATGTATGCGCTGGCCTGTATATGTGCTGCTGTAAAGCTTTCCTTGTTTCTACGTTTGTTGCATTTTGCTATTTGTGCTGGTTCAAGCAGATATATTTGTTCGAGCGAAAAACGTAGACAGCTGCAAAAAGTAAAGTTCAGAAATAAAGCGCATGGCTGCACATCTGTGGCAACGACCTGCGGCGTTTTGGTTCTTTTTCTCCACCAGAAATAATGCCGGAAATGCGACTTGTTCCGAGTTTTCAGTGCTTTTTGCGTCAATAAAAGGTGCACAGTCCATATTACTGGGGCATGATGGTTCATTTAGACCAAAAGAAGACTTTATTTTATAACTAACGTGGCACTTTCTGGATTTATAATAGTGACTTAAGCTTGTGATCGTAGCCTTCTGTAAGCCACTTGTGGGCATGTATTTATTTTTATTTCTTTCTTTCTAATCACGAGCGAACCTTCATGCTCAAGACATTTTTAAGAAAGGTGGAAAACGAAAATTACAGCTGCAACTTCGACAACTGAACATTTCTGTGTTAGTGCTGACTGCCTGGCGAAAATACGCGCACTGTAGCGAAGCGTTTAAATGCATAAACATCTGTCAAAGCTTATGAAACGATTGACGCGATATTAAGAAGCGCTCGTCGCATAGCATAGCTCAACAAGGCCAATGAACACCTTGTTCTTGCCGGCGTGCGAGAGGGAATATCTATCGCTACTCAAGTAAGCTCCTCTTAACCACAATTTTAAATTGGTTGAATCGTCTTTATGTAGGGGAAACATGCTGCAACGTTTTACTGGACACCTGCAAGGCTTGACTTGCGAGGCACCTTTCCAGCGCAGTTATTATCATCGGTTTTATAAGGGATCAGTAATAAAATCAGTTTAAACTTTACGCTTGTCGCGTAAGACTTGTCTCCAGTGTGTCGTTGTATCATCATCATCAGCTTGATTACACCCACTTCAGGGCAAAGGCCTCTCGTATGTCTCTCCTATTAGCCCTGTCCTTTGCCAGCTGCACCCACCTTATGCCGCCAAACCTCTTAATCTCATCCGCTTATCTAACCTTCCCCCGCCCACTGCTACGCTTGCCTTCTCTTGGAATCCACTCCGTTACCGTTAAGGACCAGCGGTTGTCTTCCCTTCGCATCACATACCTTGCCCAAGCCCATTTCGTCCGCTTGATTTCGACTAGGATGTCATTAACCCACGTTTGTTTCCTCGCCCATTCTGTCCTATTCCCGTCTCTTAACGTTACATCTATCACTTTTCTTTCCATGGCTCGCTGCAATTACCCTAGCAAATACCTTGTAAGGAACGGACGATAAGCTGATGGTTCTGTAATTTCTAAAGTCCTTGGCGTCTCCTTTCTTAAGAATTAAGATAATGTTAGCGCTCTTCTAAGCTTCTCGTACGGTCGCGGTCATAAGGCATTGCCTATACAGGGTGGCTACTTTTTCTAGCACAATCTCTCCACCTTCCTTCAACGGATCTGCTGCTACCTGGTCCTCGCCACCACCTTTTGCGCTTTGCATTGCTCCTAAGGATTTCTTTACTTCTTTTTATACTTGCGAAATTAGTTGTTATTAAGAGCCATGAACAAGCACCTTCTAAGCTGAGCGCCCAGCGGTGGCAAACTTGTTACGAAATGGTGGACGCAACTGGAACGTTAGCCAAGTTTTATTTGTAATTAGGGCATCTGCAACCTTTGTCTGAAGCTTTATAATTTCGCTGGGATTTGTGTCATGACGAAGCGTCAGCAAAAGCTCCCACGGAATTCTGCAGTCTCCATTCCGGGAGTGCAAAATATGCCACTGTTTCCCAACTTTCGTTAGTCGGAGTTTCCACAGGCAGCTCTGTCAGCCTCGATCAACATTCCGCAATGCAAGTCCTTTCTATTGCTGCCGACAGCCTGCATATGTCAGGCATATAGGCCTTCTGATCTTTGCAGCCAGGTGAATACAAAATATGACAAACTTAGCATTATGCTATACATTTGGATTCGGAGTGCATGTTCTCACAATAGAAAACAGAGTGCGGCAGAACGGGCCTGTGAACGATTACGCAATTGCGTTATCTCATGACCTAAGGCCTGCCTTCATTGTGAATAAATGCAAATCAGCGTTTTTAAAAACTTTAAATATGTCTTACATTGTGTTCTGATTCGTGAGTACCATATACTACGAAAGCTCTAAGTTGCAGAGGCATGCTTTTCTCACTAATATAAAACTGCGTAAAAGAACGGAAAGTTTTATTGAGTACCCAAATAGAACTTTGAACAAGGAGTTACCAGCGAAAACACAAACGCGCAGCCACATAACAAACGTATTACACACGGGCGCAAGTCGACTGCAGTTGCTAAAATCGCAACTTATCTTACCATTTCTTGTCAGAAGTCACGTGCCTTTACGTCGCGAAGAATAGACAGCCTTCAATTCATGTGCTCTATGCGGGCGACCGCTCTCATGGGCGCCGTTTTATGCATCAACACGGGACAGAACAGGGAAAAAACAGACAAGGCAAGGCTCTTCTCCCCTGGGATTCTGCCTTCACACCTTGTCTATTTACGCTGGGGCCCGTCCTTGTTGATGATAAGAAACGTTTAGCATGATGCACAAATGAATGACCGACGATTATACGTGTTTAAGACGACGCCTTCGTTTAGGGCCCCCAGCGTTCGCTCAGCACCAACCGCCCTTGGCTTAAGGAGGCAGTTTTTCTCCATCGCTCTCCACCTCATAAGATGACCAACCGCACATTAGTTGCGTAGCTTCCTCCCCTTTGTTTCCGTAATAAAGGACATGTTTCAGTCAGTTTATCTCATATGATATAATTACTTCTCATCAGAAAAGAAAGCACTGGAATGCCTTTCACTACACGGCTCAATATTCCCTTCTTGTCAACGGCAGCGCACTTTCCAATGTGAGCACTCTAGTGTTCCCTTACATGCGTCTTTACATAAAGCCAATGTACGTGCACAAAGGAGTGCAGCCTAATTTTTCAAGAAACACGGTAAATTTTTTATAAAAAAAAACGTATATAGTAAAAGATGAAAAAACGTCGCTTTTGCAATTTCGTCAAATCGCATAGTCATATCCCAGAAACACATAAAATAAAACTGTTCTACCAGCATATTTTTGTTCAGCAATTAGAAGGACTGGAAGTTTGGAGGAAGCGCAGAAACATATTTGGCTTTTTGAACTTTGGAAAAAAATCCCAAATATCGCTCAAAGTGTTCGTTCCAACAAGAGCAGTTTTTAGGACAATGGGGCAAGAAGGAGTGAGCACTTAAGGCTGAAATTTCCCCTTTGTATATATAGGCCCTGTCTGCTACCCGCTGCAAAATGGGCAATCAGATGTGCTAGATTGTCTCTAATTAGGTGTTGAAATGTTCTGCAATGCATAAAATGAAATGGTAAAATTTCAGTCCAAGTGACAAAAATGCACAGCGCAGATTTCCTGAAATGCCTGTATTTTACTTGAAATTCTCTTTATTATCTATTTTATCTAATATCTATTATATTATCTATTATTTAAAGTATGAAATTAATGCCTGCTGCAGACCACACTTCAATCAGTTACCATTTCTTTATATTCACCAGAAAAAAGTAACGGCCATTAATTCGAGTTTGAGGAGAATGCTTGTGCATGCAGTTCAGATATGATTTGAAAGTATTTTCTCCCGTCCCGTCTGTAACCGCTTTTCGATTGTTTACATCGACGTTCACCAACCAGCCCATCTAAGCCCTCTTCTAGAATTCATTTCTTTGCAGCCTTGCTTCTAATTCGCTAAATGTTTATATGACCTCTTCTTTATGTAATGTCTCCCCATCTGCCTAATGCCAGGAGAAAAAAAAATTCTGCCCTTCCAAACGTGCATGTTTTTATATTGTCTTATTTTTTTGCATTAATATCACAGGTTGTTAGTTTATTACCTTTTTTTTGCTTTCATATGAATTTCTTATGACCGTAGACACCCAATAGAAAGTTTTGTTTGTGAGTTTAAAAGATAAATGTTTTCGAAGCAGAATATAGTATCTGATTTTGAAATGGCTTTTTATGGCTCAGTAAATTTCGGCATAGGTACCAGTGGTTCTTTACACAGAACATTGACCTCGCAGATTAGCCAACTAACGGTCTTGTTTGCGTATGCATAATGTTTTAGAGCTTAGTGAAAATACAACGAAGATTCTGCCTACAAAGTGCTCTCTTCCACTTCGGCAATGATTTCAGTTTCAATGTGCTAGACGAAGGTGCCTTTGGTGCTGCGTGAACATCGTCGAACAAGACTGCCTGTTCAGGTGCAAGTCTTTGTTTCTGTAAAGCGTATTAACAATCAAAAGGGAACCTTTTACGTCATTATTCCAACAAGTATTGATTCGGAGGAAGAAGTGCGTCTCTGCTAAGGTGGACACACACCGCTCGTTGGGAAAACCTCATCATCCACGTAAATACGCTCATATCTCGGCGGACTCCTGAGGAAAGGGTTGAAGGATATGAACACAGAAAGAGAAAAACAGGCGCTGTAGTGGAGGGCTCCGGAATACTTTCGAAATTTTCAGGACATTTCACATGCGCAGACATTACACAGCACAAGGATGCCTCTTGGCTTTCGCCTGCCTTAAAACGTTCCTGGTAATAAGGCAACAAAACAGGGAAGGAGAAAAAACTAACCGCCGCAAGGCGACCGCGGTGCTAAGCGATAACGCTGAGCAGCGTGCGGGGGGGGGGGGGGGGGGGGCTTTTTGAATTTTCCAAGGACACAGCATTTCGGATCATCGACAAATCTTATTCTTTTTCTGCCTTGCTTCCAAGTTCCAGGTGCCTTTTCTGTGACCAGGGTTTATAGTTTTCTCGCGCGTGTGATTTGCTCAAGTGTTCCTTAAATTTTGTCATGCCTATTCGTGAAACTGCCATATCTTTAACTAGGTTTTCTGCGCGCTGCAACTAGAAAAGTCTTTTTAGCGGCATAAAATCCTGGTTTTTTAAGTGAAAAACTATTCCTACTTATCGCTTATATGCTCCAAATTGCTCACCTCAGTCATATGCTTCTAGGTACAAAAATGACGGAAGCGACTGCAGATAATTTCTTAAACCAGCGCATTTATGTCAGAAGCTACGTAGTGTGTGCAAACAAGCGAAAATAAGGAACTGCAAAGGTTGGGGGGTGGAAACGAAGAAGAGGGAATTTTTACCGTTGGTATCGGTACTCAGTCGGCGTTTTCCTTCAAGCGGTTATGGGAAAAATCAGAGCGCAGGCTTATATTACACTGGTGCTGAGCTGCACGTGAACTCATCCCGATGAAGATGGAGATGCAAACCTTATTTCCTGTTTCCGGCATCGTTTGATGGCAAGCCGCCAGCATAATTGGCGAAAACGACATCATAGGAAAATTCGGAGGGGACACTTAAGCACCGCCTTAAGTGATTGACGCGATAGCGCTATAGGTTAATTTGGATATATGCAGAAGGTCAGTCTCTAATTTACATTCATAGATCCCTGACAGTCCTCATACCCTTCCTAGCGCATTGGTGCAGTGGTTAAGCTATGCGTTACTCCATTGCGATGGCAGGCTCACCCCGCGGTGGGCGTTGTGCGGGCAGGTTGCTCTTCCCGAGCGACCAATCATTGATTTTATTGCCACATGCCGCGGTAGCCAGTTAGCTCAAAACCGCTGCGCAGGGCGTGATGACGCTGCAAATTCACATGATCTAGGTTGCCCACCTGCCTCCTTGGCTGCTCTCATTGGACCACGTGCCAGAGCCACGCCCTTGATTTTATCTTACAACGCCGACAACACCGACGCTAGATTTTCTGATGAACGGGGCCTTTAACGCTATCTTTCAAACTAAACCCCACTTCTCTTGTTGCTATTTGGAGGCTCTAGAGTGTGCCACTTTGGAATACGTACGTGCTTTCTGTGTGTGGTATTCGCTGCTACAAAACACACGTCACAAAAATATGTGTGTGCAGATGCAACAAATAGGCCTAATCCAGGACTGACCATGTGGCCTGTCAGCTTGGAGGAACAAGGCTGTTGACCGCGACATCGTCACAATAGATCGACATCATTGACTCTAGCCGGGCCTCCTCTGAGAGGCATTTGCCCTTTTATTGTTAAGTTGTATCTCACTATATGGAGCTGAAAACCAGTTGTCCGATGGCTATTAATGAAGCAGTCAACGAGTATTCTTCTGTTGTCATTCTTTCCATAATAGCACTGGTACCCTCGGATATTTTAAAGGCTAGTTCTTTCTGTAGGTTTACTCATAGACTTCGTTTCCGGTGCGCACACAGCGGATTAGGCGACAGCTGGAATCAGCAACAAAATGTATATATCCTCATGAGCTCACCGGTGCTTCGCACACGAGAGCCTCATGGATGTTAGCAATGCACCACAAAACCTCTCACATGGCCAGGGTTTCTATCATTAAGTCTGGCTTGTTTTCTATTGTGTCTCGGCGTTCTATAGGAAAAAAAAATGATGTATCAGGAACGAAGGACGAAGGAGACAGTACGCGCATGTCGTCAATTGCTTCGGATTGTGGATAATACATTTGTAGCAACGCTTCCTTTTGGCAACACGAATTGTCAGTGGCTGTCTAAATGGAAGTGTGCGGGGTACTGAGAGCAGCCTGGTTGCAGTTCTTTTACCAACAGAACTTACAGGCATGGACAGCAAATTGCAGCTATAACTAGAATATTTCTACATTTTGCAACCACTGTGGATTGCTTTATAGGTGAGGTTTAAGTTTCAAGGGGTAGGAACCTGGAAAAATATATGCTTATTTTTCACTTCAAAATTAAAAATGCTGCAAGATAGATTTGATGAAATACACAGGTTTAATTTTATTATATGAACAAAAATTTTGTGACATACTATTTAGTAATTTTGCAATGCAAGTTCAGCTCGATTTTACTGAAGGGAAATAAATAACTGGTAACTAGTACAGGTTTTATCATTTGTATCGCTCAAATCACAATGCCTCCGAGTGGGTCGCTGGTACTAGTTGGCCTCTTCATTAATGAATGAAAGCATCTCAAAATCAGTACCGTTATTATTCCATAGCTCTAATTCACTAATGTACTGCCTGCGGAGTGACAGTCACATTAAAGTCCCTTTTGTTAGACAGTACTTCGAGTGCGGGAGTTGATGTAACGGTTCCGTACGTTACAGTAAAAGATGGTGTAAGGTGAGGCCGAGTCGTCGCCGATCTCCGAACGGTGGCATGCTCATCTTGCTTCGTAGTTCCAGCGGCATACGGAGGGCTCAGATCGTTGTCGGTTGCCGATGTCCCCACAGTCGGATGCTCATCTTGCTTCGTAGTTCCAGCGGCACTGGGAGGGCTCAGATCGTTGTCGGTCGCCGATGTCCCCACAGTGGCATGATCATCTCTCTCCATAGTTCCAAAGGCATAGGGTGGGCTCTGATCGTTGTCGGCAGCCGATGTCCGCACAGTGGCATGCTCATCTTGCTTCGTATTTCCAGCGGCGTAGGGAGGGCTCAGATCGTTCTCGGTCGTGGGGTCCTGACGTTCTTCTCGTGTGGCTGCGCCTCGGCGGAAGACAAACGTCGGATATTCGTGTCTTCTCCCGCTGGTCATTAGCGCTACAAAAAAGGTCACCAACAGCGCCACGACCACGCACAGTACAATGAGTGGTTGTCGTCCTTGGGCAGTGGCATGGCCACCTCTCGCGGAGTTCCCGGCGGCATCCGGCTTGAGCGGTGCAGGGTTTGAATAATTCGATGTCCGTAAGTACTCCCTCGCAGTGAAGTAGTCGCCTGTGTGCGACTGCGTGCCATCTGAGATAGTCGCTCTGCGGTCCCAAGATTTACGCGGCGACTTCCTTCTTGGCATGGCACACTAAATGATGCAGGCTCCTGGAAAACATTCGGCTTCTTCTTCTTCCTCTTAAAACATGGCACATACCCACATGAGGGGATTGGCCAAGGTGTAGTGGCATACACAAGGCTTCTTCTTCTTCTTCGTTCTCTTAAGGCATGGCACTAAACAAGGCTACCACGCATTCCTTCGTCACCTTTTACTACGCTAAGCTTGGCTAAATCATAAGCGCGTTACTCCGTTCTTGTCGACGGTACCGCGCCCCAAATTCAGGCGTCGCCTAATTTCTGAGGAAAACGCTGTTACATAAAGTAAAGCAGTACCAAATGCAGCGTAAAACGCAACGCACACAAAGAAAACCAGGTAAAAAATACGCGGTCTGGGAATTCATGCTCTTTAAATTAAAGAGCACTTGTTCTTGCCTTCCTTCATATGCGTCTCCGTTGTCGTGGTGCCAGAAGAGTATGGATCTGTAGCAACTCGGTCAACGTTGCACCGGAAGGAGAAAAAATTGTTTTACCAAGGGAATTGAAATTTCTTTGTTAAGCGTCGAGAACCGGTCCGCTAATCTATAGCGTCGCAAAGCCTGATGGCAATCAACACTCCAAATTGTGCTGCTATGCCATCTTAGAACATTGAAGAAGCGCATCTTATTAGGCCAATTGTTTCATGGTAACGAAAAAAATCATGAAAAAAGACGCTTTCTGAAGAAAAGAAGTTGTCAGAAGGACCGTGAGGGCAAATAAAATATAATATTCATAAAGCATTACGCCAATTTGCTTCCAGGCGGCACTGCTTAACCAGAAGCTGTGGGACAGCGGCGTTCGCAACAGAACATTTCGTCATTCGTGCAAAATTCACCATGTCATCACCTGGGTCAGAGGACGTGCAGGTCTTGATGGCAGTGTTAGAGCCAATGCCCTATCTCGAGGTTACGCCTACCAAGCAGAGCACACTGACTCTATCCTCTATCCCCTCTGAACCAATTTCTCAACCCGCCTAGACACCCTTCGTCTAAATAGTCGTCTCTGCCACTCGCCACATTACAACTTTCCCCGGCTGACTTCTGCCACCTATGACGCATCTGGACACTCACCTTGCCGAATCTCCAGCACCTACACAGCATTCTCCCAACATTATACGCAGATACATGTCTCTGCTATGATGATATTCCTATATTTTGGCACATTACAAGGACACGCAACGCTAACGCCACCCAGTTTAAGCGTCCACGGCGGCGCTGGAGCCGTGGGAGGTGATGGTGGAGAGCGGCACCCGGGAAGAACAGGGGGCTCCTGTCGCCATCGCCAAAGCGTTGGCAGAAGCTAATGGTTAATGAACTGAGGACCCCACCACAAATCCGGCCCGCTCACCTTTTACATAATAAATGTTTATTTTCTCTTTTCGTTTTCTGAACGGTAGCCTCACAGGGTGGATGGATGAATGGATGAAAGGATAGATCGATAAGAGCAACCCCTATGAATCGGGGTGGTAGCAGTTGTCACCATTCTAGTTACTTTTTTGCATTCATTTTTTTCGTTATTCTTCATAAAGGGTGCTATAAATTGGTTCATATTTCCGTCATTTGCTTTATCACATTTTTAATTCTGTACTTCTAATTATATTTCACCTCACTGTTTTTGACCCACCTATCCTCCAATCGCTTTTTGCTTTTTCTACCCGAGATTCATTCGCACGACCATTCTAATCTCTAACCTGTAGGCCCTCACGGCGGCTGACTGCGCCTGCAACGATATCCGCTTTGATACCGTCATTTTTAAGAATCATGTTTATGTTTCTAGAGATTTACCACATACCGAATATACTTCATCTTCTCGGTTTTATTTCATTTTGTATATGCGCGTTCTTGCTTCAAAGATAAGGGCACTGCCTGTTGAATTAGCATAGAACAATTCCTTCCTTATGTGCCTTTTCCAACTACGGTATAATTCTACACTTTGCTTCTTTTCCATATAACTAATCCAGTATTTACCAGGGGCCCTATTCTCGACACGCATGGCCGCCGTTCGCCGCCATATTGTCTCTCTGATTGGCTCATTGGGCGATCACGTGCAAGTCACGAGTTTTAAATCTGTGGCGCGAAACCATCAGGCTTCGAAATAGCTTTTTGCCGTGACGTCAAAATGACGTGCACTTGAAGACTGATTTTTAGCACAGTTATATTTTGTGCCGGGTTGGTAAATTTAAATGTCTGTGGAGGAGAAACGAAGCTACAGCTGGCATGGAAGAAAACACTTGGCTCGTTTTAGCAATTTTGAGAAAAACAAGTTCGTACTGTGAGGGTTGCTTCCTAGAATGTGATTGGCTGGAGGAATGTCACGTGATTCACGTGATACTCAAGCATAATTCAGTGAGGTCAAAATGACGTTTAGTGACGCAAAGGAAATGCTGCCATTGCTGAAAAATGCCCCATTTGGCCGCCATAATTTGAGACGGCCGCAAGATGGTCGAATTATGGTGGACATAGTCGAATTATGATCACACTGATTTATACGGCTGTTAGCTCACCGTAGTTTGGTAGGCGCTTATTTGAAGTAATAAACTGTTCAGAAACATGGTTGTTTTGAATGTAGAAGCATTGAAACGGCGTTATAATGGTACCTCTTAATTAAGCAGCCTTTTAGAGCCTTAATTACCAGAGCGTAATTTCACACCCGTATGAGGACTCTAGCTGCGCTCCCGTTTCAAACGCTTCTCTCATGCTAAGAAATTATCGGTCCGCGCGGTCGCGGTTGCTACAACGAGGATATGGCGGCGTCCGTAGCTGCCGTTTGTTGTCACGGGCTGCGAAAAGCGAAGCATTCGTGAGTGCGCCTCAGTGTTTTCGAAGGACTGCCCGGTTCGTGAATGTGACTGCCTGGCCAGCGATATATGGTGTGGTGGCTGTGCAAGAAGATTTGCGGCAAGGGGCAGCGCGTGAGCACACTGGTCTGCCTTAAACATGGTATTGTAGGTGCTCCGGCCGTTACACTGATCCTGTGTTTCAAGGCGCGATCGGTAGCTGTGAACGTCTGGACACCAATTAGTTCAGTGTTTGCCTCTATTTACACGCTGTCGCTGACCTGATATTCAACTGCGTGAGTTTAGAGAGGGTGGCACAAAGGGTTGTCTGCCGGCTGAGCAACATGTTTCCAGAATGTGTTCGGCTTGTCGGCGGGACTGCTCATCAGTGCATCATCTGTGTGCATCAGTGTCTGTGTGCATAAGGGCAGTTTCTGAAAACAGCGGTGTCAGCAAGGCAGCGTACATGTGCCGGGTACATCGTCTCGAGCATCGATGAGGTAAGGGAAACAGCAACGAAAAATTGCTGTTGACTTTCTTCAGATGGCTGCTTGCAAGGTTATTCATATTGATGGCTGGTGGCTTTCTTCGGGTGTGTAATAACAAGTCCCTTATGTTCCTATTCTTTTTTGGTCGCATGCAAACAGCTATGAATCTCATGGCACATTTATTTGCAGCCTATTAAGCGAGGAAGCCTTGCGCAAATAAAAACAGCATTTCAAAATAGTCTTGTCTGTAAAGTAAAACGCACAACGAGTTTTCAGATTACTACAGTATGCGGATGTGGGTGACTCGTAGGGCGTCTGCATGTCTATGGTTTTCTTTCATTGCACACAAACACAATGGCTTGGCATCTGCATTTTGATAAATGCAGTTGCAAAAGCATTCGTGTAGTGAGATTTTAGTGCAGTTCAATATTCTGAGGTAAAGTTAACCTTGGACTTCCCCTACAATGTGCCTTGTAGCAGTTGCCTTCCCTTCAACACAATAAAAATAAATATGTAATAATTATGTATACCCATCAGTCTGGCTGTAGTCAAGCTGTTTTCACAGTTTTGTTTTACTTCCTCCATCATTTTGATAGAGATGACCAATAAAATATAACTGTTACAAAAGCAGTTTATTTGAGTAGTAGTTACGGTCATACATGAAACTTTAGTTTAATAATTACAGCCCTGTGATGTCTCGCATTTGAAAGTCTTTTCTCTTGTGTGTATGAAACTTGCATTGCACTCAAGCTCACGCACTAAAGACAGTGTTGATTGCCTTCCAGGTGACATGTGTATAATGTGCCTCTTCGATGCATCACTGCTATGCTAGGAAGTCATGTGCTGAGGAATGCTGCTGCAAGGTTCAACATCGTTCACCTCTCAGCTAGAGTGCTTCTCAAGCAAAGAATCATTCTTTGGAAGGGTTGCATTGGATGTCTTCACAGGTGTCAAGTGCTGTACATATGGAACAGGATTCTTTTCAAAGGCGATCACAACTTGCACTGTGCGACCCATTGCATGCATCCGCACTTAGCTGCAGGACTCACTGCCATAGTTTTCACCTGTAGTCATGCTATGATCAGTCTATGTAAACATTTTTTGTGCTTCAAGTTTCATTGCACACAGCAAGAAAGCTGTTCAGGTCTGATTTTTGTGTTGCTCTTTAAACAGGACCAAATTTTGCTTTCAGTTTGTCACTAGAGTGTGTAATGACAGGTGTGTTTGATGTGTAGACTAGGCTTTTCTCTAATGCTGTAGTTCTTCACGTGACAGGAAGCGCAGAAGAAACTTTAATCCTACCATCTGCAAATTGGCCGGATGTGTGCTTAAACACATGCTTTAACGCTACTGAACAGTTGCTAATTCTTAATGTACTGCAATGCTGTGTGCTCTCTTTATGCAGAATGTGCATGTTGGTGCTTTAGTGCAGTGAAACAGAGGAAGTCACCAAAATGTTTTTCTCCTGCCAGCAGAGCTTTTAACCAGTACTTCTCTTCCTGTTAAAGGTTTGTGCTCCATGACGTGATTACTGCTTCACTGAAATTTCTTGACATGCACGAAACATAGTGATGTGTATGCAGTCATTTATCACATCTTGCTCAGGGCGCAGTCTGATTTTGTAGGCAACTGTTCGTCCGATAGAAGGTCCCTAATGTGTTATCTGTGTGCTCACAGAGCAAAGCAAGCTTTGTCTCCTTACATTTCTTTGCCTCTGTGCCTGTTTTCTACTGTTGCTTTTAAATGCTATGTGTAGTGATACAGCAATCCACTAGTTTTCCTCTGAGCAAAAAGTGAGGCAACTCTTTCATGTTTGCCATCTGCCAAGCTTGTATGAATGAAAGACAAGGCAGCTGTCTGCTAGTTCGACCAGTTTCGCTGTGTAACGCCCCGCTTTTACCAACCTTGTTGCTGGCACTTTGCTTCTTGGCTGCTGCTAATGCTGTTAGGCGAATTTGACAAAAATTCCAGACAATCTGTTCAACCTATGTTTCTTTGGTAAAACTGGGGCATCAATGGACGCATTGCTATTTTTTGATTCAATACAGGAATCTACTGGATTTGGCACTTCGTGAAATGGGCATTATCAATGTGCACATATACCGCATCACACTTCTTTCACACATTGCAACTTGTCTTGTTACCGGAGAAATCTGCCTCTGTGACCCTGATGTGTGCGGGATTTTACCACTTGTGCTGTGTGGCAGCAGCAATCGGCTCATTACTGTCATTGCCATCACATGTCCTGCAGCAGTCATGAAATTTTCTTTTGTATCAAAAACAAATGTGTTTGTTGTGATACTTTGCAGAAAGGAAGTTTGTTCCTTGCTCCGAAATTTTGCTTGAGCTTCAAAAGAAAATTGGAAGCAAAGCAATTGATTTTTTTAAAACAAGCTAATATATCAGGGGGCTCAAATTTTGTGCAATATATCTTCCAGTGCACTCAATTTCCACTAACATATTGCAGTTTTCTCTGCCTTTGTATCACAGCTGATTTGTTTAGTCAATAAAATGCACCAGTTTCACTTACATCTATCCTGATCACCAGTTTATTGTCTACTTTACCCAGTACTCAGGCCTTCCCTTCCGATTAACTGTGTCAGTGCCACCAATGTCTAATCCCACCTCTATGTAAAATTATCTATGCATGCGTGGCTGTGCTGATGTTCGGCAAAAAAAGGCGCAAATGACTAAATGCATGAGAAAATTGCATTCAACCCTTTAGGGCACTTTGTACACAACTGCGTACATTGCGAAATAATTTTTCTCGTGGTTTGCTTTAGTTGTCACTGATTTATTCATTTCAATCCCATTTAGCATCCATCATCCTCTAAATAGGGTGCTTTTTATGGTTGCAGCACATATTTTTCTGGCAGAATACAACAGCATAGCAACTGCTCCAGTATGTATGTTTGTAAACAATGCCTAGATCAAAAATTGGAATGCTTGTTCTGCTTTGTATTTGACATTTCTGTTTTGGTTTTTAATGGTGCGCCAGCTGTCTTCAATTGTAATGAATTGCAGGGTTGTAGTCAAGTCTTCAGGCCACATGGTCTGCTTTTGATCCCCGAAGTGCAAAACTCAGTGTTCTTGAAGCTTAAAGGGCCTTGAAAGGCTAAAACAAGGGTTTTCCTCACCTTGCAGAAGTTTATAGCATGATGGGTGCCTTGAATACTCCACTACACAGCTAAAAAGTGAACCCTGTGGCGTGAAGTCTTCACGTAGGGGTCTACATGCACCGTATCGGTGCAATTCCTACTGCTGACTTCTCCTTTTAGCTGTGTATTGTATGGTGCTGTGAGGATAATTTATTTCGTGTTGAACAATCTCCTGTGGTTTATTAATTATTATGAATACATCCTATGTGGTGCACACATTAAAAAACCTACCGAAAGCCAGTGGCTACCGTCGCTGGCTAGATTGCTTTTTGTGCATCCTGGAGACTTATCTTAATAGTACCCTAACCAGAACACTACCGCTGTCTGTATTGGTGCCTCCCATATGTTGTCCTGAGGGCGACATCTACATTGAATGTCTTGCCTATTTTCTGTCTAATCTTACGCTTTTGTTTTTCCTGCCATGTTCCTGCCTCTATTGCTGCAATATTTGGCTGTATTAAATTTAAAAAAGCGGTTACCAATTTTATGTGTTCCCCCACTCTTCTTTGTATACTTCTGGGCCTTCAGAGTATGGAAATAAATTAATTTCCTCCTTGTCTGTAGTGCTCCTAAGTTTACTGTCATGTTATTGTTCTCCTTCAGCTCTTCGGCTCATGGTGCCGCTTAGTTGTCTCTTTAAATACTGCGTGCAAGACCAACTGGAATGCTTGGCCCCAAAACACATGTTCGGGCTTTGTGTGGCGTGTACTAGGCAATGAGTGTGCATACATGAACATTAAATTAAGTTTCTTGCATCACACAAATAAACCTGCCGCGGTGGCTCAGTGGTTATGGTGGTTGGCTGCTGACCCGAAAGACGCAGGTTCAATCCCGGCCGCAGCGGTAGAGGCCCATGTACTGTGCGATGCCAGTTCACGGCAAAGAACCAGAGGGGGTCGAAATTATCGAGAGCTCCCTACTACAGCATCTCTCATAGCTTGAGTCGCTTTGGGATCATAAACCCCATAAAACAAAGCAAATAAAGCAAGTATCTTGCACATTGCATGTGTCTTACTGTAATATGGTGTCGTCACCGATATTTACTCTCTACCTCTATGTTCATCCCCTGCCCCTTTGTGGAATAACAGGTGAAGGAACTTTTCCTTATCCCTCTCCACCTTTTCTGGCATATATCTTTCTCTCTTACTTGGAAGCTTGCTGTACTGTACTTGATCAGGCATCTAAAGGAGCTGCTTGATTTTATGGTAGGTGCATAACTGTTATTCTACAACGAAGAAACTTCAAGACGCTGCCTGACTCGTGTTGCTTGTATGGACAGCAAGGGAGGTGAGGCGGCCTGTAAGTGCTCAAGAAAATAATTTTGCCCCACCTCACAGAATGTTGTGCTTACTTGCATCGCACATATAGTGTAGCTGCTTCTGTGTGGTGGTCGTGAGTGTTACGCATTCACTTGAACAAGTAGAAAAAATGTATGCCTTTCTAGAAAGGGAAAAACAAGCAGAATTGCTGACAGCATTTCTAATTTTTATGAAGTAATATATGTGCCACTTACATCACAAAAGTGCATGCGTGCAAGCTTGCGAAGCAAAATATGAGTACATCACTGAATTTTGTGAGGATACGCTCTATTCAAATTGTGTGTGTGTGTGGGGGGGGGGGGGGGGGGAGTTTTCGCTTTGTTTTATGTTGTTTGTTATTAATGCCAGAAAAAAATCTTTTTTCCCCGGCTTTGCACATTTAAGTTGACAATAAGGGATGCGCACTCGGTGTGTTCTCCTTGACGAGATTTACTCCGATATTCCGCGCTTTGCAGTTTCGTTTCGTGCGCGGGTGCATGCAAACATGACTAACAACAGAGTCTGGTGCAACGCGTTGCCTAAAATGTGAACATCGGCTTGCCTTGCCAAGCATGCATTTCAGCACTAAACACATCTTGGAGGCCTTCCAAGCGCACACAGATACAACTCCGCTGCACCCCGCTCTCTGTTAAAGCCGATACGTAGCGATTAAAAGCTTTAGCACCTTTGCTGACCTGACGGTAGCTGACGCGGCGCCTAGGAAACAGTGGGTTTCCGCAGAGTTTACAACGCTAAGTATGCGAGCGTTGTCCTCAGACAGGGACTGCTGGCCTGCGCGTATTTAGGCGCCGTTTTCAGCAGTGGCGGCACCACTCTAAAAATATAGCTCCCGTTGCTTCCTTTCCTGGCCCGGCCGAGATGACTTTTCCCCCAGAAAACTGCCTTAGTCTCAGTTCCTGCATTCAACTGTGGCTGGTAAGCAAGTGTGCGAAGCTGTCGTCGATCGTTATAAGGAGCAATGCCACAAAGGCATCATGCCGGCCAAAGCTTTCACTTTCCGCTCCCATTCGGCACGTACGCCATTACGAATACCCTGACCCCGTTCCTGATGTTCGCCAGCTTCTCTGGGCAACAGTACGCATGCGTGTGGCGCCGCTCGTGACTCGCGGGTACGCCATCAGTTCACCTCGACTGAAAAGTCGTCTAAGCTGCGCCCTCGCTCGCACCGCGGCATCGAACTCGATGTATCCTTTGACAACCGACGTGCGAGTCTTTCGCACTGAGTAGCCTAAGTCTGCCCTTAGCTGCTGCCGGACATCCGACATGATACTCAAGAGGCCGCAACATATTTCACTCCTTCGCACTGCCCCTCGACGCGTATGCACCGAAGATTGCAACACAGAGGCTCAGCGCAAGCTCTCGGAGCGGCGTTCTGTACTTGGCTGTTCCGTACTTGGCGCCAATAGTAGCAGACGACGGTATTTATTTCTAGATCAGTTTTTACTTTTTTTTTCTCTTCACGTAATCAGATTCTGTGGGTACGTAACCTGGCACCGCCTTGATGGTTACGTCACGCCTACGTCACAATTTGAACAAAATGGCGAAATGTCGAGAATAGGGCCCCAGCTGCGTTTTTTACCTGTAGTTTTCTCCTCTTTACTTCTCCGTCCTTTTGTACTGCATACTTACGGTTGTAACAAACTCAGCGCACATTCGGAAGACCGGCGCGGCGCGGAAGTAATCTCGTCAGTGCGCGCCAGAGAATTTCAGAACAGTGGAGTTCTAAGGAAACCGCGAAGACCCCATGACCTTGTTTCTGTTGCTGCCCTCTCCACTTCGCTCACCGGTGCGGCGCGAAAGGAACCATTTACGCGTACGCCGTCCAACAATCGAGAAGCTTGGATCACTTTGTATGTGCTCGTACGAGTGATTAGAAAATCATCCGTATCGTCTCTTTGCTGTTATAAACTTTGTTTTGTTTTTTGTGAGCCTATGACTCCGCCCCATTCTCTGGCTTGCGACCGGCGAAAGCCGGACACCAAACGACCCCCCCCCCCCCCCCCCCCTTAACACTTGGTGGCTGGTTTCTGGCTCAGCTTGCCATGCTGAGTCGAGGGCATCTCCTTAGAGAGCGAGTCCGATACCCCCACAGGCTCTAAGGATGTCTGGGACTGCACGCGAGAAGTGGCTGAAAGGGTGTAAACTGGTTAGTTTCCTGGACGTTTTCCTCCGTTGTGAGTCAAAGGTTTTTTGTATAAGTATTTAAATACCTTGGCGCTCACTTGACCTCCAATTTCCTCAGGCGTTCTTCAAATAATATTTTACTCTTAGCTTCCCGTGCTACAAACGATGCACAGCCTATGTCCCCCTGTGCTACCTCTATGTAGTCGTGCCGTGCGCACCTAGTCCAAATATTCCAACAGCTCTGTGATTCATTTCTAATCTCTACTTAACCTCTACCCCAAAACCGCCCCGAATTTAAGCCCCGGCACCATTATTCTTCCCAGATACCTCTCAGTACTTAAAATTTCTTGTACCCCGTTAATTCCCCACGTTTCATTATCTCAGCATATCCTCGCCGTTTTGCGCTAACGGGCTGTTCGTGCCTTTCCGTGTAAATCTGCCCTCTGTTTAGACACACCCGAGATATTTTATTCAGCCTTGAATTTTAAGCACCTTCTCAGTTGTATCGTTGAAAATGCTCAGAACAGGCTTAACTGCGCTCTAAACCTTGAGCGTCTCCTTCGTCTCAACAACAATTAACAAGAGTTTTCAAATCTTCCTGGCTCTCTGCTATAGCAGTACAATATCGTCCGCATACATTATACCGGGAAGCCTTTGCTCAATTACTTCTCTGCCTATTCTGCACGGCAGATTATAACCTAGTTTACTTTCTCGTAGCCTTCTTTACATATTTATTTTATAAAGCATGAACAGGAGCTGCGGCAGGGGACAACCCTGTGGCAAGAGAGGGAGGTAAACTTATGCTAAGCATCCAGAATGATCTAGATATCAAGCTTTGAGTTCATTTTAATAAAAATATATTACCACCCTTCACTTTTTAACTTTCAAATTTTTAAATGGGCTACCAAAAAGAGAATGTAGTCATTACCGTCACACAAAAATATTCTCCACGCCACGAAATCTGAAAAATATTTCTCCATTTGTTGACTGGCCTCTACACAAATTCAGGAGGCTTTTCTTCTCAAAAGCGTTAGCACGAACACTTCTAAATATAATTTGCGCGCGTTTGATTCTCTTAAACCAGCTAGGAAGAATTTGGCGGTGGCTTAGCTCAGCTATGCCATGATATACGTAGCGAGAGCTGTAGTTCCCCGCTCGTTTCGCATGTTGTCGAGTTTGTTGTTGTGACTAAAATGTTAAGCATTGAAAAGTATTCGGTGAGACACATTGCTTATTTACTCAATTGTTTTGACAGAGATAAGCACTACGCGATGATCGGTAAAGTAACACGGAGTTGTCTCAATGCTGCCTGTACAGTATTTAGACTGGTTGCTTTCTCTCAGATACACAAGGTCAATCCTTGCAGTCCAGGATCCGGAGCACCCAGGTTCGAAACCTACCGCGGCGGCTACGTTTCGATAGAGGCGAAACGCTAAGGCGCCCGTGCGCTGTATGATCCCCAGGTGGTCGAAATTATTCCGGAGCCCACCACTAGGCACCTCTTTCTTATATTCTTCACTCAGTCCCTGCTTTATCACGCCGGTGCACTTTGATGCGTTCATCGAAACGGTAGGTGTGATCCATGCGACGCATGCCGTGGAGATCGACACCGCGGACCTCGGACATAAGGTTAAGTTGGTTTTTGGGGAAGAAAATGGCGCAGTATCTGTCTCACATATCGGCGGACACGTGAACCGTGCCATATGGGAAGGGATAAAGAAGGGACTCTGGAAAAATGAGGTGACGAAGCGCGGTGTGCACCCACTCCTCCTCTCCGGTTGCCATGGTAACGGCGCATGCGAGCAACTTGCCTCTCCCATGTACCATGGAAGCCGCCGCGGTGGCTGAGTGGTTATGGCGCTCGGCTGCTGGCCCGAAAGACGCGGGTTCGATCCGGGCCGCGGCAGTCGAATTTCGATGGAGGCGAAATTCTACAGGCCCGTGTGCTGTGCGATGTCAGTGCACGTTAAAGAACCCCAGGTGGTCGAAATTTCCGGAGCCCTTCACTACGGCGTCTCTCATAGCCTGAGTCGCTTTTGGACGTTAAAACCCCCATAAATCAAACCATGTACCATGGTAACGGCGCATGCGCACAACTTGCCTCTCGCGTGTACCGCGAAATGCTCGGCTGGTAGCCTAGTGTAGCTCCCGCTACAAAAAGCAATAAGGCTTCTTTGCAAGTATCACACTTCTCAGCTCGCATCGAGAGCAAGCGGAGGAATACGAAAAAATATTACGACGACACGCATGTAATACATCGGAATAACGATTTGGCTTGGCTTTCCGTTATTTTCACCTGAACTGGTTTGGCTTGGTTTTTTAGGAAAGGAAATTGCGAAGTAATTGCCTTACATTTCGGCGGGACACCGGAATCACGCCGTAAGGGAAGGGATAAAGGAGGGAATGAGAGAAGAAAGAAAGAAAGCGGAACACTCATGCTGAGCTCGGGAAAAATTTCGACCCTTTGGGGATGCTTAACGTCCACTGACATCCCACAGCACACGGGCGCCTTTTGCGTTTCGTCTCCATAGAAACGCGGCCGCCGCAGCCGTTTTCGTACACGGGAACTGTAGTTCAGTAGCCGAGCGTCCCAAGCTTGCACTGAACCACCACTGCTGGTGTAGTAATAAACGAATTCACGCTTTCGATTATACCGGGCCGAACTCAATCGCCAACACTAAGCGTCTTTTATTTTTCAAGAGTGGAGCTGCCGTGCTGGCGCACTGGTTATGGCGCTCAGCTGCTGACCCGAAATCCGCGGGTTCGATCCCGGCCGCGGCGCACGAATTTCGATGGAGGAAAAATTCTAGAAACCCGTGCACTGTGCGATGTCAGTGCACGTTAAAGAACGGCAGGTGTTCGAGATTTCCGGAGACCTTCACTAAGGCGTCCCACATTGCCTAAGTAGCTTAATTTGCGGCGTCAAACCCCGATACACCAAACCAAAACAAGTCATTTTACAAGAGTGTGGCACAAGATATGCAAACATGCGTAATAAATGAATATACATCGCAGTCACCCTTTATGTGGAGCTAATTACAGTATGATTGTTTACTGAAGCTGATACAACAATTTGAAAAAAATTGTTGTATATTGGCAGTGTCCAGGTTTAGTTTTGGCCCAATACTACTTTTAACGTATCTGCTTACTTCAACACGTAAGCTACAGAGATGAGACAGTTGTGCAATAAACGATTTGCAACAAGAGCTAAGCATTGCGTTGATATATACACAAGGCGGAATCTACAATGCTGCCATGCTTACACACTATGTCAAAAATGAGAGCATGATTTCGCACAAGAAAGGAAATGTGCAGTTTTATGAGGCCCTGTGACACGCGTACCTGACACACTGCGCTGCACTGTAAGCATATACACCGCACAATTAATTACTTCTTAGCTTCAACTAATTTCTGTTTTTCCCGTTTGTAACCATTGTCACGGTTCAGTGACTTCGCTAAAAAGCGAAGCCGAAAGATGCAGAAAATTTCATTCCTTGGAGCGAGAGCCCTTTATTATGCTCCCCACAGCCCGGCTTTGAAGGCTCAACACTTTCCAGGAAAGTTGCGAAATCTTCCCCGCCGCGGTGGTTCAGTGATTAGAGCGCTGGGCTGCTGATCCGGAGTTTCTCGGCTCGAACACGACCACGGCGGCTGCCTTTCGATGGAGGCGAAACACAAAGGCGCCCGTGTGCTGTGCGATTTCAGTGCACGTTAGAGATCCCAGGTGGTCGAAATTATTCCGGAGCCCTCCACTACGGGACCTCTATCTTCCTTTTTTATATTACTCCCTCCTTTATTCCTTCCCTTACGGCGCGGTTCAGGCGTCCGCCGTTATGTGAGACAGATTCTGCTAAATTTCCTTTCCCCAAAACCCAATTTAAATCTGAAGCGCTAGACGCGCTCAATTTTCTGGATCTAAAAAAAAAAGAATCCTACAGAGTACTGAGCAATTTCGAGAGGAACCCAGAACGGTACAGAAGACCATCCGAGTCAAATTTCAGAGTGCATTGGGACATAGGATCCAGCCTGGAGCAACCTTTAATTCCTACGAGCTGTTGCTTTTACGTGGTGTGTTGATGGGCCGGAATAGAAAAAATGGGCTGTGGTTTAGCTCTGGTTAACCCTAGTTGAATTTCGAAAGCTTCGTTTCCTCGGCACGTAGTCTACGCTGCGTCTCATTTCGACGCTCTCGAGAACTCAAACAGGTCTCTTCCGCACTTGAAGGGTCATTCCGGGATGTGGCACGACTCCTTCTAGCCGCATCTTCGTTCCGACGCTTCTGGAGTCGTGCGGCGCGTTCTTCTGGCGTCTCTTGAGCGCGTTCTCTCTTCCTCGCTTCGTTCTGTCGTTGTTGCGTCTCTTTCGCGGTCTCCATAACGACTTCAAATATTGGAGGACGCTTAAGTTTTGTCTTTAGGAGTGAGACGCGACAGCATGTCGCAGCGTTGCCGGGGAGTATACGGAACGCCATCGCCCGTTCGGCGCGACGCGTGGCCCGTTGGACAATCCGCCTTTTTCACGACGCGACTGCGCGTGCGCCCATCCCCTGGCGGCGGTGTCGCGAAACATATTGGAAGGGTCGCGCGCTCCACTCGAGACCGGCCGTGGAAGTGTAAATAAACCGGCTTCCTACGCGGGGTGCGTTGCTACAGCCGTCGGGCGTTCAGCGCGACGCATTTAGCGATACCTACGAAATATGTTGCATACGGCTGCAATGCCCAATATGTAAAGGGAAGCATACTCGGATTTTTTCGCTTTCCGAGCGCTTCCCGGGACAGCCTTCGACGCGAAGCGTGTATAAAAGCAGTTCGCCGGCTCGACGATCGTGGCCGCCCTTGGGCACTGTCAAGCACGTCAAGACTGTGCGGGAATCACTTTGTGACAGATACGGACGAGGTACTGTGTTTAAATGCGTGTGCAGTCTATCACGAAGTGTTTTATTCATGGGCAGGAAGGCCTCGAATGTCACCGCGGCACCCAGACTTCGTTCCGACGTTTTTTGCTTTCACAAGCAAGAAGGCCGAATGGGCAAGTGCTGTGAGCCGCTTTCAACGCGCGATGGAGCGGGCAACGAAAAAGAAGCTACGAGAGCATTCACGCATGGTGCTAAAATTTTGTCATAATCTCCTATGGAAATTTCCTTGTTTATGCCACTACACCCTGGCCAATCACCCCGTGTGGGTATGTGCCATGTATTAAGAGGCAGAAGAAGAAGGTGCGTTATGCGTGTGTTCGAATCATATCCACGATGAAGAGCTCTGCGTGGTATCACCGGAATGGATCAATGTGCGCTTTTCGCGCCCGTCTTTATGGACGCGCATGCTTGTTTAACCTATGCAGCGGTGTGCTGTGGGAAAATACAGCGAAATGCTAACAGAGCTGCTTTGTTGCGAGTACGCTTGTGCTTTTATAGCTCGTGTAGCTATTCTACAGCGCTTGAGCACAACGATTGCTTGTGGAAACTGTTGTCCCCAGTCGTTTTCTGTACTACGGCATGCACAATGTAGTATCCACCTTTCATGGATGGCAGGCATATGCAGCGGAAAACGCCAACCTCACTGATCGGGGATATTTCATTGAACATTATGTTCCGAATGTAGCCTTCATCTCTGAAGCGGCGGCCCTTGCTCAGCTGGTGTTCGCATCACATGCCGGATGATCGGAGATACTGAAGAATTTGCTCTTCGGTGGGCACTGCAGCCTGCCTCGGACTTCGCACCCAGCCATCAGTGAATCCTAGAAATCCTCCAGGTACCAGGTGCTGCCAAGGACACGCCATCGTCGACAGATTCCAACAAAACGTGCTCCGGAGCGGCACTCAGTCCGGCCGGGTTGGGAGCGCAGTACCCTACCAGTGAGCTTCCAGCGTTGTACGCGAGGTGGAAGCACAGGAAAATGAAAAAGGCGGATTTAAGGAAAATACGCCTGTCTCACATCTCGGTGGACACCCGGATCGCGCCGACAGGGAAGAAAAATCGATCGATCCGATGGATCGATCAATCAATCAATCAATGAATAAATCCACCAATCAATAAATCATTCAATTAAATAATTAATTGAATGACCGAACAATTATTCAATCGATCACTCAATTATTTTAATTATTCAGTTAAGAAATTATTTATTGCTAATTAATAAATTGAATAAATAATATTTATATATTAATCAATAAATGTCTCGCTCGATCTGTCGATAAATCGGTCAATCAATCAGTCAATCACTCGATCGACCGATCAATTCATAAATCGATCCTTAACGCTATCGCGTTAAAATCCCTCCCCTTACGGCGCGGTTCAGGTGTCCACCGAGATGCGCCAATTTTCGTTCACGGCCAAAGACGCCGACGCCGACGGCACCGGCTTTTCTCCTTAACGCTCCTAAACGCTATCTCCTTAATACGCTGACTGACGTTGCTGCCAGTAAGTAGGAAAAGGAAAGAGTGCGGCCCTGCCTACGGCTCAAGCCTAGACACGCTCGCCGCCACGTGCTGAATGTAGGAGACTTAAAGGATAGGAGGGAAAGATAGAAAAGGCGCCGTGCGCTAAAAGGCCCATATGCCCCGGGCCGATCCCGGAGGCAGTGCAATACCGGGCCGACCCTTGCCAGAGTGCGTATAGCACTCCGCCATATTCCCAAAATAAGTTTAATATCTTGGGTCCAATGACCACCAGCAGATATTAAATTAGGTATCAGGTATCATCGAGGCGAAGCGCCTATAAATATACCCCTGCGAGGCAACAGCCTCCTACTCTCCCTCTACCCAAGCGGAGCACATCTAGTGGAGCGAGCGGCGACGGCCACGCCGTCTGTTGGAGCGCTGCTGCGCCGTTCCTAGGCCACGGCATCAGAGCTACAAGCAATAGCAAGTCACTAGATGCCGACTGTATCCAGATTCGCCCTGTAAAGCATGTGGTCGATATTATAAGCACTATTCTCCCCCATGTTTATAACATAATCAACAGGTACCTTTCCTAAGAGAATGCAAATTACCCGCGTTGTTCTCCTATTCAAGTGTGGTGATAAAACTGCATTAAATAATTATCTGCCTATATCAATAATTCCACTACTTTCTAAGGGCATTGAGAAAATAATGCATGTGCGATTGCTCTCATTCTTTAACCGTCACCATTTGATTGCAGACATTCAACATTGTTTTAGAAAGCACCGCTCTACGAAAACAGCACCCCTGAGTCAAAAAGAAATAATTTTAGACGCATTCAGCCATAAGCATATGACACTAGGCATATACATAAATTTCTCTAAGGCTTTTGATTTAATTAATCATTTCATCCTTGTTAACAAATTAGAAATGTAGGGTGTGCGTGGAGCCGCCCACTCGCTTTTGACATCTTATCTGCCACACAGATCACAGTTCGTAGATGCCAATAAAGTAATATCTTCAAGGAAGCCAGTTACCGCTGGTGTGCCGCAAGGAAGCATTTTGGGCCCACTTGTACATTTAATTTACATAAATAACATTGTACGCTGCACAGATAACGCTACATTCGTTTCGTATGCCGATGACACAACCATTTTTATTACAGGCAACGTGGAAACAGGCATAGAAATAAACGCTAATAAGACACTGTGTGACTTAGAACGTTGATCCGCTCCGCGATAAACTGCTTAAAAATCAACACTAAGAAAACAAAAGTAATCTTGTACACGCCTAGAGGAAAGTTGTTGACAACTAATACGACCTTGTGTCTGGACAGTGAACAGTTAGAGTTAGTCTATTCCGTTAATATCCTCGGGGTGCGTTTTTCAAAGAACTTTACCTGGAATGAGCATGTTGATCCCCTCCAATCAAAACTGTCATCTGCCATTGGCGTCATTGCTCGTCAGCGCCGCATTCTCCCGACCAAGGTAAAAATAATGTACAATGCTCTGGTAGTATCTGTCATGCAGTACTGCATCATGTTGTGGGGCACTACTGGTGTGACAAACTTTCAAAAACTACATTTGCTGCAAAAAAGAGCTCTGCGTTACATAGCTGATGTCCATTATACGTACTCCACAGAACCACTTTTTTCTAAATATGAAATTCTTCATGTGTTTGGTTTTTATAATAATAGGTTTATGCTGTGCTACAAACGTATCTTAAAATTTGGCTTTGATGATACAATTGATCTGGCAAAACTCCAAGAGAATACAAATATTCGCCAGACCCGACAGAAAGCAATGTGGTTCGTACCCACTCCAAGAACCTCCTATGATAAATATTAATCCTACACATTACCTTCACCGTTAAACGCATTAGAGCGACAAAATTTTGATCCCTCCAGAAACCGAAACTCTCGCATTAAACGTTTTTGTCAACTCGTTTATTTGCGAGACTAAACCATGCCTTTTTTTCTCCTATTTTATTCACCACTGTTACCTATGTGTGTTAAATATTTATATTACCTTTTTTGTCTGATTGCTTGCCGCCTTGTTTCAATCTGTATTACCCGTTGCTTTGTGATACTTTTTTATTTCTTTTGTATGGCTGGCCGTCGTCTTGCTGTCTTGCCAAATTGCAAGGCGTCGGGACCTTGTCAAGCTGTCCGAGCTTTTAGTCCCGTACTCCTCCTTTTATAAGGAAATAAAATCATTGATTGATCGATTGATACGGCATACGGCTGAAGTGCGCGATGAACCGAAATGGCTCGCTGGCTGGCGTGGTGTTGCTTTCGCAATAAAAGAAAGTGCACGCCCTTCAACGACAGTGCTCACGGCAGAGCGATATCGTTACTACAAGCTGTCGGAGATAACTCCATACAACGCGCCCGCAAACAGAAACGCCGCCCTCGCTCTATCCGCTCCGGCGCCAGCCGGCATACTGGTTGCTGGTAGCGCCCTCTGTGTTGCGGCACCTCCGTCATCGCAAAAGTGGCCCCCTGCTACTATGCATTCACGGCGCGGTCGTCACACTGCCCAGTATCCTACTAAAGCACTATAACTGCGTCGCAAAAAGAGTATGATTCTGGCGAACGCCACTGGTTTCGGTTTTTAATTTTCGCAGATTTTGTGGCTTACTGTGCTCGCACAGCTTGGCTCAGGCCATTTATTGTACTTGTGTGCACCTTAAGAATGCGAGCATGTGAGCCGCCCGGAGTGACATGAGAAACTTGTTGCAAGCCCGCGCTGCTGCATGACCCCTTTTTTGTGTGTGTGTACATTGCGACATTGGACACCTTGCAAGCACTTTGAGCGAGGCCCGTTGGCAGTCTCGCTACCGCAGTCTGTTTGCTATCTTGAATAATTTTGCCTCTGCCTCTCGCGGTCCTCGGCGCTGCCGCACGTATGCCCCACAATATATTTTTTGCTATTATAGGGCATATTATAGGTGCACAACAAATCCTCAGGGAATTTTATGAGCGCGGTGTGGCGACAGAGATGCGTCGATAGCGGAGCGCTGCGCGTGCCAACCCAGTGTTGCGCGTGTGGGCGTGCGAATGGTGTCTGCGAGGTGACAGCGACGAAGAGCGCGGCGTGCACGAGGGGTTGACAGCTGACGGCGTCAGAAAACCGATGTGTAAAGGAAGGCAGCGCAGAGGACGTCGTGTCATTCAAGCGTGGAGGTGGCAGCCGTCGGACGCTGGGTCCGTGCTGCCGGGGACTTCCTTGGATCATCGACGCAAGCCTCCTTCGTCCCTTTCAAGTTTGGAGGTGGCAGTCGATGGACTGAGGGTCCGTGCTGCCGAGAGGCTCCCTTGGCGAGCCTGTATTAACCTTACGGCGTTTCTGGGTGCCGTTGACGGGTCCTAGCAACGCTTCTCCTGCTGTTGCCAAGTTCTTCGGACTGTTGACAGGAGACCACCGGCGTCTTCATACAGTTCGCTCCCACTACCAGCTGGCTTTTTTTCGCCGCTTCCTTTGACGCAATGCCAGCGACGCGTCGCAGTTCATCAATCCGCATTCCATCCTGTCTGCAAGGCATCCCGACTTCACCTGGGACGCTCAATATCTGGTGAACTCTGCTTTATTCTCTATATCTGTACGCGTGTTAAGTGTGTGTTTATTGTTGTTTACGTTTCTTATTGGCTCTTTTAGTTTAAATTATAAATACGGCTTCTTTTTGTTTTGTCTGATCTCTTTCTTCTCTTGTTCGAACCTGCACGTGATAGCGTTCTCCTTCGGAAAGTCGGGGACGCGTTACCAATTCGCGACACGTATCCAGAAAAAGGAAAGCATTATTTACGTAATGCTGCTTGCCACGTTGGACTTATGGTCAAGGACACAAAGTTCAACAAAACGCGCACACACGCACGCACGCACGCCCCCCCCCCCCACACACACACAAAGCTGCGTCAACAAACACAAGAACACAGGAAAACGCGACAGATCTGAAGAGAGTAATTTAATGCATGGATAAGTTAATTGCTGTCCATGCACGTTTTCTCCCACTGTATATTCAACTATTACCGTTGGCTCGGATCCTAACCTTGAGCCCCTTACATGGGAGACTTTGTACTCCACTTGCGCCAATTTCATATAAAAATTTCCTTTCTTTTCCTTTCATAAGATTTTCTGTTGCGAACGGTGTCTGTATATAGTTCTTTTCTAAAGGGAAAGAAAAAATTGACTCCACATAATTTTTCTTTCATAATTTAAAGCCATTCCACCAGTGCACCAAGTTTTTTTTTTAAGAGAATAATGGCTCCTTCCCTAAGCATTACATAAACAACTATATATAGGCTTCCCGTGACTCATTCAATGGGAACTGAGGTGTTCCTGGGAAATACATTCAATAAATGGGGCATATTATAGCCTGTGTTGTTTGCTATCGCCCGCTGAGAATTTTTTATCGGCGTGATTTTTATTTTAGATGATATCATAGTTTCCGAAGTCATGTGCCCGCAACGCCGGTAATTTTCGCTCGGTACTCTGCCACTTCATTGCACATCCGTGAAGTCTGTCCTTTACTCGAGCCTCCAGGTGATCTTGCTTTCTTCGCGAACCAGAAGTCGCCGGCAGCGCATCTGACGAGTTCTGTACGAGAGTGTGTTTACACGACCTGAGGTCAGTGCGCAACGCATGAAGTGGAATCGGTATTCGGGTGCTGCCAACACCAACGACCCAAGTACCGAGTCTATCGCCATCGCTGATCTTGCATTCGGCTGCTCGCTGCCCGATACCGTCTGCGCAGCTGATATTCTTATTGCGAAAGCACTACATAACAGGGTCGAACCCAACCGAGAATGTTGTGTGAAGCCTCGGAGTAACTCCGGCGAGCTCGGGTTAGTTCGGAGGAGCGTCGCGGCATCACTAGCCAATGGGAGGAGGGCTTCGCCCCAGCTGCCGCCTAGCGCAGAGAGGGTGTGAAATGATTAGCGACAACCGCGGCTACGTGCACATGCCTCGTGCCAGAAAGAATAGGCGAAGAATGAATACATGCTTTCTCAAGCGTACTCTCTTTGACTACGTTAAACCGATAAGTTCTTCGGGGCTGCTCAGAGTCATTGCATTTCGGGAAAACTGAAAATACAACTATCATCACGTCTCCGCTCATCATTGCTTCATAACCTTGCTTACATTGAAGGAGGTGCTACTGAAGATGCGGAAGAGGCACTGCGCCAGATCTTTAATGGTGCTCAAAGGGGGGGCTGCTCACATCCACGATTTTGGGACCGCAGCTCTTACAGCTTTTTCCATACTCGAACCTCCTCTGTCGCTGAGTACGATGTCGCTGGAGCGCGAAAAGTAGTGAACAATAAGGGCTAAAAGTGTTGTAGTAGTCATACTCGTATGCCTCTCTCATGCAAAGCTCTTCTTACAGAATTTGAGTACAGAGGGCCACGCTATTGCCTGCATGGTTTCTCTACTCTTCTTCTTATAGAAGCGGGCTCACAAAATGAACTACACCCAGCTGTAGATTATGAGAGAGCACTATAAACAAGCTAGATTCTATTACTCGTCCCTTCTTCACCTTTCACGTTCAGTTTCGATGCATATTCGTTATATGCTGGCAGCGCAAGAACAAAGCATTGAAATTAATACTGCCCTACCCGAAATTTCGAAGGTGCAATCACTCAGGAATGAAGCAACTTGAGCTTTCGACGTTTTAAGCCTGCATATGCGGTGCAGAATTTCCTCCGAGCACGAAGTGGTGCGGCCGGTGGTGGACAGGGTTTTCAGTCCTGGGCAATCAGCCATTGCTGGTCACTCTGGGAGGACTTTGGTGAGGGGTTTAAATTGGGCACTTCCACGTGGAGGGGTATGAAGTGGCACTGGGCACTGTTGCATGGCGAGAAGTGCGCAGGGTATTGTTAAGGGAAAAAGGTGTGCTTGTGTTGGGGGTTCTTGAAGCAGTTCATCTGTAGATGGCAGTATAATATGCGCGTCCTTTGAGCGGGCGATCATGTGTCATTCGATGGATTGATAATACATCGGTGCGGTGCTTAACTTAAATCTTTTCTTTAGCTAGTAGTAACATCCCCTCCGAAATCCCAGAGCGAAAAGAAAAAAAAACACTAGAGAGTTTCAGCACCATCGTGTGGTAAATTACGGTAACTGCGTCTCCACGGTAAAATATAGTCTGGAAATAATTTCTACAGTAGCAACACTAACGCTTTACCTTATTAGCAGAGCGGTTGTCCAGCTGTGGTAAAACTTTCTATTAGCTCTGAAATGCTAAAATTTTTAAAGTTTTTACTACGACTGCCTCTGTACAGAATTTGGGGTCAAGAATGCATCGGAAAGCACTGCTTTCTTGTGGTATGAGCTATCGGTGAATTGGATTTACTGTAGCGAACTCCTCATTGTGCATGTTTAGCACAATACATTCCCACTCACATTTTTGCTTATACAGTTCTTTTAATTTTTTTGGATGAGCGAGCCAATAACCCTTGAGTATTTTAGGAATTCATTCTCTTCGTACCGAAATGATTTCGTTCTCTGGTGACGTTTTTAAAACAGTACGTCATACAAACTAAAAACGAATTTCCTATAAACAAGTGTCAGTAAATGTTTTCAAGTCAAGGCGCGTTTGTGAATTTTCGCGTAAATAATCTGTTATCAACTTTGCCTTTTTTCCTCACTCCAAAATGCGAAAGCAGTCAAGCTTGCAATGAGAAAATTCAAAGGAAAGTGCTATAACAATCCCCCTCGTTCTCGGCAAAGAGAATGTGATTGCTAATTTTTGTTTCGTGTTTATGGTTGCTTTAGTCGCCACTTTGAAGTTGTTGGCTTCAGTACTTGCCTAATTTTGGCATTTATTGGCATGGAAAAACTATTTTCTTGGTTTCTAGTATATTTCTATTAACAGCAGCGCATAAAATGCAGTAAGAAAATTTTATTCACTTCTTCTCAACGAATGTTAATAGAATATGCTCAGATAAGCGAATGTGAGTGCTAATCTTTGTTTCGTGTTCAAGGCTGCTTTAATAGATTTCAAGAGTTCGGGTGAGTACCTTATCATTTTAGGAATTTATTCGCATGACCCAAAATGCCTTAGCAGTTTCTAGTATATTTCTACTAAAACCAGTACGTAAAAAGCAGTATTAAAAGTTTATTAAAATGAAATGTATTCTGTTTCAAAATGTTTTTCCATACCTTTATTTGGTCGCAAATGCATTTTGCTACGAATATTGTTGGACGCTTTTCGATTTAGTGAATATATCAGCCAGATGCGACAGTTCTCACAATGCACTCAGGTAAGAGGTCGTCACTGTTATGCGAAGAAGATAGATTTCATCGTCTTAAACAGCATACAATTTGTACATTTTTTCTCTCGATGAGTCAAACTGCAGCAATGTTTTCTAGTAACTTACTGTTGAAAGAAGTGTGCACTGAGTAGTAACATTCTACCGGCTTTATATTAACAAAGGTGCATAAAATGTAAAAATTATTTTCTTGTAACTTTTTCTAGTAAATAGCAGTACATACAAAGAAGAAACTTTCTACCAACTCTTGCATTAACAATTGTGTACAGGATGTAAAAGTTAATACAGTGTTATTAGAGTAAACAGGAAGTTGATACGAATTCTAAAAAAAGGTGAACGCTGTTTTTGTAAGGAATTGCTGACCGCCTGAGGATCCGGACTGTAGGAAGAGTCGCCAACCGCCGCTCGGCAGGTAAGCGCGCAAGCTTTGGCATCAGCGGCTATGTACCTAACCATGCCGTTGAGGCCGGGTGTGTAAACGATAGTGTGGGGCTGTTAATCGGCTGTCGCGGTGGTGAAAAGCTGAAAGGTACGTCGATGCAGGCAGCTGTCCTGGAACTTACGTGTGCCGGCTTTGGGATGAGTTAAAATGTGGAGTGGCCGGCATATGCACAGTGCTACGTAGTGAGGGTGATGGGGAGTTCGTCGGCTTCTAGAACTGTACTATATGAGACGGCGATGGCGGTGAGGGCAAACTGTTGAGCATCTAGGACCACCACCACCACAAGTTTGCATGAAGAACGCTGCCTGCGATGCAAATAATGCCGCAGTAGCCTGGACAGGCAACGTATCTTGCTAAGTGGCAAACCTGCGCGTTTCACAGTTTTTGCCCTCACATAAATACAGTGTGAATCCTTAAAGTAAATATGAGAGATACACCTTACTTCTCTCAAGAGCGAATAACCTTTGCAAGCATCTTTCTTGGCTGCTTGACAAGAAAGCTCCGTTACTTCACAATTGCTACCTCGCTTGCCTGATTTTGAGCGTGCGAAATGCACTCTTCAGCCGACAGATTCAAAAGGAAATGAATTCGAGGATATTTTTTTTCATTTCTTTCTGCTGTGCAATCCGCGTTCGAGTATCCTGTATTTGGGTCGTCCAGCTGGACACAGAAGCTACGGTCGTGTATAACAGCTGCGTTCTATTTGCACCACGCTTTCTGTGACCGAAATACGCACCACTTGCATGGAACGCTGTCATGCGTGAACAGAGGACCTAATGCAAAACGTGTTGTTAATCCAGCTGACGCAACATTTGCTTCCGCGGTTCAAAACCAGGGCGACTGAGCAAAAAAGGCGCTAGAGCACTGCACATTTGTGCAGTAATTGCCTCATCTGAAGGGTGAAACGTGCCTACTTGTTTTACCGACTTCTTATAAAAACTTCGCATCGGTCGTTGTTTTTCTTGAAAACAATTTAGTAAGATAGAAATTTTATCAACTTGTGTGTTTCATGTCGAAGTGTGATCATTTTCCCACTAACTTAGTTATGAGCCTGTGTTGGTTCTTTATTGGCCAAAGTCCCACTGTCGGGATCTGGGGCTGGGAAGTTGATCGAGGTTTCTGCTGTTTAGGTACACCCGTACTAGTTAGTATGCTGTTTCTTTGACTTTTCAATACAGAAAATTTGACTCAAATATTGCAGGGTAACATGTGGAAGCTGGTATGGTCTTATAGCTGAGTTGGTTTGCATTCTACAGTAGAGGTGGTCTTCTTGTTTGCTAAAGTGTTTAAGGTGATGTGGAAAAATTTGTCTTCCCTGCCCGGTAGTGGCTAAGAATTGCGTAGAATGTAATGAGTGGTGTACCTTACCAGTGATCTCATTGAGGGACGCTCTCGGGATTGAAGATTTATTCTGTCCCTATTCACAGAATATTGTTCAGCGCAGATTCATGTCCAGGGTTAAAGGCTCCCGTTTAGCGGATACCTGGCGTCGTCGCGGTGACGTTGCGTCCACAAACCCACTAGACACGTGATGTGACGTGTGTAATTCTGGAAAGAAAATAATTGACAAGGGGACTTTCATTATGAAATAAAGGTTGGCGCAGGTATGGAACGATGGAAAGTTATAAGTTAACTGATCGTGGGTTCGAGCCGAGACTGGAACCCATGGTCGTTCGGTCGGCAGCTAGGCTGTCTGCCTACTACAAGACGTAGGCACGTTGACTTGACTAAGGTAATATCGGCGGGGGAAATGTGATGTGTTTATAGTGCTAGCTGAATTTGAAGCTAAGTACTGTGGTAATTGGTGGCGTGAATTAGAAACGCGCTCTACAGTGAGATACTAATTATAGTAACGTTATGTACGTGCGGAAAAGGTCAAAAAAAGAATCTGAAAGCTGTGTGGTCGTATTTTCGATATTCACGACATATGCTCTGGTCTCTTGGTGTCCTGCCACTCCCGTGTCTCCCAGCACCCATACGATTTTCTTTCTAATAGATTTCGCATCGTTTTTCTCTTGTGTCTTTTAAACTTATCGCCCGCTTCGAGGAGCATGCGGAGCGCGAAGCGATTTATTCTCTTATTCAAGAAATTTCGGTAGGCTCTTTGACACTGTGTAAAATATTGTTAGCGACCGCCAGTTGTAAAGATTCCGCCACCACTACAGCAACGACTACTTGCTAGGCCGTGGCTACCACGCAGTCTCGCATAAACACGCTGGGATTTTCGCGGACGGCCCTGTCCACCATCGTGGACACGACGTTTTTTCATTTCTCTTTTTCCCCATCCGGTGTACGCAGCTGCGTGGATGCATATAGGCCTGTCGTGGAGGGCCTTTGTTCGTTGGAATAATTCGGCCCGCGTTTCTCATCTGCCTTCAAAAAAGTTGCGGCCCATATTCCTTGGCATTGGCGCTACCTTGAGCGCATTGGAATACTCATCGGGGATTGTTTTCTTCCTCATTTCCCACATCTGATCGCGGTATCCCAATATCACTGTAGGAGCGCTCTGCCCGTTGTATTTTTCAGCAGCCCGAGTATTTGCGATTGTAGATGTGGTTTTCTTAGATCCTCGAAGGTGATTTGTACCCCAACAGCCTTCAATTTTTCTGTTGACGTGTTGTGCGGTACTCGCAGCGCTTTCTTGTACGATTTATGGAAAAAGGGCTTTCGCTTGCTGCATTTCCCTCTTGTTGATGCACTGTTAAAGCAGACTGTACGTGACTAGGCAGACCACGAGACTCCTGACGAGCTTTTACGTGTCTTCCTCGCGCATGCTATGCCGCCATTAGGTCATACGAGTTGTCATGCACGCGACTTGTAGCGTTGTTTATTTGAGAAGGGTGAAAGCTTGGGTGCTCCGTTGGTTAGACTGAATCACATGCCCAAGATTCTGGTCATTGTCTTTTCTGGTATGAGCGCTTCTTCCAGGTAGACTGTGAGACGTAGGTGATTCCTAGTTGTGACAGTCGAGTTTTGCTTGGCTTTCCAGAATCGGAGCAGTTCGGTTTCTCGGTTGAGCACGCGGGTTCTCTTTAATTTACTTATGTATTTATCGACGACGGAAGGCGCTTCCTGTAGCTCTCATATTTATTCTACCTAAGAGAGCACGTGCTTTCCAAAATCGTGATCTTGGCACGTCGCATGCCAGATGCCTTCGATCCTCTCTAGCTTTTGGCGAGGCCTATAATTGCCTCGCTGAAGAGAATGGACGAAATAACTGACCCCTGTAATATCCCCTTCTTTGGTGTATGAACCTTCTCGGATCAAAAGTTTCCCGTGCCATCTTGTTCACTGCATAAGGCAATCATATTGTGACGTAGCCGTGTACTCTGCGTGAGCAGTCCATATTGGCTGGGCCCACTAGGATCGATTCGTGACTGATGTTCCCATGGAGGTCTAGGGCCATTATGACGTTCTCTCCCGTTTGAAATACTTATAGAAGTTATAGAGAAAGCGCGCACCTCAAGGCGAGTAATTCGTTCTGTAGAGTAAACCGTCGCGAACGCAGAAAGGGCTTGCGGATGTCGGGTCACGGGCTTCGGCAAAAAGCGGCGCCAAGTGCTGATCCTTGCGTTGTTCCATCTGGAAAGTGCCAAGATCTGGAAACTCTTGGGAAACGGCAGCGAGATAGTCATCGAAGTTTTCATCATCGGAAGTAGTAACCGTGAGCGGCAGCCGCGAGAGGCAATCATGCGTCGGCGTGTTGGCGGCCACTTTTGTAAGACACTTTGAAGTTAAACTCTTGGAGGCGCAACGCCCAGTGGGCCAACCGACCGCAGGGGTCGCGTAGATTGACCAGCCAGCAAGAGAGTGATGGTCTGTGACGACTGTAAAAGCACGTCCATAAAGGTACGAACGAAACCGTTGTACGCCGAAAACAACGGCGAGACACTCTTGCTCTGTTACAGTGTAATTGCGTTCCGACTTGCTGAGGGTGCGACTTGCATAAGCGACAACGTTTTGATTGCCCTCATGGCGTTGGATAAGCACAGCACCCACGCCGATGCCGCTGGCGTCAGTGTGGAGTTCAGTCGGTGCTGTCGGGCAGAAATGACGCAATATTGGCCGCGAGGTGAGGAGAAACTTGAGCTGCCGAAACGCGGAGTCGCTTCCGGAGTCCAGTGGAAAGGGGTGTCTTTCTGCAGGAGACTTGTAAGCGGGTAGGCTAAATCAGAAAACTTGGGAACGAAACGCCGAAAATATGAGCAAAGTCCTAGGAAACTCCTGAGCTCTTTCACTGATTTGGGTTCTTTGACACTGCTTACAGCTTCAACCTTCTGCGGGTCGGGTCTGAGGCCATCCTTGTCAACGAGATGACCAAGCACAGTAATTTGGCGTTCACCGAAGCGACACTTCTTCGAGTTCAGCACGAGGCCCGCTCTCTCTATGCAGTCTAGGACAATGGCTAAGCGGCTGTTATGTTCGGCGAAGGTCCTACCAAAAATAACAACATCGTCCAGATAACACATGCAAACTTGCCACTTCAGGCCACGTAAAAGCGTATCCATAAATCGTTCAAAAGTGGCAGGAGCGTTGCAAAGGCCGAAAGGCATAACATTAAATTCATACAACCCGTCAGGCGTCACGAATGCTGTCTTCTCTTTGTCTTGCGGGTGCATCGGGATCTGCCAGTACCCGGACCGTAGATCCACCGAGGAAAAGTAGGAGGCTGAGTGGAGGCAGTCAATGGCATCATCAACGCGCGGGAGCGGGTAAACATCCTTCTTTGTGACAGTGTTAAGCCGGCGGTAGTCGACACAAAATCGCCAAGTGCCATCTTTCTTTTTTACAAGGATCACTGGAGCAGCCCACGGGCTTGAAGATTCCTGAATGATGCCGCGGTGCAACATGTCACGGACTTGTTCATCGATTATCTGACGTTCGGAAGGCGAGACGCGGTATGGCTTCTGGCGAATCGGCTGTGCAGATCCAGTATTGATCATGTGATGGGTACGGGAAGCTGGAATCGGCGGTGGTTGGTCGCGACCAAAGTCAAACACGTCCGCATGCTTCATAAGAACGGCCACTAGTACCTGGCGGTCGCTAGTGGGTAGGGATTTGTTGACCATGGCTAGGAATTGAGAGTCGCTCAGATCGCGGCGTCTAGATGGACGAGACACGTTGTCAGTGATCGCGGCAACTGGTACAGAAAAAACGTCCTTCAAAGCAAGCAAGTTTTAAACCACATGGCAATACTGCAGGTTCGTTGGAATGATTGACAGTCCAAAGAGTGGCATGGCCCTTGGTCACATGGACGACGCTGCGGGGTACTGCACACTTTTCTTTGCACAGTTAAGGGAACAAGGTTCCACCACCGCATCGAAGGCATCAGAAATCGTGCTCGAGGACACAACGGGAACGAATATGGCAGACATTGCTGGAACGACGGTATCTTCAGAGACAGAAAACACTTGGGCAACCACTGGCGAGTCTTCTATGAGAGCTGACCGAAGGCCAGGACTTAACGATATGCCACCACTGCGGAAGTCGAGAGTAGCGCCGCACTGGTGCAAAAAGTCAATACCGAGGATGATGTCATGCGTAGAACGAGGGAGCACCGTGAATTCAGTTCGGAACATGTGGCCAGCGATCACTACATTCACAAAACAAATACCAATCGGAACCAATGATTCTCCCCCTACACCCCGGAATATAACAGCACGATCCAAAGCGAACATTATTTTACGACCCAGATGGTTCTTGAAAGTTGAACTCATCACTGACACCGTGGCACCAGTGTCCACTAAGGCCATGACGCAGATACCGTCCACTAAAACTTCAAGGCGGTTCCTTAACATAACAATGGGCAGAGGAATTGGCACTATCGATGATCCGGCGGCCGCACCTCCATCGGCCGCACACGCTAGTTTCCCGGCGACGGTGGGGAACGACGTTGGGGGGAAGGCGAGCGGCGAGAGCGGTGCGGAGGTGGAGTCAGACTTCGGTCAGAGGCAGGGGAGTCGTTCCGTGGTGGCGCGTAACTGGATGGGCGCTGAGACGATGTGAAGACACGGTCATGAACAGGCGCATTGAAACTCAGGCGAGGGTTCGACCATTGGCGCTGGGAGCGGGAAAACTGGCCCCGGCGACGGCAGAATCTAGAGATGTGACCGATCATACCACAGCGGTAACAAAGTGGTGGGTCGGGGGGGCACTCGGGATAACACTCCTCGTAGCCAGTGTCGAAACGACCATCGTACTCCGGTTGCCGCAGGTGGCGTTGCGGATGAGCTGGCGCCCTGGGGTCGGGGCGGGTGATCCGGGGAGCGTCGCTGTAATCAATGCGAGTAGCACTGGTAGGGGCCTGGGCAGACAAACTCCAAGGGGAGGAGCGGGAGGCGGGAGCCGCCTGCAGAGAACAGCTCCCATACGGGACCTCAATGCGGCGCGCAAGATCTTGATGCCGGGAGAGTTCGTCACGCACGATTTGACGAATCACGTCAGGGAGAGTCGCCGCATTCACAGGCTCGTGGAAATCCACGCTGGCGACGGTGGTGACGTTAGGCAGGCGACCGAACTTGGGAGTAATTCGACGCAGTTTTAGAGCTTCAAAGGTGCGGCAGTGCTTGATGATATCCGTGGGCGAGTCTAAATTTTCTTTACTAATAAGAAAGCTGTAGACGTCCTCTGTGATGCCCTAGAGGAGATGACCAACGCGATCTTCGTCGGACATACTGGGATTAACGACGTTGCACAACTTCAAGACCTCTTCTATGTAAGTCGTGCAGGTCTCTCCAGGCACTTGCGCTCTCTGAAGCAAAGACTGCTCAGCGCATTTTCGTTTGGCAACAGTATCCCCGAAGCAGCTGCGGAGCTCTTCCATGAAGCGGTCCCAACTTGTTATTGATGCCTCATGGTTTTCGAACCAAGTTAGCGCGGTGCCATCGAGAAAGAAGACGACATTGGCCAGCTGAAGAGTGGCATCCCAGCCGTTGTATTTGCACACCCGCTTGTAATGGGTGAGCCAATCATCCACGTCTTCGCCAGCCTTCCCGGAAAACGTCCGCGGCTCACGGTAGTGCTGCCAAGCGGGCGTTGCGGCGCCGGTCGGACGTGCGTCGGCCTCCTTGGGCATTTGCACGGGCAACGGTGGCAATCCGGCGATTCTTCGGCTGCAGCGGTTGCGAGAGGGGTCCGTGGTGATCGACCCAGCACCTCCACCACACTGTTACAGGTTCTATTTACAAATAATATTTACAAGGCAGGTCGAGAGGAGCCTGGTGCGCCGGCGGCAGGATACTTGACTTTCTCTTCTACTTCCAGCCGCCGCACGTCTTCTTTATTCCTCAGAGCCCATGCGCAGCACGTGACATTATCAAGGAGTACGCCCTGCGCCGAGTTTTGCTCAGAAGCCGAGCATGATGTAGGTTACTATGTCGTTGTCTTTCAAGAAATTTCGTAGCCTCAGGGCCACTACACGCTTGTACAGCGTGTAGAGGCACGACGACAGCGAGATGAGCCGAAGAATTTCGATTTGGAGTTTCTCGCCTTCTTGGGTATCATTATTTCGGCATTTTGTAGCGATGGTTACATTACACTAGCATTTTGAGCCTTCAGCTTGGCGGCGCCGTGGCCATCGTGGCGGAGCTGTGGCTGGTCACGTGGTTGGTTGCGTGTGCGGAGGACTGCCGGCGGCGAAACCGAGTGGGGGGGGGGGATGAAGAGGGGGAGAGAGTGAATCCACGTCCAGGGTGCGAAGATGACGAAGGAACGCCCAGCGAAACAGAGCGGCGAAAGACTGACTTTGTAATTCGACTGAGCGAGTTCTACGCGGCTAGATATAGCTATCGCGTCACTACAGATTTAACCAGAGCTAAACCACAGCCATCCTTTTCACTCCTCGGAAACCGCCTCCGCCTCACACTGTGTGTTGAGAAATTGCACGAGCTCATGTATAAGCTCGACGCTCATTTTGCGGATCAGAGCTTTCTTTACTCTGCCGCTCCTGAGGCCGTGTTTCTGGTCGCGTTTCTTTTGGCCACATACATTTCTTCCGCCACTATGGAGCGGTCGAGTCTCTCGTTTTCTGCTCCCCGGTATGCTTTCATAGCACGGAGGGGGTTTGGCCGCTGTCACCACTTCGCACACTTTTGGGTGCGCTCCCAGACATCCTTAGAGCGTGTGGGGGTAGTGGTCTCGGTCACGGAGGAGATGCCCTCGACTCAGCGTGGCAAGCTCACCCGAAGACCAGCTACCAAGTGACAAGAGGGTTGGTTGTTTGGTGCCCAGCTTTCGCCGGTCGCAAGCCAGAGAATGGGTCGGCGCCAAAGGTTCACAAAACAAAACAAAATTTATACAGCCGAGAGACGATACAGAGGCTTTCACAATCACTCGTACAAAGAGGTACGAAGTGATTTAAAAATACAGTGTACTCGTGCAAAGGAACAATAGAGAGAGATTACAACTTAACAAAATACCGGCACCTAAAGTGCACTAACACACAGAGAGAAAAATAATGAAAACACAATTTGTTCACCGGGCACTGCGACAGTCCGACGACCTAAGGAGCTCGACGGGGCCCTCCCGCAGGTTGGCACACGTTGCCTCGCTGGTTCGGGCTGGGCGAGTGGTGTTCTCCTGGGAGTCGAGCGGGCGCGATTCTCGGAAGCATAAACAGCGGCTCGGGCTAATAGACAGCGGTAGAAGCCCCTCATTTATAGGCGCAGTCCGCGTGTGTTTGTTCTTCGCGCCAGGCCAGGCGCGCACATACACCCAGACTTCAACTGCACAAACTCCTTCTTCTTGCGCCGGGCGTGTGACCCCACTGGTCGAATGCGGAAACCACCTTCTAGAGCAATCTAGGTCATTCGCGGCACGCGGAGTCATCGGTGCAGGAGCGAAGGGGAGAGGGTATCCCTATGTCGCGGTGAAGGTTACCCCCTTTCCGCCGACAACGAGCAAAAACTTCTCCGACATTCGAGAAAAATCGACGCCGCGCGTGGCCATGCCCCCCTCCGCGCCGCGGCGGCGAACTGAGTTGCAGCAGTACGCAAAGCTACGCACTCTCCGAGGGTTCTTCCCCGCAGTTTTTTTTGTTATATTTTACCGCGCGCGGGCGCGATTGCTTAGGCGCAGCGCCGGTTTTTTTCGAAAATGCTCCGAATATTGTAACAGTGCCCCTTCCTTTAAGAATATTGTGCAACAATATTCACAAAACACAAAATTCGTGCGCACATGCTTGCGCTCACAATCTATATGGCGAATGCCAGAATACACGCACCAATACAATGATGTCTGCGCGCACACAACACCTGACAACCGTCAAGATTCACTTCAATAAATGCCACAACTCGGCAACACATTTCCATAGCATTACACAGGGAGCACACAAGTCTGACACAAACTTTAGCCGATACTTCCACCTACATTTCCTACTTGCGCTTCCGTAAGGCGCGCTTGAGGACCTTCACAGTTGCCTTTTGTCGCAACAATAGTCTCTTCGACTCGCGGGTCGTTATCTCGGTCAACATGGGCTTCTGTTTCGCCCCACCTGAATCCTCCAGATAAAATTGTCAGCTCGGAAAACAATTGTCTGCTAAGATATGCACACACAAACAAGGCAATCGATGGATTCTAGGGCACCTGCGTCAAAACACACAGACTCAAAATATTGACCGGTGTGAATACACGCTTGGTCACATTCCAGGATTTTCCTGTGCGATCGAAATGCAGCTGAAGTAATGTGCACAAAAGCATGATGAACATGTCCAAAACCTGCCCTAAGCTGAGCTTAGCCGGAGTTTCAGACACCTTGTCCTCTTGAGCTGTCTTTCTTTCGCGTTTCGCTGCTTCCTTGTAACCATTTTGTGGTCTTTCTTTCAGTTCCGCACGGCTTTCTACTGCAGTGTCCGTCCTTTCCAGCGAAGACGTTTTTTATTCCTCGGGATGTTCATCCGCGGGACTCTTTCGTTCTTCATGCTTGACTGCTCCTTTATTTGAGCTAGCACGCTCACGCTTCCTTCGCCACTTCCTTTCCGCTTGGCGATCACTGCGTTGTTCCGAAGAGCAAAATTCGGATTTCTTTGTCTCGTGGATACATTCTGGGTCCTTTGGAAATTTTGCTCCCTTTATATTTCCCAATATGAGGTCTTATATGGGGCGCTTCATGCACAGTGCAGTTAGTTTTCCGCTGTAGTAGAGAGTCCCCACATGCACTTCAGCTTCCGGCAAGCGCTGAAACGAGCCATCCACTAGGCGCACAACGCTCTTCGTTCCACTGAGATCCTTATCTCTCACTAATTTTCGTTTTATTATTACAGCGCTGCTACCCGTGTCTTGCAACACTGTAATTGTTTTTCTCCTACCTTCCCTTTCCGGACAGGCAATCTGTTCATTTCGGCTTCCGGTAGCGCGTTCACAACGGCGTTCACGACTGGTACCTTCTTGCCGTTCTTCAGTTCCACAAAGTCATTTTCATCTTCTTCCTCCAGGTGGCGACCTGAGAAGGCCCGTACGCATGATACCTGGGTAATGGGCTTGGTTGGGATCGGACAAGCCGTGGCTCTGTGCTCCCTCTAGCCGCACTTAAAACAAGCTGTTGGGCTACTGTTTGTAGAGCTGTTGCGGCAATTAGATGCGTAATGGCCAAACTTGTTGCACAGATAGCACTTTGGTGGAGCCTTTGGGCTAAATCGGGCATCGTGGCTGTCAGTTTTTCCCGCGCTCTCTTAATTCGTATTCTTAATCTTGGTCACATTCGTTCCTCCTTGAGCTCCTAGAAATTGGTCGGCAAGATCTAGCATTTCACAGAGAATCTTGGCTCTTCTTTCCTTCAGGTACAGCGACAAGCTCGGGTGACAGCTACTCAGGAACTGTTCTTTGATGGGTAGCTCACGAAGTGTACTGTATACCCGAGCAATTTCTGAAAGTTCTATCCACCGATCAAAGTAGTGCCTTAATCTTGCCGCATACTGTGTTTCCGTTTCGCCATCTGTGGGCTTTCCTGTTCTGAATTTATCTCGGAATCCCTCGGTGGTGAGTCGGAATCGCTTAAGCAAGGCGGCCTTTACCTTGCTGTAGCTTGCAGCATTGTGCGGAGAAAGTCGCCCGAATGCGCTTAGAGCTTCCCCGCTGAAACATGTGCTAAGAACGGTAGCACATTCACTGTCTGACCGATTCTGACTTCCCGCGGTCCCTTCGAATCGCCTGAGGAACGCGTCGAGATTGTCCCTTTTTTCATCAAATCTGGGAAGTAATCTGCTGGCATCTATCCGCAGGTCGCTGTTTTCTCTAGTGCTATGGACTTCCTCTGAGTGGTTCCCAGCACGTTGGAGCTCGAGATTCATGCCAAGCAGTTGTTTTTCGCGTTCGAATTCTCTCTCTCTTTCTTTCTCAAACCTCTCTTTCTCCTTTTCGGCTACTTCTCGCGCCTTCTGTCTCTCCTTTTCAACCCTCTCTCTCTCCTTTTCGGCTTCTTCTCGAGCCCTTTGTCTCTCCTTTTCGGCTTCTTCTCAAGCCCTCTGTCTCTCCTTCTCAGCCTTCCCTCTCTCCTGGATCACTCATTTCCGTAGTTCAGCCCCGAAAATCCACATTTGGGTGCCAACCTCAACTAGTTCCTTCAAGGTCATACTTGGAGAACGAACTCCTCAAGACAAAGACTACCTCTATATAGTGAACCTCGATAACCGCTTCAGCTCGGCACCTCACAATAACGCTCTGCTGCTAAACACTCGTTTACGACCTCTTCGTAAACTCCTTCCGACTCTTTCGCAGATCTCTGAGCTCACAAAGCACCAAACGTCCTGTCGCGGACGCCAGAATATGTCACCACTTCGCACACTTTTGCGTGCGCTCCTAGACACATCTAGAGCGTGGGGGGGGGGGGGGGGGGGTAGCGCTCTCGGTTACGAAGGAGATGCCCTCGATTCAGCGTGGCAAGCTCAGTCGGTGACCAGCTACCAAGTGACAAGGGGGTTGGTCGTTTGGTGCCCAGCTTTTGCTGATCGCAAGCCAGAGAACGGGTCAGAGCCAAAGGTTCACAAAACAAAACAAAGTTTATACAGCTCAGAGACGATACAGAGGCTTTCACAATCACTCATACGAGGAGATACGAAGTTATTTAAAAATACAGTGCACTCGTGCAAAGTAACAATAGAGAGAGATTACAACTAAACAATATACCTGCACCTAAAGTGCACTAACACACAGAGAGACAAATAATGAAAACACAATTTGTTCACCGGGCACCGCGGGAGTCCGGCGACCTGAGGAGCTCGACGGGGCCATCCCGCTGGTTGGCGCACGTTGCCTCGCTGGTCCGGGCTGGGCGAGTGGTGTTCTCCCGGGAGTCGAGCGGGCACGCTTCTCGGAAGCTTAAACGGCGGCTTTGGCTAACAGACAGCGGTTGAAGCCCCTCATTTATAGGCGCAGTCCGCGTCTGTTTGTTCTTCGCGCCAGGGCAGGCGCGCACATACACGCAGCTTCAACTGCACAAACTCCTTTTCCTTCTTGCTCTGGGCGCGCGACCCCATTGGTCGAGCGCGGAAGCCACCTTCTAGAACAATCTAGGTCATTCGCGGCATGCTGAGTCATCGGTGCACGAGCGAAGGGAGAGGGTGTCACTTTGGCGCGGTCAAGGTTACCCCCTTTCCGTCGACCACGAGCAAAAACTTCTCCGACGTTCGAGAAAAATCGACGCCGTGCGGGGCCATCCCCAACTCGGCGCCGCGCCGGCGAGCTTAGTTGCAGCAGTACGCAAAGCTATGCATTCTCCGGGGATCCTTCCCCGCTGTTTTTTAGTTTTATTTTACCGTGCGCGGGCGCGATTGCTTAGGCGCCGCGCCGGTTTTTTTACGAAAATGCGCCGAATTTTTTGACAGCCGCCGAAGAACTAGGTCCTCAGCATCTCTAGAAGGTCGTTGGTTAGTGGTTTAGTTGGTGTGGTTTTAGCTCTTAGGCTTGGAGATAACAGAAGAAACGTGGTCTTTGCTCTCTTCGTCCATCCCGAATTATTTGGCTACCTATTTTCAGTCACGCTTAACAGAACTGGCATTATACTCGTTCATCCCGAATTATTTGGCCACCTATTTCCAGTCACGCTTAAACTGGCATTATACTCGTTCATCCCGAATTATTTGGCCAACTATTTTCAGTCACGCTTAACAGAACTGTCATTATACTCGTTAATCCCGAATTACTTGGCCACCTATTTTCAGTCACGCTTAACAGAACTGGCATTATACTCGTCCATGCCGAATTATTTGGCCACCTATTTAAAGCCACGCTTAACAGAACTGGAATTATACTCGTTCATCCGGAATTATTTGGCCAACTATTTTCAGTCACGCTTAACAGCACTGGCATTTGCTACGGCTGACACTCTATTCTGAAAAGATCTTTGGCCAAAACGCCCACTACATCAGCGTAGAGCAACGCCTAGAGTGGCTTTGGCGAAACGGCTCGCGTGACAACGGTCGAAAGTGAACCTCGTTTAGCTAAATGGCAATCGTTACTCGTTATTGCATTTACTCTCGTGAGCAACCGCGACTGAAACAAAAAAATTATTGCAGGATACGATTATTTTTAATGCTGAATCTGAGGTAAACCCCTTTACTACTGACCAATCTAGACCCTTTAGCGCATGCAGGTGAGGTCGCTCTACGGTAATTAACACAGTAATGCCAAGTTGGTGCTTTTCACGACCACGTGATCAAATTCGATAGTGTCAGAAGGGAAGTCGTAGTGAGCTGAAGCCCAGGCGGCCGGCTGGCACAGAAGTCTCAGGGAAGCTGCAGCGGTGACTTAGTGTTTATAGTGCTCGGCCGCTGGCTGAGAGGACGTGGGCTCAACCCGGGCAGCATCAGTAGGATATCAAAATAGGCTAAGTGCTAGAGGTCCGTGAAAAGATAGCAGATGAGTCCCATAGAAGAGTACTGCCCGGTCCACTAAGAGCCGCTCTGTGTACAGAAAATAGGTGAGCCAGAAAGAGAACGGCTCCCCGCTCCACAAAAGTGCCGCGGGTACGCTGTTTGTGCAGTGCGATCTCAGTGAATGTTAAAGAACCCGGGGCAGTCGAAACTGTTCGGGTATCTCCGTTACAGTCCCTCATAGCGTGAGTTGCCTTGGGCTCGTTAAACCCATACAACCATAAAGAACAAACCAGAAGTCCCAGAACAAACGGAAAGCATGATTCCAGGGTGTGAAAGCGGTGGTCATTATACTTAAACTGCTGCTCCAAGCATCTAACACCTTCCTGCTTCATGTGGTCGAGCCCTTAAAGAAAATATTCTAGAGTGGTCACTAGTTCCGCCGCGGTGCGGCACAACAGGGTGTTTTTTGAGTCGGCGTGGGCTTACATTTGGCTACAGGCAGTATACCCGCCGACAGGAGTAAATGAAACTCACCTGTTGTCACAAGATGCAAGAAAAGCAATCAGAAACATTGGAGGCCTCAGTGGAAATGGTGATGATAACAGTGGAAAGTGCGAGAGAGGAATAGGAGGATACATTTCGTGAACTTTTCCTGCGTGTGCCCTAGCATAGTTTCCGGGCGGTATGATCCTAAAAATTGTCCTACTTCGGCAATATGATCGATCCATTGATGTCGCTCCGCTCAATAACCGACATAAAGTAAAGATGAAAATAATACAAGAAACAAAAACCAATGCGAAGATTTATCCCCTTTTAAACAGCATATTTTGTACGCCGCGGTAATATACAGATGTGTTACTGGGGACGCTGCTCCCAACGTATGCAATGAATGGGGAGTGCAAAGTAGGCATTCTTAGAAGGCAAGCTTTCAAGTATTAGAGTACGTTCATTTGACAATTGAAGTAAAAATAAATGGGTTCAATATGCTTGTTTAGTCTGGAGGTCACGCGCTATTTTTCATAACATGCTTAGTTCTTGTAACTTTCTTGGGTCCCTGCTGAAGGCCTGCCCGATTGCTTTAATTTCATCTTCAAAGCTGACCATTTCAGCCCGCATTTTTATTATCTTTTTGTGCCTGTCAAACTTCGAAGGAGGTTGAATCGTTTATTATACAAAATATTCTTTGATACTGCGTGTAATATTAAACTCTGCTTTAGACGGCACCAAGTGCTTTTATATTCAGATCGTCTTACAACTTAGCTGCAGTTTCTTGCTTTTAAACGCTCCTTTAAAAATCTCTTAACCACAGATATATTTATGTGGTATTTCTCTTGCCACTTTTCGCGCCATGTTGCGCGAGGTCGACTATCTGCGCTATGTACCTCTCATAATTTCTTATTTTCGTTTCTCTCTCACCAGCTTGCGGTGGATGCAATAAACGTACCTGGGGACGTTGAGAAAAAATAATTCTTCCCATCTTCATTTGTCTTCATGAAATGAGCAGCTGAAGAATCCCAAGATCACCGTCTTCCTGACAATAAAGTTTTATTCCTCTCTCTCTCTCTAGCAAACGGTTCATGCATACTTGATAAAATTCATTAAAAGAAACAAAATATCATGCACACGTCTTGCCAAGATCTTTTAATGCGATAGCACTGAGGCCGTCAGCATGCACTTTCCGGTTTCTCCGTAGCGAAGCTCTCTGATTGGTCAGTTGGGGCCACGCGACCATGGCGACGTCATCGGGGCCACGCCTTCCCTATTGACCTGTCAGAGAGCACCGTTAGGTTTGGAATGTCACGTGACCGTGTGATGTCATGACAGCCAGCAACCTTCCCAATGGATTGTAACAAAACTGTCCACCGTTGCAAAGTTAAATGCATTTGCCCCCTGCTCACCTTGGCACTAGGATCATCCTTACGGGAGCTCGGGAAGACAAACCTGCAGGAGTCCCATTAGTGTCTGTTCTGTAGACCCAGGCACCTGCCTGGGCAGCAGCACATCGCTTAACCGCTTCACCATTGCGTCATGCAGTAGGGGCATCAGGACTCCCAAGCGATTGAGAAGGTCGTGACGTCATCAACTCCGCGTGACCACTAGTGGACCAATAATAGGGCACCGCCACATTTGAAATTTTGTGCACACCATAGTAGACCCACCCCAGAAAAGGGAATGAGGTGGATTATTGGTTCGGATTTGTGCAATCCCAATAATTTAATCGAAGGTACTCCGTTAGCCGCTATGGGTATTTTTCCCCGTTCGGTGATGTTGGCTTTGGTGTAACACTCTACGACGCTGATGGCTCAGCATGTAGTGACGTCATGCAGGCTTCACTTTAAGGTGCTGTGCTAAGTGTTCAGGACACGGTAATGTCAAGAGTTACAGCATGCTTGCATCACCGGCACCGGCTACCATCTATGAGGCGAACAACAACAACAATTCGCAGTGCACCGCAAGCAGTTCGCTTACACAGTGGCAACCATCATGTGAGTTTTAGATAAAGGCGATGAATTGGCCCTATACCAGAACGCCGTCCCTTCGCCTTTTAAGGTTTTTCCTTAGTTTACAGCGGTATAATGAAGACACTGTTCCTGTTTTGGTGACGGTGACGTAAGTGGTCGCTGCTGGACCTCAGTCTGGCGGGTCAGCTGCTGCCACCCAGAATGAATGGCTCGGCCTCCCGAGTGATGCAAGCAGCCAGGCCACAGTGGTATACTCAGCCACTAGTAATGACTCTTCGGCTGGCGACAGCTTCATATGAGTCCTGAGAAAGACTACCGAAAAGGACTGCGTAAAGGTGAGGAATCGTGGTCGCCTTGTACTACCACGATAACCGCAGCGCGAAGATCATCGGCACATACTGTCCTGCTAGTGCCAGAGTCTACAACCGAAAATCTCAGCCACATCAGCAACCAAGCCATGTCTGTGTTCGTAGAGGCCCGGGCCCCGAGAGAAATTAAAAGCGTGAGAGTGAGTCGTTATAGGAATGTAGTCGCCATTTATATCATGAACCGGAACGCGCTTGAAAGTTTGAGCAACATCAAAACGCTCGGCGGCATCAGCGTTCGTGTCCATGTCCTTCAGGGCAGCGGCACTACGTCAGGCGTCATCTACGACGAAAACGTAGCCATCCACGACTGTGACCTGCCCATTTTGATCCAACCAGATACTGACAGTGTAGCAGCACTGCAAGCTCAGCGCCTTAGCAGGACAAAGTGCACTAAGCTGTCCTTCCAACTGGACTGCATTCCAACATATACGTGAAGGTAGGACACTTTCGCCACGTGGTAAGGCTTTTCGTCTCGAAGCCTCTCCAGTGCTGGAAATGCATGAAGATAGGACACGTGAACAGTGTGTGCAATTTCTCCATCGTGTGCCAACAGTGTTCTCTGCCACACAGCGGCGACGCTCGCGGGGTAACATTCCTAAAGTGTGTCAATTGCCGAGGCATTCATGACGGTGCCTCAAAAGGTTGTCCTCGCCTGAAAAGGAAACGGGTGATACATAAACAAATGACGAGAGAATTCCACACACAAAGCCATAAGCCACCGTAAGGAGCGACGACCTCCCCAACCTCATAACAGGCCTTCTAAGAGTGTTGTGACCATTGGAAAGTATGGTCCAGGAATTTCTGCAGCTTGTCTTCCCCCTCCGCATACCACTCTACGGAAGGGGAGCCATATTACTGGCGAAGCAGGGTTGGTTGTCGCAGACGGACCTCGACCAACTATCTCTCAGCTACACATACACGCAGTGACCAAGCAGGTTTCGTGCACCCAAAGTACTAAGCATATTGCTAATCAAGCACAAGGCTCAACTCTGGTCAAGGACCGGGACCGGCTAATGGCTTGGCCAATGCTCCGGAAGCATTGCACACCCTCGATGGTGTAACAGTCACTGCACACCTCGATATCGGTGCACGTTAAAGATCCCCAGGTGGACGAAATTATTCCGGAGCCCTCCACTACGCCACCTCTTTCTTCCTTTCTTCTTTCACTCTCTTCTTTATCCCTTCCCTTACGGCGCGGTTTAGGTGTTAATCGATATATGAGACATACTGCGCCATTTCCTTTCCACAAATACCAATTATTATTATTATTCACTGCACACCTACTGAGTTGAGCTTACTGCTGGTCACAGTACATCAGGAACCGGTCCAAGTGGAAGATGAGCAAGTAATTGCAATTCAGAAGGCATTCGCAAAGACCATGCGTGTGCTGCCTTCCAGCTTGCACACGTCGACTGCATAGAATGCTCTACAGGTGCTGGATATTGCCACAGTCCCAATCAATCCAGTGGCGTCATGCCGCCGCCGAACTTTTAGATGGGACTTGCCATGCCTTGCGCTCTCGAGGGGCTAGAGCTTTTTCGTCTTCCTTGCACGAGCTCCCTGCTGTCTTGGACGCGTAGCACGTCTAATTAAACCTGGATTTGAGTGCTTTGACCGTTTATCGGTGACATTTTGGTGGAGGTGCGGGGTAACGATCCATGTACGCTGACCTCGAGGACACTCTTGACGTCAGTTCTCAACGCGTGGCTACAACACCAGTCCACAAGGCGAGCCCCCGCCTGCGAGGCCTACAACCAGAGTTCGGCCAACTCGCAAGACCAGCAAGGGCCATGACGTCCGCTACGGCTAGCCAGACAAGTCAGCATTCCGGGAATGCCCCGCCGTTTGTCCTTCACACACCTCGGTCGCCCCCATCATTCCACGGTGAGAGGTTTGAGGACGTCGAAGACTGGTTGGCCAGCTTTGACCGTGTGGCGGGCTTCAACGAGTGGGACGGCGAGCGCAAATTGCGGAACGTGTACTTCGCACTACAGGACTCGGCCAAGACGTGGTATGAGAACCACGAAGCTTCCTTCACTAACTGGGAGATCTTTCGCCGGGAGCTCTTAGCCACGTTAAACACCAGCGAACGAAAGGAGAAGGCTGAAATCGCCTTGCAATCGAGGTCGCAGCAGCCGAACGAGAGCGTCGCCATGTTCATCGAGGACATGACGCGACTCTTCAATCGCGCCGACCCTGCTATGCCCGAGGACAAGAAGGTACGCCACCTAATGCGCGGCGTCAAAGAGCAATTGTTTGCCGGACTGGTACGTGATCCGCCAAGAACGGTGGCCGACTTTGCCAAGGAGGCAACAAGCATGGAGCGTTCTCTGCATGAACGGGGCGCGCACTACGGCCGTCAGGCTAGTGTAGCAGCCGCTCACCACTGCACGCCCACGTCGTTACCCACTGAGGAGCTTCGAGAGCTTGTGAGGAGCCTGGTGCGCGAAGAACTCGAGCAGCTTCGCTTCGAAGCTCCACAGGCAAGCGTCGCTGCCATACCGGACGTGGTCCGAGATGAAGTCCGGCGAGCTGTTCAGTCGCCACCAGCTCCGCAGCCAGCGCCCTATGTGATAACGTACAGTCAAGCACTACAAAGTCGTCCTGGGCCAGTGAGTCAAGCATTTTCTCCCGTCACTCCTGTGCCTTCACTGCGGTACCCAACTGCAGCTGTACCCGTCGTACCACAGGAGCCCCTGTCCACCATGAGCAAAGCGCGCGTTTGGCGTACGCCAAACAATAGGCCGCTCTGCTACCACTGTGGGGAGCCCGGCCACATCCTCCGGCACTGCCCCTACCGCAGAATGGACTTAAGGGGGTTTCCACCTGACGCACCTCGAACACGCTACGGAGAACGGCCGCGGGACATCGAGCAGTATCTGTCCGATAACGTGCAGCCAACGACCTCGCCGCGACGCCAGTCCCGTTCGCCATTCCCAAGGCCGTTTTCTTCGCAAAGCCGCCCGTCTTTTTCTAGCCAGTTCAGAGGCGCGTCCCCACATCGGGAAAACTGAAGATGGCGTCCCCCGGGGGTAGGGCCGCCGCTATTGGATCAAGTGAAGAGCCTCCACCCGACGATTCGCGGCTACGATCCGACCGACGACGACCTGACCCGACGACCTCAACGACAACGACGTGCTGCGACCGACTGGTGTCTGCCGAAATCCCAGTAATCGCTGATAATCGTGATGTGACCGCACTTGTGGACACCGGCGTTGACTTTTCTGTAATGAGCAGTCGGCTAGCTACGGCCCTCAGAAAGGTGCTGACCCCTTGGTCTGGACCCCAGATCCGCACCGCCGGCGGTCATGTCGTTACGCAAATTGGCGTCTGCACGTCACGAATCCAGATCCGCGGTGCTACTTTCCCTGGTTGCTTTGCCGTGCTACCGGAGTGCTCCAAAGACCTGATACTTGGTTTGGATTTCCTTCGGGAGTACGGTGCTGTCATCAACCTTCAGGAGCTGGTCGTTTCATTTTCCACTCAACCCCCTGTTGACGGCGATCCTGAGCCACGCGGGACTAAGTTACGCGTTTTTGACGACCACGTATTAATCCCGTCAAGAGCTAGCATGTTTGTTACCGTAGATTGCGACATCACTGGTACTCGCGGCATCGCTGAAACCAACATGTCGCTGCTCCTTGGTCGGCAAGTCTGTGTTGCTCGCGGAATTGTCGAGCTGAACAATGGCCGAACTGAGCTCTTGGTAACCAATTTTGGCTGTGAACCTCAGTGTTTGCCTGGCAGAACAGTTATTGCGTATTTCGAAGAACTCGGCGAATTCGCGGGACAGCACGCTTTGTCCGTAGCCTCGGCATCAGTGGAGGCACTGACCACTCCCATAAAAACTGACGTGAACCCGAACCTCCCGTCTAATCAGAAACGCTGCCTCGAAAGCGTTATCCAGTCTTTCTGTGACTGCTTCGCCTCGACCTCTAAGGTTAGGCAGACACCGCTCACTAAGCACCGAATTATTGTCGACGCCAACCAGCGGCCGTTATGTCAGCTGCCTTACCGGATCTCTTCAAAGCAGCGTGATGCCATTCGCCGCCAAGTTCAAGAAATGCTCCAGCACGACGTGATACAGCCGTCGACGAGCCCGTCGGCGTCGCCTGTTGTTCAAGTAGCAAAGAAAGATGGAACCCTACGGTTCTGCGTTGATTACCGACGTTTAAACAGAGTCACAAAAAAAGATGTTTATCCTCTGCCGCGCATTGATGACTCCCTGGATCGGCTGCGCCACGCCAAGTACTTCTCATCGCTAGATTTACGCAGCGGCTATTGGCAAATAGAGGTGGACGAACGCGACCGGGAGAAGACCGCCTTTATTACACCGGACGGTCTGTACGAATTTCGGGTGCTCCCTTTCGGCCTGTGCTCGGCTCCTGCAACCTTCCAGCGGATGATGGATACCGTTCTTGCCGATCTGAAATGGCAGTCCTGTGTCGTGTACTTGGATGACGTTGTCATCTTCTCTGATACGTTTGAAGAGCACCTGAGACGCCTGGGCGCTGTGTTCGAAGCAATTCGGTCGGCCGGACTTTCCCTGAAGCCCGACAAGTGCCACTTCGCTTTCGAAGAGTTGAAGTCTTTTGGGCCACATCGTGAGTGCTAAAGGGGTTAGCCCTGACCCCGATAAGACAGCCGCCGTGGCTGCTTTTCCTGTGCCCACCGATAAGCGAAGCGTGCGCCGCTTTCTGGGGCTCTGCGCCTATTATCGCCGTTTTGTGCAGAACTTCTCCCAGATCGCTGAGCCCCTCACCCGCCTCACGAAAGATTCCGAACCGTTCTTCTGGGGCCTGAAACAACAGAAGGCTTTTAAAGACCTCCGAACTCGTCTCCAAAGTACGCCCATCCTTGGACACTTCGACGAGTCAGCCGCCACTGAACTGCACACAGACGCCAGCAACATCGGCCTCGGTGCGGTCCTTGTGCAGTGGCAGGATGGTCTCGAACGCGTAATCGCATACGCGAGCCGCACCTTGTCACTGATCTGAGGCAAACTATTCCACCACCGAAAAAGAATGCCTGGCCGTTGTGTGGGCGGTGACCAAATTTCGCCCGTACTTATTGGCCGTCCTTTCAGGGTCGTCAGTGACCACCACTCACTGTGTTGGCTGGCGAACCTCAAAGATCCCTCGGGACGGCTTGTACGCTGGAGCCTTCGCCTTCAAGAGTTCGATGTCACCATCGTTTATAAGTCCGGTAGTCAGCACAGTGATGCCGAATGTCTGTCTCGTGCTCCTATCGAGGACAACCGACCTGATCCCGACGACGATTCTATTTTTCTCGGCGCCATCTCCACGTCCGTCCTCACTCAACACCAAAGGGACGACAGTGAACTACGGCCTCTCATTGAGTATCTTGAAGTAAGCGCTGCGTCACCCCCGCGAATCTTCTCACGTGGACTGTCGTCATTCTTTTGCTCGATGGCGTTCTGTATAAGAAAAACTACAGCCCGAAGGAGGCTGCCTATCTGCTCGTCTTACCTGCGGCCTTGCGCGACGAAGTTCTGCAGGCGTGCCATGATGACCCATATTCTGGTCACATGGGTTTTTCTCGCACTTTGGCGCGGATATGCCAAAAGTACTACTGGCCCAGGGTTGCTTCAAGTGTCCAGCGTTACGTCAGAACTTGCCGTGAGTGCCAACGTCGCAAGACGCCGCCGACTAAACCAGCCGGACTACTGCAGCCTATTAATCCGCCACAAGTCCCCTTCCACCAGGTCGGCATGGACTTACTGGGCCCATTTCCAGAGTCCTCGCTGGGTAACCGCTACATTGTGGTCGCCACCGACTACCTCAGCCGGTACTGTGAAACTAAAGCTGTCCCTCGTGGTACCGCTGACGAAATTGCGAACTTTTTCGTTCAAAGTATTGTGCTTCGTCACGGTGCACTCGCCACCGTTTTAACTGACAGAGGAACGGCCTTCACGTCGGCCCTTATGCAGGAGGTTATGCGCCTGAGCGGCACCAGTCATCGCAAGACAACCGCCTACCACCCTCAAACGAACGGCCTCACCGAACTTCTCAACAAGACGATCGCCGACATGATTTCCATGTATGTTGACGCAGACCACCGCAACTGGGACGCCATACTCCCTTACGTCACATTTGCCTATAACACTGCTCTGCATGAAACGACACGCTTCACTCCATTTCGTTTGGTGCATGGTCGCAAAGCCACAACCATGCTGGACGCCATTTTGCTCCCGACTAGTCGTACCGCATCTGTTATGGGTGCTGCCCAATTCGTTCGTCACGCCGAGGCCGCCCGCCAACTCGCCCGAGAGCGCATACGACACCAGCAAGCCCTCGATGCTCGCCGCTATAACCTCCGCCACCGAGCTGTTAGTTACCAGCCCGGCGAACAAGTCAGGGTTTGGAGCCCAATACGCATGCGTGGGCGCTCCGAAAAGCTTCTACGCCGATATTTTGGCCCCTACGAGGTACTCCGCCAGGTCAGTGAGGTTAACTATGAAGTTCTTCCCCAGGGTACAGTTCGCTCCACTCGACGGCCGACCCCCGAAGTCGTCCATGTCGCACGGATGAAGCCGTACCACGCCCGCTACCACTTCAGGGCTGTCCACACCAGCCGCTGGACACATGCGCCGTCTCTTGTCTTCGTGCTCCTCATTGTGGCGGCATCGAGTCGTTGCCCTTCAGAGAGGGGGAGTAATGCCACAGTCCCAATCAATCCAGTGGCGCCATGCCGCGGCCGAACTGTTTTAGATGGGACTTGCCATGCCTTGCGCTCTCGAGGGGCTAGAGGTTTTTCATCTTCCTCGCACGAGCTCCCTGCTGTCTTGGACGCGTAGCACGTCTAATTAAACCTGGCTTTGAGTGCTTTGACCGTTTATCGCTGACAATATATTCAATCCAGTCTTTGCAGCTCTCCAGTAGCTGGAACAATGCCTCCTCCAGCCTCATCATTCCGATATGAAGTCGGAAAGTCTTACGTTGTAATCCGCATTATCATTCGCTACGGAAACCTGCCTGTCTTTAGATTAGGACTTCTGCACTGCTTGACTGCCTTGTGCTAGTGATGAAGGGCGCTAGATGTCCTTTACTGAGGTTGCAGCGCTCTGTAGCCTCAAGTTGTGCAGAGTACAGCTGCGGCAGCGTGTGACTTTCAGCGCATATGTCGTTGCCTGCCGTTCTTGCCACGAACCCATTGCTCTCTACTTCCTGTTATCCTTTGACGCCTCCCTCATCCCTCTTCCTTAGGGCAGAGTAGCCAACCGGAAAGTTCTTCTGCTAACCTCCCTGGCTTTTATCTACCATTTCTGTCTCTCTGCTCTGAGTGCTCCTTGCATAAAAAACCCCATTTCGACTACCCCAAATACGAAGCTGCTAAAGACTGTACAGACAAGTTTCCCGTGCAGGACAGAAAACCAGGGCGGATTTCACTATTATTTTCAACATTATTTTGCTACCCTGTTGTAGTATTTGGCCAGAACCCTCTATGAACAAACCAATTAACTCTGCGGCTGCGGAGCAACTGACGAAAGCGGCGGTCACACCTGTGAGGCAGCGGAGGGTGCTAAGAATCTCTGGCTCCGGACAGGCCACCATTGGAATCTGAACCTTGTAAGGTTTACTTTGTCTAGTGAAGCTAGACTAGCAGTGGTCTTCGAAGAACTAGCGGGCATTAAATGCCGATTTAATAGGTCTTAGTGAAGTAGTAGGACAGGTCAGGCGTATGCAGTACTAAAGGACTGGCACATACTGCGCTTTCGTGGATTAGCGGATTGATGAGAACTAGGTGCGGGATTCTTCCTTAATCAGGATATAGCTGGCAACGTAGAGGAGTTGTATAGTATTAACGAGAGTGTGGAGGGTACCGTAATTGGGCTCAATAGGAGGCATTAGCTGAAGGTGGTACAGGCCTACGTGCTTACATCCAGCTATGAAGACCATTGAAAGCTTCTATGAAGACGTGGAATCAGCAATGAGCACAGTAAGATCTCAGCACAGTGTACTGATGAGCAACTTAAATGCGAAGGTGGGCAAGAAGCAGGCCGGTGACTAAGTGGTAGGCGACTATAGGATAGGCGCTAGGAATAGCAGGAGGGAGCTATTAGTAGAGTTCGCCGATACCAATAATTTACGGATCATGAATACATTGATCCGCAAACGAGAGAACAGTAAGTGGACAAAAATGAAATCGACCTTACACGAGGACCTCAACCTGGCATCGTTCAGGGTGTGGCAGTACTCGGAAAGATGCGCTGTAGATAGATAAGGAGCAGGAGGGAAAGGCAGGGATGTTAACCAGAAAGGGGTTCCGTTTGGCTACCCTCCACTGGGGAAGAAGAATTAGGGGACTAAAAAGAGGAAGAGAGAAGGGGTAAAATGCATAACACACACACACACACGCACAACGCTGTCACAATTTGTCACTCAATCCAGTCGCTCTCAAGTAGGCAAATAGTGTCCTGTATGCCTTGAGGGCAGTCGACTGCTTTGGCCACGAACCACGGATCTTTTTCTCTGTTAATGGGCGAGGATCGAGGTGGTTCAGGACATGACACAGTGTATGTCTTGCACTCTCAAGTGCAGGGCACTCACAGAGAAGATAAGCGATGGTCTCGCCACTACAGAATGGTAAGGTCACGAATTAGCGTACACTTGAAGGGGGAACGGAATAAGCTATTGAAGACAAAGTCCATTAAAGAGTTTGAGGAAAGAGGGAAAATAGAGGAATTAAGGATATCGCTTCAGAACAGACATTCCGATTTAACTGAGGAAGATGACATTCGTTTTCATACGATGAACGATAATCTGACAACTGTTATTACGCAGTGCGCAGTAGAATTAGGTGGCAAGACGCTTTGACAGGATACCGGCAAGCTATCGCAGGAGACGGAAGATCTGATTAAGAAAATGCAAAGCATGAGGGACTCGAACCTTACAGACAGAACTGAACTAGCAGAGCTATTGAAGTTATTAAATAAGCGCACGGGTAGCCGATATAAGGAAGTGTTGCGACGTGCCATTCGGGGCGGTTGGTGGCTTCACCGAACAGCAGAGGTGGAACAGTTTATTCCGAATGGAGTCTTACTGCAGCTTTCCCAGTAAAAGATCCCCTCATGCTTCGATGGCAAAGAGGTCGCGCCCTTTACATTACAAAATTGAAGCTGAAACTGATTTGGCTTGTAGGCTACTTCAATAAACTAGATAAAACTGACTTTTCTTGCATGGCTTTCTGGTTGAAAAAGGACTATAGTGCTAATGTAGTAAGAAGCTATGATTGCCGACTAGCCTAAGGCGTCGTTCAGCCACGCCACTAGCTGTTCTATTACGCAGATTCTAATCCAGGTACGAACGAATTTTTTAAATTGTGAAAGCATCACAGTCCCATCAGCACAAAAGCCGACAGCCTCCTCCACCGTGTATGGCGCGAAATACATAAGATGCAGCACGCTGGTGTTCGTTGTAACAACGCATAAAAGCGATTATGTATAGTCGTGCATGATGGAACATAATGTTGTATCGGTTATGAAAGTCGTGTATCGTGGTTGTAGTCACGAATCATGACTCTTAAACATTTTGAAGCGTATCATGACTGAACACTTTAGAAGTAAGGTAATACAAGGTGTAGAGTACTTGGTTATTTCAATAACAAAGGGTGTCAGGCAGTGACACAAGATCTCGCCAATGCTATTGTCAGCGGTGCAATACATCAGAATACAGCTAAGACGTGCTAATTAGCAGGCTGTTTCACTAATATAGATTAGTCAGCTTTTAACTGTTACTCTAAATCCCCTTAATTATTTAGAGGTGTGTATCCCCCGTAAGCCATATCCATATCAGTGTTTATAAATTCTAAAACGCGGTTACCCTGGGCGATGTAGCCCAACAACTTTAACCATTTCGACGAGTTACGTCAACTGGAGAGGTTGATTTTCCGACAAGCTTCTTGCATTCGGATGCAGTATTTTGGCTCGATGTAGCCAAAATTTTGGGGGGCAACCGCGAGGAGGGTAACCGCATTTTCGAAATTCTAAAACTGATATTGATATCACTTACGGTGATCTGCGTGCTTTTCAATAATTAAGGGGTCTAACAGCATTAGATAAAAAGCTAACTATTCAATGCTTGGTAATCAGTCTGCTAGTTAGGGCGTCTTGGCTGTATTCAGATGTACTGCACCACTGAAAGAGAACTCTTCTAACTCAAAAAGTCTATTTTTAAACTTTGTGTTAAATCTTAGACCCAATACCCTGCATACTCGATGGGCCTTAAGGGTACCAGACTGAATTCCAAGAGGACGAAAGCGTATATATATATATATATATATATATATATATATATATATATATATATATATATATATATATATATATATATATATATATATATATATATATATATATTGCCACCTGGTGTTCTCAGGTGGCGCTGAAGTGTCTTCGAAGACGTTGAAGTGTCTCGCGCTGGCTGGCTGGCTGCTTGCTGTATTCTGCTGGTTAGCGACCTGTCTCCCTGTTTTCCGTTACATATTTTGGTGTAGGCGCTGGGTAAAGATCCCTGTATATGTCTCATACTCCTCCGGATACCCTGGGCTCCAGTCCTTCGCTAGTGGACACCCCCGTGCACCGTGCTAGCCGGAGAAATCAAGGCCTACCTCCCGAACACGGGCTTTTGGAGTCTGCCAGAGCACCCACCCATCGACCTGTCATGCCAGCTGCTGCCTACTACACCTTGCAGAATCCGCGACTGCCCAAACCATTCCACGGCAGTCAGCTCGAAGACGTAGAGGACTGGCTTCTTGAGTTTGAACGCGTGGCCTCATTCAACCAGTGGGACGACGCCGCTAAACTTCGAAACGTCTTCTTTAGTCTCGAGGATGGTGCACGTACCTGGTACGAAAACCGAGAAGACGCCCTAACATCATGGCACGAGTTCCGCCGACGCCTGCTGGAGACCTACACCAGCACGGATCGTCGAGAACGGGCTGAACGGGCTTTGCAGTCTCGCATTCAGATGCCGAATGAGACTGTAAGCATGTACGTGGAGGATATGACTCGGCTCTTCCGGCGAGCTGACCCGGCCATGCCCGAAGATAAAAAGGTGCGCCATCTCATGCGCGGCGTTAAAGAGCAACTTTTCGCTGGCCTCGTGCGCAGTCCACCTGGGACTGTTGCTGAGTTTCTCTCGGAGGCGGTCACGATGGAGAAGATGCTCTTGCGGCGGTCTACCACCTACGACCGGCCGGTACTCGCCGCTTCACTTACAGAGCCGCTTCCTGCCTTCGGGGCTAACCCTGGTCTTCTCCGCGACCTGATCCGCTCCGTTGTGCGCGAAGAGCTCCAGGCGCTTTTCGGTGCTCCCCTGCCGACGGCCGGCTCTCTCGCTAGCCTGGTCCGCGAAGAGGTTCAAGCCTTGAGACCTTCGTTCCCGTCCGTTGACCCGCCGCCTTTACCAACGGAGTGCCGTCGTCCAACGTACGCTGAAGCCTTGCAACGTCCTGCGCCCTCTTCGGCGCAGTTTCCTCCGTCCAATCAAGGCTCGCTGTTTTCCGCACACCCCGACACGTACTACATCGACAATCGACGATCACCCCAGCGGAAGACGGACCTGTGGCGTGCTCCGGATGGGCGGCGTCTCTGCTTTCACTGCGGGGAACCCGGTCATCTGTATCGCCAGTGCCCGTATCGACAGCTTGGGCTGCAGGGGTTCCCTATCGACATGCCCCGTCCACCAAGAGGTCAACGACCCCGGGAGATCGAGGACTACGTAGCCCAGCAGCGCATGGCGACAATTCCCCAGCGGCAGTCTCGGTCTCCATCACCACGCCGACCTTCGCCACAGCCCCAAAGCTCCACCTGGATGGCGCAGAGACGGTCGCCAAGTCCCCGCCGGGAAAACTAAAGAGAGCGACCTCAGGGGGCGAGGCCGCTGGCAATCGATACGAACAAGACCCCCCGACAACGCGAACAGCGACCGACCGCGATTTAAAGGCAACGACTGCAGTACCTGAACTCGGAGATCGATTCTCGTTGGATATACCCGTGCTTCTCGATGGCTATAAGGTTAGTGCTTTGGTGGACACTGGCGCTGATTTCTCGATTTTAAGCGGAAAGCTAGCGGCGCTTCTTAAAAAAGTAATGACACCATGGTCCGGCACGCAGATTCGCACGGCTGGCGGACATGTCGTAACTCCGCTTGGCCTATGCACAGCAGGAGTCCAAATTCGCAGCTCCACATTTGTTGTCAGCTGCCTAGTTCTACCGAACTGCTCCCGTGACTGTATCCTTGGCGTTGATTTTCTCCGAGAGTATGGAGCTATTATTGACCTCCGAAAGCGCACTGTCACATTTTCTACCGAGAAAGCTGATGTTTACTCCGAGGACTGTCCACGCCGCGCCGCCCTTCGAATATCCGCCGAGAGCGTTTGGATTCCGCCACGCGCCAGCGTTTTTGTGAGTGTTCACTGCGACGGACTACGTGAAGGGACAGCGGTCGCAGAGGGCAACCTGTCCCTTTTGCTCACCCACGGCATCTGCTCAGCGCGAGGTCTCATCCATCTCCGAGACGGCTGCTCTGAGCTCCTGGTGACTAACTTCTCTAACGAGCCCCGGCACCTTTTTCGTGCTACTGCCATCGCATTCGCCGACCCCTTAGCGGAGGTTTCTGAATGTTTCGCGTTCGAAGCTGTTAGACCTGTGCGCCCATCCCTTGACATCAGCCCGGACCTTTCGGTGACTCAACAGCGAGAACTACATGCCCTCCTACTTGAATACTCCTCCTGTTTCGCTTCTTCGTCGAGAGTCCGGCAAACGGCTCTTCTCAAGCACCGCATCATTACGCCCGACGATGCCCGCCCCATCCATCAGCAGCCGTACCGTATCTCACCGAAGGAGCGTGAGGCGATCCAAACGCAGGTGAAGGAGATGCTTTCAGATGGAATCATTCAACCTTCCAGCAGCCCCTGGTCTTCACCTGTCGTGCTGGTGAAGAAAAAGGATGGGACACTCCGCTTCTGCGTGGATTATCGGAAACTGAACATCACCAAAAAAGACGTCTACCCGCTGCCTCGTATCGACGACTCGCTCGACAGACTTCGTCGCGCCCAGTACTTCTCCTCCATTGATTTAAAGAGTGGGTACTGGCAGATAGAGGTCGACGAGCGGGACCGCGAAAAAACGGCGTTCGTGACACCCGACGGACTGTACGAATTTAAAGTGCTACCTTTTGGGCTATGTTCAGCGCCGGCAACTTTCCAGCGGATGATGGATACCGTTCTCGCTGGACTAAAATGGCAAACTTGTTTGGTTTATCTCGATGATGTCGTCGTATTTTCCGAAACCTTTGCCGAACACCTTGAACGCCTGAGGACAGTATTAGATGCCCTCCGATCGGCCGACTTAACGCTAAAGCCCGAGAAGTGCCACTTTGGGTACAAAGAGTTGAAGTTTCTCGGTCACCTCGTGAGTGCCGATGGCGTTAAGCCCGACCCCGAGAAAACTGCTGCCGTCGCCAACTTTCCTGTTCCTGCAACAAAGAAAAGTGTGCAACGTTTTTTGGGTCTGTGCGCATATTACCGCCGCTTCATCGCCGACTTTTCAAAGATTGCCGCACCCCTGTACCACCTCACGCGCAATGATACACAGTTCGTGTGGGCTTCCGAGCAGCAGGAGGCTTTTGCCGAGCTGCGCAGACGACTGCTAACAACCCCTGTTCTTGCGCACTTTGATGAAGAGGCTGAAACCGAAGTCCACACCGACGCGAGCAACGTCGGCCTCGGCGCCGTACTCGTCCAACACCAAGGTGGCGTGGAAAGGGTCATCGCGTATGCAAGCCGCACGCTTTCTCGCGCTGAAACAAACTATTCGACCACAGAAAAAGAATGCCTTGCGGTTATGTGGGCAACCATGAAATTTCGTCCGTACCTCTACGGCCGCCCGTTCAAAGTAGTTACCGACCACCATTCGTTGTGCTGGCTTGCAAATCTTCGCGACCCATCGGGGCGCCTAGCCCGATGGAGCCTCCGCCTCCAAGAATTCGATTACACCATTGTGCACAAATCTGGCCGGACGCACGAAGACGCTGACGCACTCTCTCGCGCGCCCGTCGGGTTAGCGGATGATAGCATAGAGGACGAGAGTGGTTTTATTGGAGTTGTCAGCGCCTTAGACCTAATGACCCGCCAGCGAGCTGACCCAGACCTGCGACCTATCATTGATTATCTGGAGGGCCGAGCTTCTGTCGTACCCCGACAATTTTCTAGAAACCTGCCGGCCTTCTGTCTCCGGAACGGCATTTTGTTTAAGAAAAACTCCAGCACTGTTGACCGAGCGCACCTCCTCGTCGTTCCGGCAGATCTCCGCGCCGATATCCTTCTTGCTTGTCACGATGAGCCGACCTCCGGCCACTTGGGCTTTGCCCGCACACTTGCACGCGTGCGCCAGGCGTATTATTGGCCCAAACTTTCTCACGCCGTCCAGCGTTACGTCAGAGGCTGCCGCGATTGCCAACGTCGTAAGGCGCCTCCTCTCAGGCCAGCGGGCTTGCTCCAACCTATTGAACCCCCTCGGACGCCTTTTGATCAAGTCGGCATCGATCTTCTGGGCCCATTCCCTGTGTCATCGGCCGGTCATAAATGGATCATAGTCGCGACCGACTATTTAACAAGGTATGCGGAAACTAAAGCGGTGCAGCGCGGTACGTCATCTGAGATCGCCCAGTTTTTTATGCAACAAATCGTGCTGCGTCATGGCGCACCGTCCCACGTAATCACTGATCGAGGTACGGCGTTTACGGCACAGCTCATGCGCGACGTGTTCGAGCTCAGTCACACGAACCATCGCAAAACTACTGCCTATCACCCACAGACGAACGGGCTCACAGAGAGACTCAACAGAACGATCGCCGACATGATCGCAATGTACATAGACTCGCAGCACAAAACCTGGGACGAGATTCTCCCGTACGTCACATACGCTTACAACACGGCCACCCAGGAGACGACCCGATTTACACCATTTCGTCTGGTCTACGGACGTGACGTTCAGACGATGCTGGATGCAATGCTTCCATGCAGCACTGATGACCACCCACTCACGCCAGACGCCGAGCAGTTCGCTCAGCGCGCCGAGGAAGCACGTCAACTTGCCCGTCTTCACATTCAGCGGCAGCAGGGCACGGATGCGCGCCGCTACAACCTCCGTCATCGGCACGTCGAATACCATCCGGGAGACCAAGTTTGGGTGTGGACCCCGGTACGCCGCCCAGGCTTGTCTGAAAAACTGATGTGCCGTTACTTTGGACCGTACCGAGTTTTGCGCCGCGTCACCGAAGTGAATTACGAAGTTCTTCCTGACGGGACTGTGCAGCCTCAGCGTCGTCCACCCCGCTCTGAGGTTGTGCACGTTGTCCGCATGAAACCCTACTTCACGCGGTAATGGATAGTACGCTCAGTGTTCTGCTAGTTTTCGCGTGGGACACCTTCGCCCACCTCCCTTGTACATTTTTGTGTGCTTGTGCTGTTTTTTTTTCCTCTTTCCACTGCCCATACTGCAACCCCGCTTTTTTTTTTTTTTTGGAGGGGGAGTAATGCCACCTGGTGTTCTCAGGTGGCGCTGAAGTGTCTTCGAAGACGTTGAAGTGTCTCGCGCTGGCTGGCTGGCTGCTTGCTGTATTCTGCTGGTTAGCGACCTGTCTCCCTGTTTTCCGTTACAATATATATATATATATATATATATATATATATATATATATATATATATATATATATATATATATATATATATATGCGTGACGGACATGTATAGCATTTCTGAAGTGGCGGTGGTCAACGTGCTATGCGCGTCGGATGGTCGCCTGATGATGTCACCGCATTTTTCTTACCATCGCTGTGATTTTCTGCACCATCTGCGAGTACACACACACAACACATACAAGCCGCTGGCTTCTCTCATAATGGGAAGAGTAATGCTTTTGTGTTAAATATTTAAGACTTTAAAGCCCAGCGTAAAACATGGCTTGTTGTTTAGAATCGCTAAGCACGAAACACTGTGCGAGACCATGTTGGGCCGCTCAAAGTTTCACGATGGGCGAAACCAATCCTGTGGGTGCCCAATGTTGGTTCCGAACACGGGCGAACTCAATAGTTATATTTTCGAGGGTGGGCCCAGTCCATTCTGGGGGTATCCCGGGTCGGTTCCGAAACTAAGTCAACTCAATTTTTAAATTTTTGAGTGTGGGCCTCCCAAACTTCACACGATGGGCCAAGCTATTTTCGGGGCGCGCCATTTCATATTGAGTCTAGGCCAAGCCTGTCTTCCACCCGAACACACCCAGATTCACCGGCAGTAACGTTCGGCACTACTCATTTCTAGGGCAAAAAAAAATGATGGCAGAAGCAGAGGGAATGATTTAGGTAACGCTTACCAGATGGTTCATTTTTTTTTGTTTAAGCCGTGTAAATAATACTTCCTGAAGAAACAAGAACATTCGACGCCAAAGATTTTTTGCTATGTGAAATTAATGCATTTTCTAGACGTCGATCTTGTTTGGCTTTTAGTGTATATCACGCGTTTGCAATTCAGGTAAAATATTCTGCATCCTTTCTTAGAGTTAAAGAGTTAGAATGAAGTATACTGGCTGGAGAAACTCGGTTGAGAAGGCTGCGCCCCCACACTGGTTCGGCTCGAACAGTTTCCGCTCTCCTATTGCACAGTGCCTTGGCGCTGCCACCGCAGCTTCTGGTCATCTTCTGTTTTACATTCGGTATTAAGAGATACAGAAAGCGATTAGGTGGTCTAGAGAGACAATATGACTCATAGGTTGTAGTGCAGCTTCAAACGATACATGTACACAGTCTGGCGCTCACGCCGTCGGTGATCAGGTGAGGGCTTTACGCGCTCGACGATGCAGGCAACTGGAAAATTGCGCTGTAAGCCGCGGTATAGTCCGTGTTACTTCATAAGCAACTTGGAAGAGGGACGCGCTGAGACCGAAAGAACAAGCAACCAAACAAGAGGTTGTGGAAGAAAACTGTCGTTGCAATGCGAGTTGTTGATGCGGTGTTTCAGGCGCCTGTGATAGGTCGAGCTTAACGACCGGGCGAAATGCTAATACAGTTCAGCTTCCCAGGAGGGTGCATAAACGGTTGCAGACTGCTACGAATCACTCCAGTAAGGAAGAATGGTTTTTGGCGGCAAGGACGACACGCGCCCATGCAGGATTGGGGCATCTACAAGAATATTGTTCACAACAGGGGAAAATGTGTGGTGCTGCTATAACGACTGATTAAAGTTTGAGACTGTGGGAGGTGTAAGTCCCAGCGGGAGATTCAGCATGCTGAATGCCAAAGTATTTTTCTTGTAACATAGAAATTACCGCGGCTTTAAAGCAAGTACAACGAAGTGTATATAGGGGGCCAAGTGTACACGAGCAATCAGAAAGCCAGTTCACCCCCACAAACATTTTTGTTGTTTTGAAGAAAGTTATGTTCTTTCAATGATGTGGAGCCACTGCTCTTTGGCGAAGCGTTCACACATTCTCTATGCTGCCATAGAAACTGCGTACCCACCTTAAGGCCGCTTGGTGCGGTTAAATGTGAAACAGCACTGCATAGCGCTCACCTCCCAGGAGGTCGGCGCAATGGCGGTGGGAGCATCGGCTGGACATGCTGTGCACAACACTTTCTGCGGCTGTTTTCGCTTGGACGCACGCACCAGCAAAGCACTCAAATAATGCCGAATACATATGACACCGGTGGAATTATTCCTTAAGTGTAAATTTCTCCCGACGAGCTGATGCCATTCCCTGTTTGGCGGATGACTCTCTTACACAACACGTTACGTTCGCACTCTACTTTGGTCGCCACGTTTTCCGACCTCAAGCACGTGATTCATTCGGTAGATATAGTGGCACTTGAAACTCGGCCGCAATTTCCGCCGCCTGCGGTGACAAAGGTGGAACCTGATAATATAACTCCCGTGCATGGTGATAAGAGTGTACATAGCCAAGCTACGTGCTCTTACCAATACATCGTCCTGTCATTCTCTTCCTTTATCTGTGACTCCGTTTCTTGCGAAGACCGACCTGTACAAAATTTTCCCCAGGCCAATCGACGATTGCATAACGCAACAATTCCTTGAATGCATTGCTTCGAAACACCGGAATAAAGCATATAGGGTTTGCCGAATGCTTCTCCTCTGTATTGAACATTCCCTGCGGTACTCGTGTGACTTTTTTTATAGTCACCTTATTCAAGTATTGTGTACCTTCTTTCACTCATTTATCGGAAGGCGTATTTTTACTTTTTTTGTCATTAACTCTTCAGGATGCCTCTCCTGCTTGCGCTCTCGCCGGCACTTTGCTTAAAGTAAATATGACGATTGATACGGCCACTGGCATTGGCGCTCGTTGTGCAATCACCACCGTGGTGATTGGTTTAGATAACAGCAAATGTAGACAGTGGCAGTTGCAGCTCGGTACAAAAAGGACCCTTGGTTCAGCTTAGGGTTCATCCAAAACACCGCATACCCGGACATGAGAGACATCCAGACTTAAGAGGAAAACCAGCAGAAGCGGCAGGGGAAATTGCTGAAGCACGACATGGACAATGAATTGCGCCGAAGGTTAGATATTCAGCTACCGACCCCATGGAACTCTCGCTCCATTGATGACGGTACGTCCCTGCTTCATTCTAAGCCTGGTTTCGGTGTGATTTTTAAGGTTGCTCCTGGTCAACTCATTCACAAAATCCGAGATTCTCTGGCCCCACGCCTGTTTGTGCTGAAGACAAAAGACTCGGCCATGCCCGTGACAGTGTTCCACGCCGCCCTGTATGTGGACCGGCCGGACGAGTTCAACCCAGCCTCGCTGCCCAACAACCTGCTCACCTCCATCCGCAACGAGTTGCTTAACGGAGCGAGGGCCGAGATTGCGGCCGCCGAGAGCGTGTTTCGCAACGGAATGGTTAGCATATCCGTGCCACTGGGTAACACGTGGCTTCTTGTCGGCCATGGCTACCCCTCGCATCTGGCCGTGAAGGTGGACTACAGCCAGACCAAAGACATACTGGAAACACTGAAGAATACCCTACATGCAATAACCGATACCTGGTTTTCAGTCGTGTCCGTAGTGATCAAGAAGCAGGGATTCCGTGCCACCGTGCGTAACAACGAAACACTGGGCCAGCACCTCTGCGGCGAAGGGTGGCGTCTATCGGTGATGTTCACGGGTAAGACCGATTACAAGTCTCACATTACCCTGGGCATGCTTCGAGCTAACAACGGGAACCGAGTGCTCGATGCGAAGATAGTCGAGGCCAATGACAACTGCCCGGAAAGCATCGAGCCCTGCTTTTCATCGCAGCAAGAGTCTGTGGGCGGCGTCAACGCATACGGTTTAGCGGGGGAGGTGGAGGCGCTCAAATGGGCTCATGCAATGAGCTACTACAATTCCGTGGCGGCCGAGATCCCGAACAACCCCTTCACAGAGGCTTTGGAGACGGTCGACCAGGCTCGTAAAGTGCTCTCTCCAACGTTTGTGCGGGACGTGTGGGGGGAACACGTGCTGCGCAGGAAGATCGAGCCCATAATCGTTCGCGTCCTGGGCCTGAGCAACGCGAACAACACCGGTCTGAATGTGGTGCATCTTGAAGGTGTGAGAAGTGATGTCATGGACTTCTTGCGAACCCCTAACTACACTTCACAGCTGTGAAAAAGTGAGAGGATAAGAGCGGCTATTCAACAGCGGACTTCATAAATTAAGAAATAAAAGTTGCAAACTAGATGATTTTATTTTTTGATTGGATAGTGTTCACGGTGCACTACGCCGAAAAAAGATCGTCGTGATTGTCCACGATGTGAGCGAAATAAAAAAACGGGCGTGGCTTAGCTTGGTTAAGCCTGGTGATTGCGAAGCTTCTCGTTCTTCTTCCGTCTCCGTAGCTCGCTGATGCTTCTTCTTTGCATTCTGCCGAGCTGCCTTGTTCGTAGGCACCATCGTAACATCTGGCTGTATGACTGCCTTGGCGAGAGGAGCGGAGCTGTTTTATACAGCTGGTGTGACGTCACTCTGACCGTAGCGCCCCTGGTGAGAGGAGCGGGAGTTAGGCCGCCGTTGGTGGCTACCGCCTCGCCTCGCGACGGCGTGAGATGGGGCCCCGTTTTTACACAGCTGGTGTGACGTCACACCGACCGTAGCGACCCTGGCGAGAGGAACGGGAGTTAGGCCACCGTTGGTGGCTACCGCATCGCCTCGCGACGGCGTGAGATGGGGTCCCGTTTTTACACAGCTGGTGTGACGTCACTCTAGGTCACGTGGTGTGACGTCACGCAGCGAGGTCACGCTAAAGGTCAATGGTGCCTACCACCGCCTCGCCACGAAACGGGCTGAAGTGTGACCTAAAGTAGTATTGCTTCGCAATAAAATACGGGCATGGCTCTTGCAGGTGGTCCCGAGAGATCTACCTAGGATGCAAGTAGGCTACCTAGGTCATGTGATGTTGCGGCGTATTTGCGACCTGCCTAACGGGTAGTGAGCAACACGCCCACCGTGGCCGGTGGGAGTTGATTTAATGATTTGTCGGTCGCGAAGAGCAACTTGGGTCGCATATGGCTTACCGCTGGGAGCGCCAGTCATCACAGGGAAGGGAATCATTGCATAACAACTGCACCACTACGCCACAAGGGGTATGATAACTCCCAAGGATCTATGAATATAAAGTACAGAATGACCTTCTGCATACAAGAAAACTAACCCATTGCGCTATCGCGTTATATCTTAAAGTGTATGAAGCTATTTTTTTATTTTTGTACCTTTAAACCACAATTAGCAGAAATGTTTTCGTCTTACTCATGTACCCTCAACAGCAAGGCAGCAAAGTAGCAATAATGCCTTTACAGATGCTCGCTGGAAAACCGCAGATAGCCTTGTTGGTTAATTATCCTTCAAATGTGCCCAAATTAATCCACAAATGAACTGTAATTGCTATCGGTATGTTTGCGTGAATTCTGCTGATCGCAGTGGTAGTGAGGCGATCACCTATGTTGTTTGCCTCGTAAGTATTTGCAGAATACGTGAGAGATAGGACAACCTCTTTTTGATTTTGGAAAGTTACATATTATGCACTCATGGATTAAGAATTTTATATAACCACCTAAACATAATGCTTTCACATTCTCTGACGCAAGATGTGTCAGTTGGTGTGAGCAGGAGTTACCATAAAGTCGAATCAGCTGCATGAAATTCGGATCAAATTTACCGCCTCTCTTGTGTAATCTCACTAATACACATCTGGTTTGATGTTGTGAAGCTGCAGTAGGCTTTAGAATCCTCACTTAATCTGCCTCAATGCCTTCTAGGCACCCTATCCTATTTAAGCTAGTCAATTACATGTGTCGTAGTAGGATACAGCTACTTGCGCCATTTTAGCATCCCGGCTTAATCAGAGGCGACGGCGGTGCCCTCTGCCCTTCTAAATGTCACTAACGTGTTCTCACCGTGTAGTATAGCCTGATGCAATGACGGGCGAAGATTTCATTTCCCGTCATAAATCTGAAACAGTGACACTTCGGCCGAAGTAGAGATCTTTATTAACAACCCGCAACAAACACTTTGCCACGTGATAGTGACGGCAATCAGGTTAGCGAAAAAACGGCAAAATCTTTTCAACAGAAACTCATTGGGCGAACGTGTGCCCCCGAGAAGAACTGACCTCGGCTTCAGCGATAGCATGTCGGCTCGGAGGTCGAGGAAGATGAGACAATCCGCTGCTATCGGTCACGCTGAATTTAAAGCTAACGAAGGACTTCCGAGATAAGGCGCGGAAAGCACTCACAACAATCTAGGGCAAAAACTGGCGGTAGGACGCGGCTACAATCATTAAAGATATGTCTGGTCCCATGTCGCGTCACATGGTGATTACGCGTCATGTTCGTGGCTTCAAGCGTGAATATATATTTCAATGTTCCGTCACGTCACGGCCCTCTTAAATTACCGTAGGCCCCATGCTTGATAAGAATACAGGTGAAATAGAAAGCAGAAATACAAACACTATCATTCATTAGCGCTCGTAATAAGGTTTTAGGCGCGCTGCATGAACCACTGCGGAGCGTGCACGGCTTCGGTTGGATGCTGTCGCTCCATCTAGCTATGAATTCATATCCTGTGCGCCTAGTCGTAGAAGCATCTGGAACGACCCTTTATAGCGCCCTAACACTCTGATAGCGAACTTACACAATGTTAACAAAGACCGCACGACAAGCGCTCGCTGGGAATTGCTGTCCATTCAGAAACAAGGTAAATTTATACAGTTTGTGTGCATACTCAAGGATATGCACAAAGTCAGTCCTGTTTCAACGAGGTTTGTTGCACTTGTGTGTTAGTGCGGGTTCTTTGCTACTGTCGCCTCACCCGCATTTCCTAGAAAATCCGTCGTTGGCGTTGTGAGCGAAGAAACGCGGGCATGGTTATGACAGGTAGTCCCCAGAGAGCAACTTAGGATGCAGGTGGGCCACCTATGTCACTTGACCTTACGGCGTCTTCATAACATGCCCACCGCATAGTGAGCAAACTTGCCAACGAGGCAGTTGGCCGTTATATCAGTGGTTGGTTTCTGGGGAACAGCAATCTGACCCGCACAAGGCTCGCCGCTTGGAGCAGCTGCCGTCGCTGGGCAGTGGCGCATAGCTTACCCGGTGGTACACTGAGCTAGGAAAGGTATGAGGATTCCTAGGGATCTATGAATGTAAAGTAGAGATTGACCTTCTGCATATATATATATAATAATGTCATATTTTGAGGCGGATATTAAGTGTACCTCCAATTTTTCTCAAGATAATGGGTGGCTATAACCTGAACACAGAGGGAACTTGAAATATTGTAAGAATTAGCTTTGTTTCCAGCTTCATTCAGATAGAAAATAGTGAACACAAGAACGAACAGTTCTCTGGCTGTGCTCGAGCGTGGTGGCACCAAAATACAGCTGGCTCAGTCTCATAGAGGAATTAGATGAGCTGTGGGTACAAGCAAAAAATAGCAGCGCCACAAATGGGGACTGACAGAGAAATAGACCGCAGCGGGGGCCCTAGTCGTTTGAGCATCTGCCTCGCATGCGGGAGGTGCGAGGTTCGACCCCCAGTGCAGCCGGGTACCCACCAGTGATACAATGAGTAAAAGCTTTCGCCTGGTCTGGTGCTCGGCTTATTTAGGGTGAAATGATTGGAAATGGGTATTTCACCCCCCCCCCCCCACTTGACGCGCAAGAAAATGCCTTGTTCCATGGCGCTCTTTGGCCACAGATGCCCGTGCGCCATAAAAATTCATCATCATCAGATAGTGGCATTAAATGTGACAAATCTACTGAAATAATTAATTCCTGCAACAGCAGTGTATTCGACCACGCCCATAGCATTAAAAAAAGCGCATAAATACTTTGAAACCTAACGCCAAGATTCCTCGCATTCTCGCCATCAAGAGATACTATCTCTTTTCAAAGATATAGAAGGACTGCTGGCGCAGTTTCTTCCTTTGTGACGAATTACATGCGGTTCATATAATTCACGCGCAAGAAGCAACCTGCACCTTATGAGAATCTTGCGTGACAAAGCTCGCAGTGCACTTGTATTGGTCTGCAAGATCTTCATCTGTAAAAGGAGCCCTGCAAGGGCTCCTTAATAGTTCATCCTTATTAAGAAGCAGAAACGATGACGAAACAGGCGAAAATATTGCAATGATACGGTTTCATGGCGAAACGCGGGTAGGGGAGAGTTCGCCAAATCACACCTGTGTTGGTAAAATTTTTGGCTATAGAAAATGGGAGCGCATTCTCATAACCGCCACTTTAATCTCAAAGATTCGTCAAATAACCCTGCTCCAGAGATACCGCAAGTGTTGATTTTTGGGAATATTAAAAAGCGACCAGTTAAGCTCAGTTAAGAATGATTGTCTTCGAAACCTAAGAGCTCCGACAAACGGTGCAGCCGGTATGTCTGTCAACAAGGCCGCTAAAGGATGTTTGAGCAGGTCATCTGTGGTCTCATTCAAAAACACACTACTATGACCAGACACCCATATGAAATGAACAAGACAGAGATGAGAAGGAAGGAGTGAATGAAATGCGATAACAGACGAAGCGAAGGACGAACACAAGGATAAAGAATTACTCATGACTGCATCTCAAGAGAGCGAGCGGTCTGGCTTACGGAAAGCAAGCACTACCGCTAGGACCAGCGCGCTAAGTGGGAATGAAACCAAGCAATTATGAAGAAGGGCTCAAGCCAGCGCCTGGAAGAAAACATAAACACCTGCATTTTCGTTCAATTGAGAGGCACTGGTTGCGATAGTAGCGTCAGTTGGAAGGCATCCAAAAATGATCCTGTACTAAGCCGTTTAAAATACCTGGCGGGAACAGTAAAGAATTGTTGGGAAAATTGCTATCAAATATAATTCCAAATAAAACCCCTCTTGCTGAGCATGGGACGGACGTCGCATACCTACAATTTTAATGGGTAAACCACAGTTTGGGCCGAATCGAGATGTGGGTGTGGAAACGAGCTGAATGGACATCAGAAAAAGAGGAGGGCTTGCAACAGAAAAGTAGAGTTATAATGGCAAAGCGATTCATACCGGTTTAGTAATGTTCGCGCGATAAAGATTTAAACCTTCATAATAGGGATGGGATTGGAGCCTCACAGTCTACCATATCTTTAGCCACGTACAGTCAGGGACAAAAGTCTCTGGACCACGCATTCCTCACATGAATCCGGTAGCTGTGCTATTAGCCGCCGACTGAAGACCACACTTGTGAAGGTGAAAGTCCAATTTTCTTCTTCCATCTCCATAAGTGTGGTCTCCAGCCGCCGGCTAATAGTAGAGCAATCGGCTTCGCTAGAGGAACCCGTGGTGCCGACACTTTTGCCCCGACTGTACCTGAAGAGCCTAAGACACAGCAGTCACACTTCCCGCTCCAAAGGAACAAGGAGACGAAACTTCGAGGCACGAAAACAGAAGATTAGAGAACCGAATTCTAAAGTTGGTCAGACGTACATTCCCTAAATTAATAAAATGCTACCCTTCCGCATTCCTTACCGGATTCTGCGGAACCTACGCTGCATACCAACAGCACAAGTCCCTCTAGCCGCGACATGATCAATGTGTGACCGCCAGGTTAGTGTGTCGTCGTATATAATGTCCAGATATTAAGGCGAAAGCTTTTATAGGCTCACGTTTCTGCGGCGGGGATGTTCGTAGAAAAGTGTCACAATATAGCTGTCAATCAAACTGATGACGTCATCAAAATAAAAGAGACTAAAAACAAAAAAAAATAAGAACCAATTAAAATAGAAAATAAAGGAAAAGAAGTCTACATAAAAATGAATACTATCAAATATATAAAAATAACGAAAACAATAAAATCAGCAATAAAAATGGAACAGAAAAAATAACAGATAAAAGGGGAGTATAAAATAGAAATTAAAATATTAACAAAAATTTTAAATATACAACGCCCACTGCCGTCGTGGAAAAAAACCCGTCTTCTAGAATGTTCCACGATTTTGCATTCTTGCACGTAAGCAGACTTAAGTGCCCTCACAGCCGTCGTGTAGTCTTAATCAACAACTTCACCATACATCATCGACACAAGCAGCAACACCGCGCTAAAGGCTTTCGCCGCACCGCACAACAAAGTGCCCCCTTGAATTTTTTACGGATTTAACTTGCAGATTGGGCTAGTAAGCAAGAGCGACGAATACGGAATCCTGGTTCGTTGTAACAGTGACTACGGATATGCTTACATTTAGCTTAATGTGTACGCTGCTAAGCCATTGTTGTGAGGCACTCAAATAAGATTGCAAGCAAACGCAAATAGAAAGAATATCAGTCGCAGCTGCAAGACGCAAAATGTCGACCGCGTAGATGCAATTGCAAATATTTTGATTTATTTGGTATTGTAGTTTTGAAGTACGTTATATAATGCAGAAGAGAGGATAGCTCCTTGAGGTACGAATTTCGTTTGCTTACAGCTTACAGTGCGTATACCATAATTAACTCAGATAAAAGCTCGTATCTTACAGCAGAGATCCACTCCAAAAAATACTTTGGGATGTTCAGGGACTGTAATCAATTCAATTGAAGTAAATTTTGAGCCCTATATTAAGGGCTGAATATGCCCACTGTAATCAAAGCAGCGAACATTCCGTTGCTTCAAGCTACAAAAATTTGTCTTTGTAGGGCAGCCTGGCCATTACATGGGAACATTCTTGCCGAAAAGTAATTTGGCAGGTGTACAGAATTTCTGTGCTGCACATGAAGCTAGAAACTCGACAATTTGGAACGTTTTCAATTAACTTAACATTTAATCTAAACGGCTAGGCTGTCAAGAAATTAGCGTAGCGGGCTACTTTTGAGCCGTAACGTATCAGGCCAGCTTTCTTTGATGGAATAGTTTACACTATCTAATAAACAGATTGGCGCCTGTTCAAAGAGATTTTTCCGCATTTTTAAAGTGACGCCCTTCGCGCCTGGCGCAGCGGCTGCCAGCCCTGAATACACACGGACACAATTCATATAAGGACACATTTAGTCGCAATTAATTGGCAAGAATAGCATATGATGGTAAGGAAGAAGAAACGTTCAGCGCTACTCTAACGCTTTAGCATCTACTTTAAAATTGCCATAGCTTCTCACGTTCTTAAGGCTAAGGAACTCGCGTTTCGTGGGGCGAGGCAACCTTTTTCCACCGTAGAAAACTAAATACGCCGCCTCTGTTGTGAGACTTTGATAGGAAATCGAAGGGCTGAAGGTAACATGCATGTTTCGCTCGAAAAACCGTCCGCTTGAAAATCGCACCGAAGTACTTACAATCACTTAAAATTTGGGGTAATGATAAGGAGGCACTCTTTTCCATACCGCCTCCCTCCGCCTGTTGTCCTGATAAATGTTCACTCCGCCAACGAGTACAGCAATTTACCTTCGAGGTCCCCGCTAGAAACTTCGATCATAGCCAACAATTCTAGACAAATGAATTTTTTAGCGGAAATTGTTGACGAACGCAGTTTGTTAGTATAATGTAATATTTCACATAACAGACATCACTTCACCAGCGAAAGCACGAGACGTCAGAAGAGGAACACAGGACAACGCTGGACTAACAACTGGAGTTTAATCGAGAAATGGCCAACCTAGGACACCAGAAGACGCAAGCGTATCAGACACACTAAAAAACTAAAGACAAATACCTAAGTGGCGATTCACCAAGGAGGGGATACATGCTCCATATGTGTCAAACCCCAAAACGCACATACTTTGCCTGTCAAACTTGCACACGCACACTTTTGATAAGGAATTTAAATTCCTTGTTATTGAGATATAAAGAAAGTGCACTGACGCATGTCACTGCCTTGCAACCAAATATGGTAGGCCTCCAGTATTTCCCTCTCCTCTCTGTTTTTTTTCATTTTCCGATGACTGACACGCTGTTAAAAGCCGGAACACAATCTTTACAATTCCTCCAGTGACGTGGGAGAATCTTTTGATCAGACAAAATTCTCAGGGAATTGCTATGTTCGCGTGCGTGGTCGTTAACCCATATGCCAGTTTGGCGCGGGTACATTCTACCACATGAGAGGGGTAACTTGTAAACGACACGAGTCGAACAAGCAACGAACTTGTTGGCATGCTTCACAGTGCAGCTCTTGGACTTCCTCCCCTCATTGGCCTTCGCGATTCTTGAACATACACCAGACAGCTTGCAAGGTGCAGAGAAGACCGCCGTCACGCCATGCCGTTGTGCCACTTTCTTCAGGTTATGTGATACACTGTGAAGATAGGACATGACTTCAACTTTATTCCCCTCCAGTCTAACATTTCAGGGATCAGGTGTGTTCTGGTTCTGCATTTTCTGCAGCATCGACTCACCAACTGCAATCAGCAGGTCAGCTGGATAAACCGCAACACTAAGGTATGTGTTATGTGGTAGGGTATACACGGGCCAAACTGGCAGATGTATTAACGACCGCGCACGCGAACATAGTAATTCCCTGAGAAATTTGTCTGTTCAAAATAATCTCCCACGTCACTGCAGGAGTTGTAAAAGATTGTTCCGGCTTTTAACAATATGTCAGTCATCGCAAAAGGAAAAACGGAGAAGAGGGAAATCCTTCAGGCCTACATTATTAGTTTGCAAGGCAGTGACACATGCGTCAGAGCACAGTCTTTATATCTCACTAACAAAGAATTTAATTCCCTAGGCAAAAGTGTGCGTGTGCAAGTTTGACAGGCAAAGTATGTGCGTTTTGTTGTTTGGCAGATGTGGAGCGTGTATCGACTTCTTGGTGAATCGCCACTTATGTATTGGTTTTTTTGTTGTTTCTTTAGTGTGTCTGATACGCATGTGTCTTCTGGTGACCAAGGTTGGCCGTTTCTAGATTAAACTTCAGTTTTTAGTCCAGGGCTGTCCTGTGTTCTTCTCCTGGTGTCTCGTGCTTTCGCTGGTGAAGTTATGTCTGAAATACACGAACTAGCCCACATGGTTACCTTGTTGTTCCCTATAGCAGTGGATATACCCGCAGATAAGCTGACTGAAGACTTGAAAATGTTTTTCTATTAACGCTTCTGCTATCGTGAAAAGCGTTCCCCTTTCCTTTGCTCTGGCCCCATTTTTCTTCTCTCGCAGTTTTAGCTGTTTGATGTGATCGATGGAAACCCTTTGCTACATATCTGTAAAGACTTTGCTACATCTCTGAAGAATGGACCAATACCATTAATATTTCCACAATAGTATCTTACAACTTTCCATTTTGAAAATGTTTGTGCGAAAATGTTGGACATGTCATTGCGGCACTCCTGCAGTTTTGTTCATCGGTGATTCTTGAGTGTAACACAAAAGCAGAGAGAAAGCTCTGCTGAAATAGACCACAAATTTGCATGTATAAGCAAAATCTTAAACTTGCTTGAGTGTTGCGTCACTGAATGCACCTTGTAAGCAGCTTCTCTCGGCTAATCCGCTGGCTTATTATACTGTAATATAACGCGTGAGGGGCATCAGCCACTCGCTTTGTTTCCATATAATGTTTCAGTGGAGCACTTGCTTCATTGAAACAAAATGATTAAAATCCGCATCGTCCGTCGCTACGAAGAGTCAGAACAGGCTGCATGCCCAGCAGTAACTAGTTCTGCTGGCTCTCACTTCCTGCTCAGGATAAGCTAACACTTCTATCGTAGACAAGCCGTTTACCTAAAGTAAGTGGGATTGTGCCACCAGAACTATTGCTGCGTATCCCGCTCGTTCTGGCCCTTCGTAGCTGCGGACGATAAAAACGTCTAATATTCTGATCCAATTAGGCAATTCATCCACTCAAACATCATATGAACAGAAAGGGAGCTATAATTGCAGACACATTCGTAAAATTACAGCATAAACAAGGCAGCGGTTTAGCCTAGGTGCAAAACGCGGGCCACTTAAAGATTTGGCAAGGCGCACACGAAGTTAAGGTGTTGAGGAATCAGCGACGGTGCCAATAAAATAATGAAGATGAGTGACGGCAGGTTGTGCGGTGCCTTTGGCATATTCAGGTTTACTTTTGAGCGCTAACTGCAGAGGCGAAACTTACGGGGTAAAGGCGTTTTTGTGCGAGTAGGGGGCAGGTAGAGGTCACCGGGGCACCGCACATCGCCCACAAGGTGTCCCGGAGGCGTTTCCTCCTGCCCTCTCCGTGCGCCCTTACGTCCTACCAAGAATTTGGAGCAGCGCTAAGCTATTATAGCTAAGCCTGGCTGTCTGCAGCGCTTCAGTTGGAGGCGAAATATTTTTCCAATTAATAATTGCAGAGACAACGGCCTGAGTTTTATAAGATTATTGAGGTTTTGGGGTATCTTCAGGAGCAGCAGAAGGCCGCTTCGCCTAAGTGTGCGATCGAGATTTTTGTTTCCACTTTTTCCAAAATTTTAACAATAGGAGTAACTTAAACGATCGAAATTCGAACCCGTTTTGGGAGACGAAAGCACGATTTTGCAAATATACACGGCTCGTATTGTTTTTTTCCAGTGGCAATAGATAGAAGATAGATTCGTATTTCTATTCTTCGAGGTGTTCTTTGTCTGCGCAACGAAGAACAGTGCAGAAATTTGGCATTTTCAGAGCACTGTCAAATGATGCACCGCATTGGGGTTATAAGACAAAGAGTCTGCTTCTTCGCTTTCGTTGGTCTGTGGCCGCAAACATGAAAGTCGCCCTGACAACCGTGTTTCGTAGGTTAGTCAAAAGCAACACCTGCAGATGCAACAATCATGTCAACTCTCAGCTCAAGCTCAGGACACTTCTTTTTGCTTGACGTGGAACACTCTCAAACAGACGTTAATCGTCCACCATGCTTATATTCATGACCATGAGGCGCACATAGCCAGAGATTTCCACACGCCTCCAGATAATGGCAAATAGCATCAAGCGTTGGATAAGAACCTACGCTCCCTGCCACTCTGGCGGAACAAAGTCGCGAAGGCAAGAACATGAAGGAATGCCTCCGACCGTCCGCTGCTAAGACACGTGACACGTGCACACAGGTGGAAGTCGTCGACGCCACACTTGTGGAACACTAGGTAGGCACAACCGACGAATCAAATATTAAGTGAAAGCGCGCCTCATACACACGGGCACCTACGCGAGAAGGACACACATTAGCCTCTAGACACACACAGATGTTCACACTGCCACCGACACCGGCTATATAAAGAGTAGAACCGTAAAACATTACATCAAACACGAGGTCCGCTCAGAACAAGTACAAATGACATAAAACCCATAGCAGTCACCATCCCGGCTCCGAACGGAGAGTTTTCGTGGTGGCCAGAAAAGTATCTATGAACCAAATGAATTTCAGATTTCTTTTACAGATTTTAAGACTGTACTCTTAGCACAGAACAATACCCCAAGATATAAAGGTTATGTCGCGTGCACCTTGGTTCGCACTGGTGTGAACTGCTGTCTCGTTGGAAACACTCTGAAGATCAGCTAGATTCTCCTAAAGGCCAGCTGAATATAATAGCACTAAATACGGATGAAAGACACGCACAAGTAGATTTTGTGTCGATGACGGAAAGTAAGATTCATGATCAACAACAGTGTAAAAGCTTCTGCTGGTAAAATTTTAGACTTTGTTGGGGACGAGGGTTCCTTGAGTGAGCTGACTCTTTCAGCGCCGCAGGTCCCTTCTCCGAATGACGTTGTCGGACTTGGTTATGAAGGAAACTGTACAGGGGGTTTATTTTACATATTTCACAAGATTTTGGAACCCATTGGAGGGTGATGGGGGAAGGTCGGAGGATCTGAGAAGATCTGAGGATGATCGAGGATTCCTTCCTCACGGCACTCGTCGTCCGGTTTAAAAAGGGTCCGGTCCCTAGGATTCCCCAGGTTCGAGGAGGTCTTCGCCAGGTTGAGCGTGGCCTAACTTGGGTTGTCGTACACACACACACACACACACACACACACACACACACACACACACACACACACACACACACACACACACACACACACACACACACACACACACACACACACACACACACACACACACACACACACACACACACACACACACACACACACACACACACCACTTCACATAGGAACACGCCCCCGTCACATGCCTCGCCGGAGAGAGAGGGTGCCGCTGGACAATCGCCCCCACCAGAGAGAGCGTTGTCTTCGCGTCTGAACGACAGTTCTCACGCTGTCAAGTCGGACACGTCTTCCGGGAGGTCTGAATGGGCGAGGCGCCGGCGAGCAGGCACAGTTGAAGGGGTGAGTCACCCCTGCTCGGTTCTGGCGGTCGCTAACTGCCTCATTGCCGCACGGTCGATCTTCCGGGAACAAGGTTTACAAACGGCAGTGGAATCCTCCGTCTCGAATCCAATAAACCACGCGAGGACTGGCCGTATGAACTAAGATGCCTATCGCCGTGCTGTGACCCCGGTTGCAGGTGTCCGGGCCGAATACGCAGCTGAATCAGACCACCGGCTGTCGCCAGAAACCTTACAGCTCTTCCGAGGCCCGAAAAATCTCGAACGTCCAGCGTTGACGACCGCTGGGCAGGAAGAGATCAGATGGCGTCCGTGTTGGTCCCCTGCATTACAATATCATCGCCCCCAAGGCAGAACCCAAAGCACCACCAACAAAGGAAAGCGCAGGTGGGACGTTCCAAACAGCAAAGCACTGCCCCACCCGCAAGCGCTCGGACTTCGCCAAAGAATCACCAGGCTTGTTCCATTGACAACAATGCACTTTTAAAAAATTGTGTCCAAATTTGGGTTAATTTCGTGCCGACTGAGCGCGAAACATCACCTTTTGAAACTGCCACAGCCGGATTACTCGGAACAAAGTAAAAAAAAACTCACACAGGAGGAGATTCCTCTTAGTTCTCTTGCTTACATCAGTCTGCTCAAGCCATCAGCATTTCCGTGCAGTTTCCCCTTCTTATAACGCAATGAGAAATTGTACTGTTGGAGAGCCAGACTCCATCTGAGCAAGCGACCATTTTTGGGGGACATCTGTCGCAGCCACGTTAAAGGACAATGGTCAGTCTCAAATACAAACTTTGCTCCGTACAGGTAACACGACAACTTCTGCGCTGCCCAAACTAAACACGCGCACTCTTTTTCGGAAGCGCTGTACGCTTCCTCTCTACTGGTCAGTTTGCGGCTGATGTACAGAACTGGGTGTTCTTCATGGTCGTAGCCAACTTGGCTTAAGACAGCACCCAGCCCTCTATCGCTGGCATCACACTGGACTATAAACTCTTTCCCATAGTCAGGGGTCCTGAGCAAGGGTCGGGACACGAGTGCTTCCTTCAGGCTTTTGAAGGCGTTTTCTTTTTGGTTATCCCATCTTACGTTAGCAGGTGCTCCCTTTCGCAAGGCGTCAGTTAAGGGACTAGCCCGCTGTGAGTAGTTAGGAATATATCGCTGGTAGTGCCCAACTAATCCCAGTAAGGAGCGAATGTCCGTTTTAGTCCGTGGTTGCGGAAATGCTGCGATCGGGGCAATCTTTCACTCGGATGGGCTCCTAGTTCCCTGGCCTACAACGTGGCTCAAGTACGTCACCTGTGCGCAACCAAATCTACACTTTTCTGCCTTCAGTGTCAGTCCAGCCTGTCGTAAACTGGAAAACACGGTCCTTAGGTGTTCTAGATGCTCTTGCCAGGTTTCCGAAAAAATTGCCACATCGTCTAAATAAGGGAGTGCAAAGCACTGCATGTCCTTCAGTACGATGTCCATGAGTTTCGAGACGCTGTAGGGGGCATTCTTCAACCCAAAACTAAGCATTAAGGGTTGAAAGGTGCCCGCTGGGGAGATGAAAGCGGCATACCTGCTCGCGCTTTCTGAGAGGGGAAGTTGCCAATATCCCCGTACGAGATCGAGTGCGGAAATGAATTTCGCGCCGCTCACCCTTTCTATCCTTTCCTCTATGTTGGGAATCGGGTATAGCTGATCCCTGGTAATTGCATTAAGCTTTCTATAATCCACGCAGGGACGAGGATCTTCCCCTGGGGCCTCAACAAGAATTAGCGGTGAGGTATAGTCACTTTCCGCCGGCTCTACAACCCCTAACTCCAACATGCGCTGAATTTCCGCTTCCATTATTTCTTTTTGCCGCGGTTATACCCTGTAGGGTTTCGACCGTACCGGCTCATCAGAGGTGAGCTCGATTTCGTGTGTCAGGAGGTGTGTCTTTCCCCGGGCGACTGCTAAATAGGTCAGCGAATTCGCTCAACAACTGTTTTAGCGTGTCGACCTGTGTCCCGCTTAGGACATCTGCATTCACGAAGTGAGCCAGAATGTTCTCCACGTTGTCACTAGCGTCCGCACCTCCCCTCCAACCCTTACTCTCGCTGTCCAGCTCTTCTGGTTCATTTAGAGTCAGAGTGACGATCGCGCTGAGTTCCAAGAAACGGCTTCATCAGATTGCAATGATAGTTTCTCACCTGCTTTCCCCTGCCTGGAACCCTTAGCGCGTAATTCGTCTCCGAAAGTTTTTGCAACAGTTCTACTGGACCATCCCAGTGAACTTCCAGCTTGTTTTTTCTCGATGGCCGGAGGATCATCACGCGATCGCCCGCTGTGAAACCTCGAAGGCGCGCGTTTTTGTCATAATAGACCTTGGCGGCCTCCTGGGCAGCTTTCATATTTCGATTTACTAATTACCTCGTGTTGTTAAGGCGGTCCAGTAGCTGAAGCACGTACTCAACCACTGTCTGGTTCTCTCCTGTCCCTTCCCACATTTCTCTCAGCATTCGGATGGGAGAGTGGAGGGCTCTTTCGTACACGAGTTCTGCTGAGGTAAAACACCGTAGCTTCGTGGGGGACTGTTCGTAAAGCGAAAAGTGTGGCCGGCAGACAATCCTCCCAGTCTGCTTTATGCTCATAACAATGAGCGCGTAGCACACGCTTCAGCACCGAATGCCATTTCTCTACACTGTTGGACTGCGGATGGTAAGGCGCTTGTAAAGACCGTCGCCTGATCGGCTTGGATTTCGGCCGGAAATCCTATTCTCGCGAACACTGACAAAAGGGCGTTAACTATTTCTGTGGAACTCAAGTCCTTCAACAGAATTGCTTCGGGAAATTTTGTGGCGGGACATAGCGTAGTACGCAAGTACTTATAGCCTGATTTCGTTTTAGGCAAAGGGCCTACTGTGTCTATTACAAGCCGGCGGAAGGGTTCCGAGATCAATGGAACAATTTTCAGTGGAGCCTTCCATGTCTCTCCCGGCTTGCCCACGCGCTGGCACGCATCGCATGATTTTACGTAGCGTTCTGCATCTTTGAAACAACCCGGCCAATAATATTCCATTATAGCCGCTCTTTTGTTTTATTGATTCCCAGATGTCCTGCCCAGCCATTTCCGTGGCAGAGACTCAGAATGTCCGCTCTGTATTTTTCGGGCACGACCAGCTGATCAAATGATTTGCCTTTTCTGTCCTGGTAGTGTCTGTATAGTAAGCCTCCCTTCTCGTGCATCGTTATGTTGCGTCTCGCGATGCCCTCTTTAGCTGTAAGGTGCAGTCTTTCCAAAGTGGGATCCTGCTTCGGTTCTTTTATTAGGAACTCCCTGTTCAGCTGCAGAAGGCGATCAAAACTACGCGATGTTGGAGATAAAACGGATCCTTCAGCGTTTTCTGCCTCCTCTACCGACTTAGTGGTTGAAGTCCCTCGCTGCTCATTTGCTCGGTCAGCTGTCTGGCTCTCCTTCTTCGTTGGTTCCCTTCCCTCCTCATTTTATTGCAACGATATGCTGTTTGGTGCGTCTCTGGCTACCTGAGGTTCGGGAATCTGACTTAGTTGAGATGCGAGCTGACGAGTTTTCGACTTTGTCAAAGCTTGTATCTCCCCGCTTCCGAGCTTCTGGCCTCTCTCGCGTAGCAATTGGTCTGATCGATTCGAGAAGAGGTAAGGATATTGAAGTGGCACGGCGTTCGAGACTGCGTCCTCAGTGATTAGCTCTCCAAACTGTGCACAAATTCTCACTCTAGCTATGGGAAGGCGTACACTGTGTTCTTCTACTGCCTGTTTTATCCACGAGACTTCTCCCGTAAAATCGTCCGTGGAAACGTAAGACGGATGGACAACGTCCAATCGTCGCGGCGCTATCACGAAGCACCCTGCACGGTTTCCCGTTAACGTGCAGCTCGTGCAGGTATGGCTTAAGGAGCTCTAGATTCTCGGCGTTATCCTCGACGCACGAGAACACCAAACGTTGCTTTGTACACTTGGCTGCAAAGTGCCCGACACCATTTCAGTTGTAGCAGCGAAATGGCCTACTAGCCTCAAACTCTTTTTTCGCGGATTTGTCTGCTCCCTGTCTCTTTGCCTGTTCTTCACGCTTTTCTGGCGCTACCTTCGTTGCCTCCGATTGCTCCGAACTTCTAGCACTTCGCGTTTTTCTGCTAGGCTCTTTATCTCGAATCGCGTTTCGAGCGTGTGACGCACCTTGTTCAGTGCTGAACCTTCTGCGCGAAACGTATTCTCTGCTAGCTCAGCGGCCCTTTCAACTGTGTCGACTTTTTCTCTGTCTTGAACCCACAGTTTCACCACTTGGGGAATGCTTCGGTAAAATTGCTCAAGGCAAAAACACTCGATGATTTTGTCTCGGCTTTCATAAACCTGGGCTCCTTTTAGCCACTCTAGCAGATTCGTCTTTGGGCCATACGCGAAATCCGGATAGCCCTCGCTATCAATTTTCATTTTGTTCCTGAAGCGCTGTCGGAAAGCTTCGGCTGACAGCCGGTACCTTTTTAGCAGGCTGGCTTTGACTTTTCCGTAGTCAGCTGTAACTTGTGTGCTAAGTCTCGCTATGACTTCAGCTACTTCACATGGCAAGAGTGTCAGAAGCCGTTGCGGCCTTGTACTGCGAGCAAAGTTCTCCATTTCGCAAGTTCTCTCAAAGTTTCCCAGGTACAATCCTATGTCCCTTCCACTTTCATAGGGCTGCATGAACATGTTCATTCTATATGATTGTACATCGCTTGCTCTTTCAGGAGACCCGGCTCTCATACTGTCGCCTTTTTTTCAATTTTCGCTTTCAAGCTGCAATCGATTTAGATTTCTTTCTTCTTTTTCAGCTTCCCACTTTTGCCGTTCTTTCTCTTTTTCCCATTCCGCTTCCCTTTTTCTTTTTTCTTCCTGTACCAAATTCCACGTATCTACCAGCTGATCGTCATCTATGTGTTTTTCAATTGTCTTGCATATTTCAAATTTTGTAATTTTGCCCTGTACTTCTATTGCAGTTCCTCGCATAACAACAGCAAGTCCGAATTTGACAATTTCATAAGGTTCATGACAACGGTTTCTCCGCTTTGGCAATGCTATCTGCAAAATGTCGTGAGATTACTCTTTCTCAATTGACATACACTTCCCAGTGATTCTAGATTATTCTCTCGAAATCTGAAGCCTGCCGAATCCTATAGCAAAATGCCGAAACGCTTACCGGTTGAGAAAGCACGATGTCGCACGGTCCATCCCAGCTGCTGCCAACCAGTTGTTGGGGACGAGGGGTCCTTGAGTGAGCTGACTCTTTCAGCGCAGCAAGTCCCTTCTCCGAATGTCGTTGTCGGTCTTGGTTATGAAGGAAACTGTACAGGGGTTTATTTTACATATTTTACAAGATTTTGGAACCCATTGGAGGGTGACGGGGGAAGGTCGGAGGATCTGAGAAGATCTGAGGATGATCGAGGATGCCTTCCTCACGGCACTCCTCCTCCGGAGCGCGCGCGCACACACACACACACACACACACACACACACACACACACACACACACACACACACACACACACACACACACACACACACACACACACACACACACCGCACGCACGCACGCACACACACACACGCACGCACGCACGCACGCACACACACACACACACACACACACACACACACACACGCACGCACGCACACACACACACACACACACACACACACACACACACGCACGCACGCACACACGCACACACACACACACACACGCACGCACACGCACACAAGTACGCACGCACGCACGCACACACACGCACGCACACACGCACGCACACACCACTTCACATAGGGACACGCCCCCGTCACATGCCTCGCCGGAGAGAGAGGGTGCCGCTGGACAATCGCCCCCACCAGAGAGAGCGTTGTCTTCGCGTCCGAACGACAGTTCTCACGCTGTCAAGTCGAACACGTCTTCCGGGAGGTCTGAATGGGCGAGGCGCCGGCGAGCAGGCACAGTTGAAGGAGTGAGTCACCCCAGCTCGGTTCTGGCGGTCGCTAACTGCCTCCGTGCCGCACGGTCGATCTTCCGGGAACAAGGTTTACAAACGGCAGTGGAATCCTCCGTCTCGAATCCAATAAACCACCCGAGGACCGGCGGTGGGAACCACGGTCTATCGCCGTGCAGTGACCCCGGTGCAGTGATCCGGGCCGAATACGCAGCTGAATCAGACCACCGGCTGTCGCCAGAAAGTTTACAACATCTAGACAGCAAAAAACCAACTTAAAATTTCGATGAAGCCAGAAAATAAGACGCTGACACGACAAAATGATGACAGCAATGTGCTAGGTATTTATCGTATCTTAATTATTAGTGGCATACAGCTCGGCGTCACATTATGCTCAGTAAACAATAACCTCGACAGGTACGAACTTCATTGAATTGTTACGCCCCTATAAAGATGAGTACGATGAAAACGGTCAGCCACAATTTGAGCATATGAAAATCCCAAGGATTAGCAAGGACAGATTAGCACGAGAATTGTCCTAATCATTTTTTTGTCAACAACCGGGCGACACGTGCGTCATTACCATATCAGTCTCCCTGCGGGAGAGCGAATACAGATTATTAAATAGTATATAGCATGCAGTCTGCTGTCCCTAATGTACAGGAAATATCCCAGCCGCATGCGCTCTGGTCGTTCATTATTTTAAATGCTTAATGTGTCAGCTTCATTAAAGGTAGTTGTAGTCAACGCATGTTCTGTGTACTTCTTTCTTTCTTTGTCCTCGTTTTTGTAACGCTGAAAAAACGTCAAGAATCCTTGTTGCATAATATTAGCGAAATATGTGCATAAAGGAATATTTCACCGAAAACTAAGAACAAAAAACTGGAATCCGAATTTACCCACAGCCTCTGAGAGGTTGTCAAGACGTGGTCACCAAACCGAAACGTCCAGCCTTAAATCTGTCGCTCTCAGAGCCGTTAGTACGTGGACAGCGGACGCTGAGGAGAGTCCCGAACTATACCTGTATTTTAAATCAGTCTCCTAAGAAATTATTAAAAAAAACAAACGGTTTAGCATGACTGATTGCGGAATATCGTGCGGTAGCTCTAGTTATGCTGAGAACTGCGTGAAACCGGCACTACTATGGCTGTGCCATTCACGTCTTTGCTGCTCTTCATGCAGGTTGGTGCTGGCTCACTTACGAGCCGCTGCCCCGTCATCACCGAAGAGAACATCGTTGAAGGGCCGTCGTCGCAAGTTAACAGCACGTCATACGCAGCTGACACTGTTTTAGAAAACACCGACTTCAACATCACCGAGGAATACTGCAGTGCCGCTGCTTTTGGACGTTGCGCAACTCGGGTAGAGCTACCATGGGCTGTTAGCAAGCACCACTTCCATGTACAAAAGGCGGCGAGCTTCAGTCTGAATTGGGGGCGTGAAACCGGCACTACTATGGCTGTGCCATTCACGTCTTTGCTACTCTTCATGCAGGTTGGTTCAGATGATATATGTGCGCAGCGCATTTTGCCTTGCCGGTTTCACCCCCTGTGCTTTTCGCGAGTGTATGTTCGCGATCAGGGGCCAGGCGACCTTCTCGTAGAAGGAAGACTCACTTTTTGCTACTTCGTCGCGCTGCATTTTACTTCCTGATGCTGTTGTTATGCGGCGATGTTGAACTAAACCCTGGGCCCGGTGACACGATACTGCAGCAACTCTTGGATGGCCAAAATGAAATCAAGCAGAAGCTAACCGCTATTTAAAAGTACCAAGCAGACAATAAGGCCGCTATGGCTAATATGAATGCGCGTATGACCAAGATTGAAGCAATTATTGACAGGTTCGTAGAATTACGCAGTAGCGTTGCAGAGTATAAGTCGAGCTGTGATTCCTTCCAGGCTAACTTACCATCGTTGGTACACAAGGTGGACGATCTTGAAAACCGTAGTCGGAGGTGTAACTTAATTTTTTTTGGCGTTGACGGAGATGACGCGCGGGAACCATATAGAAAATCTGAAGAGCGTGTTGTCAATCTGTGCACTTCAGTATTACAAGTCGGCGAGGTGGAAATAGAAAGGGCACACCGACTTGGCAAATTTAATGCTGACAAGCAACGCCCTATAATTGTCAAATTTTGTTCAGATAAGGACAAACAGAAAGTTCTGCTGGCGGCTAAGAAATTGAAGGGTACAAGAATTTTCATTTCGGAAGATTTTTCTGAGCCATTGCGAAAGAAAAGAAGAATGCTTCTAGAATATGCGAAGGAAAATCAGTCCGAGGCAGATAAAGGGTACGTAAAGCGTGACGTACTCTACTCTGCATAAAATGAAGTATGTTTATGACGAATCCATGGGGAAGGTTGCACGAGTTTGACAAAGCCGAGAGAAAGGCGCGTTGTTATCGTTCCTTATCGTTAACTGCAGAAGCCTCCGAAACAAAACAGATGAATTTTTCAACTTAGTTGACATGAGCAAACCATCTGTAATTTTGGGCACTGAATCGTGGTTAGATGGTAACGATAGGGATTGTGATGTCTTTCCTAGCAACTACGTTAGCTATAGAAAAGATAGAGACTGTCACGGAGGTGGTGTGTTCATACTTGTTGATCAAAATATACAGTCGCAGATGTTATGCAAGTCAGATTATTCTACTGAGGCTGTCTGGGTACAACTTCGTTTGAAAAATGGAAAATCACTGGCGGTGTGTTCCTTTTACAGGCCTCCTGGCAGTAAGGTACAGGTTTTAACTAAGCTAGTGGAAGATGTAGAAGTGAGAAATTATGACTCCTTAGTGATCGGTGGTGATTTTAATTTGCCCAAAATTAATTGGTTGCAAAATGCAACAATACCTAATGTGTCTAGTGCGTCAGCAAAAGAATTGATGAAGTTATACAACTCATTTGCGCTATCGCAGTTGGTGTGCCAACCTACTCGTGGAAGCAATGTGTTAGACTTACTTTTTACTAATTTGCCTTTGGATACGCAACCTGTTCTGATCTTGCCAGGCATAAGTGACCATAACGCTGTTTTGTGCAAGCTGAAATTGGAGTACATTAAAGTCGCTAATAGCGCAGGTAGACGGATATACAGCTATCGAAAGGCACAAGTCGATGAAATCTCGTTGGCACTCGACTCGTATTACGACGTATTTGAAACATTGTCAGAGTCGCTTAACGTAGACGAATTGTGGTGTTTACTTAAAAAGAAGATTTTCGAGTTGCGTGACCAATTCGTCCCGGCATGGGTACTGACGGCAAGGCGGGCTAGAAGTAAGCCGTGGTTCACGAGGGAAGTTCGTAGAGCACTGGGGAAAAAAAATCAAGTATACAAGGCGTACAGGAAGAAGCCGACACCCCAGAAAAAGCAACAATTGCAACAAGCCACAAATGAGGCGAATTCCGCAATATCACACGCGAAAGGTATTTTTTATGCTTCTTTTCATTCTAAGTTAAAAAGCAACCCTAGAGAATTCTGGCAGTTTATCAAGAAGAATAGAAAAGACGAAGTGTCAATTCCTGTGCTCGAACACAATGGGCCTCTTGTGCATGATAGTCTAGATAAGGCAGAATGTTTTAGCTCGTTCTTCGGTTCTGTTTTTTCTGCGCGCGCAACTAATACTGATTCAATATTTCACTACGGGCTTATCGGAGGGGAACCAATGAATGACATCGTATTCGACAGGACGGGTATTCAACTACAACTTGAACGTTTAAGTACCACTAGTGCCAGCGGTCCCGATGGCTTGCCGAACTATCTGCTTTCCGCTTGTGCAGGCCCGTTGTCTAAATACCTTTATGTGCTCTTTGCCAAATCCTTGACATGCGGAATGTTGCCTATAGACTGGAAAATTGCCAATGTTGTTCCTATTCCGAAGTCAGGACCTCGAAAATCTGTGTTTAATTATCGACCGGTGTCCTTGACTAGCGTACCTTGCAAGATCCTTGAGCATGTACTTTTTAGCAATATCATGACTCACTTAAATTTGTTTTCCTTGTTGATCTCTCAGCAACACGCATTTCGAAGTGGTTTTTCTTGTATTAAGGCGCGCTCACGCTAGCGGGAAGCTTCCCGCGCCGGCACTAGCGTCCACGTCTTGACAAAGCGGCCGCGCAGCTGCTCAGAATGACGCATCTTTTTAGACTGCAGGACGGCGTTTTGACCTCGCTGCCGGATGTCTTGGACTACTGTGGAGAGAGGAGGCGCTGAGGAAGCACCCGACCGAGCAGAAAGAGAAGGGGATAGTCACGTGACACTAGAGAAGACTGAAAGCGCACCCTGCTTAGCTCCCCTCCCGTCGCCTGGCACAGAGCCGCCGTAGTGCCCGGCCGGCAGGTAGGCCGGCCGGCCGGACGCGCGCAGCCTCCGCCTGCGCCGATCGGGGTCACTGAACTGGTACCGACGTCAAGGTTCACGTGTCGGCGTCCGCTATTGGCTGTTCTGGTACACCGGCACGGGACATAAACTATCTGCTTTCCGCTTGTGCAGGCCCGTTGTCTAAACACCTTATGTGCGCTTTGCCAAAGCCGGGACATGCGGAGATGCAGGCTGTCCGACGGGAGAAAATGCCAAGGCTTGGGCGTGAAGCGGCACGCGGGAAACGTCCGGACGCTGCGAAAATCTGTTTTCCGCTAATGTGAGCGCCCCGGCCCTAAGCAGGTGCGCTTGACCAGTCGTACTCTAGTGTCACGTGACGATCCCCTTCGCAGTCATGCTACGTTCGGTCCTCCCTCAGCGCCTCTCTCTCCACATATCCAAGACAACCGCAGCGAGAAATACGTTTTCGCGTAGTGTGAGCGTCACTCCGAGGAGCAGCGAGGCAGCGTCGACGTTGACGCAGTGCCGGCGCGGGAAGCTTCCCGCTAGTGTGAGCGCAGCCTTGACAGAATTAACGCACGACCTAGCATCCACTCTTGACAAAGGGGGCTGTGTAAATAGCATCTTTTTAGATTTCAGGAAGGCTTTTGACCTAGTGCCCCATTCTTTACTACTTGAAAAATTATCGTGGTACAACATAAATAAAGCGGTTGTTGAATGGATAAAAGAATGCTTAAATTGTAGGACACAACGCGTAGTCGTTGGAGGTAGGCTGTCGCATGGTGTTGATGTGGCATCGGGGGTGCCTCAAGGTTCAGTTTTGGGTCCGCTATTGTTTTTGTTATACATGAATGACATTACCGTTGGCATATCATCTTTCATCCGATTGTTTGCGGACGACTGCGTTCTGTATCGCGTTATGAAAGGTCCCGATGATTATAATGAACTACAGAAGGATTTAGACAAGGTTGCAGAGTGGTGTGATAAATGGGGCATGAGTATAAATCTTGATAAAACTGTGCAGATGTGCTTCACGAGACAAAGGTCACCAAATGTATATACATATAGCATTAACGGGACAAATCTTGCATCCGTGTGCGAATATAAATACCTTGGGGTGTACTTGACCCCTCAACTATGCTGGCACCGTCATGTTAACTATATAATTGCTAAGGCGTATAGAGTTCTTGCTATGCTACGTAGAAATGCGAAGTGCTTTCCTTTAGAAACAAGGAACCTGCTTTACAAGACTAACATAAGACCAATACTGGAATATGCTTGTACTATCTGGGACCCGTGGACTGCGACAGACATAAAGAAACTAGAAAGAGTACAAAGCTTAGCAGCCCGTTTCGTGGTTCAAAATTATACTCGGTATTTTAGCGCATCCCAAGCAAAGGAAACATTAGGCTGGAATACACTTCAAAATCGTAGAAAAACATTCAGATTAAAATTTTTGCACAATATATATCATTCTAAAACCGGCCTCAATCGTGATAGCTACATAAGGCCACCGGAGTACACTTCTGGCAGGCGCGATCACCCACTTAAAATTAAAGAGTATAGATGCAGAACGGAGCTTTTTAGGATGTCATTTTTTCCTAAGACGGTCAGTGAGTGGAACAGGTTGCCCGGCGATGTTGTATCGCTATCTTCAAATGATGCCTTTGCTTCAGCAGTATGACTTGCAATTTTTTTTGTACTTTGTGCTTGCGTCAACACAACCGCTTTGTTTCACTTCGCACATGTACGGTTATGCTCTGCTTCTTTGTTCCTTCTTTTTGTTGTGACGGCGATTTGCCCTGATCTGTATCTTCATATAAACTGTATTCTATCTGTATTCTATATAAACTGCTGTTTGTCAATGATATATGTACTTCTCTCCCCCCCCCCCCCCACTGTAATGCCAAACTGGCGCTGTGGGTACTGGGATAAATAAATAAATAAATAAATAAATAAATAAATAAACTTCCGGTCCTTACCTGTAAAAGGCATCTCATCAAAACGCCTTTACCAGAAAAACCAATTCCTAAAAGCCTTCTGCCATAAGACATTTAGCAGGAAGGCTTTGACCCTCAGTTTCTTCACCATAAAGACCATAAACAACTTTGACCCAAAAGCCTTTACAGTGAAGGCACTCACCTGAAGGCCTTTACCCAGCTGCACCCTTCACCTAGGCCTTCACACAGTTGAACGCCACACTTGGCAGGTTGTCCACAACTCCGTGGGTAGGTGGGCCGCCTGTCAGAAAGGAGACTTCAGGGACGTACGTATGCCCGACATCGAAAAATGCGCCTGCCGCGGAAGCTCAGTGGTGGAGGCACCCGCCTACTGAGCCGGAGTACCCGAAATCGAACCCGACCGCTGCGGCCGCGTTTCGATGGAAGCGAAACGCAAAAAGCGCCCGGGTGCTCTGTGATATAAGTGCAGGTTTAAGATTCCCAGATGGGCGAAATTATTCCGAGCCCTCCACTACGGCACCTCTTTCTTCCTTCTTTCACTCCCTTCTTTATCCCTTCCCTTACGGCGCGGTTCGAGCATCCACTGAGATATCTGAGACAGTTACTGCTTTATTTGGTTTCCTCAAAACCAATTCTCATTTCATTTTTGAATTTTATTTTTCGTGCTGCCGTACCGAGACTAAATTAAGCTTGGAAGTGAAGAGACCTCTTATCGACAGAGCAGGCTATAATAAACTAGTTCATATCTAGAAGAGATATCTGCTAAGCTAGGACACAGATGTAGTAGCGCATTCAACATTTTACCCGAAAATTACAAAAATAGAGACCAGCAAGCCAATAAGAAACCCTTGCCATGATAAGAAATTTTTGATTAAACTAGCAGACATATTGTCCAGGCAACAAATAACGCCATGAGTCAACAGCTTATTAAATCTGTGAAACAAACAGAACGTTTTGACTTACTTCCCGAAATTCATAAAGGTCTCGCTGAAGACGCAGCACAAATCTGGAAGATATCGTAGTGAGCCCTAAGCTCGACAAGGAACCCCTGCTGACAAGAGGGTCATGCTCTCAATATAGATGCAAGACATGCAAGCGTTCACACAGCGCCACTACTGCGAGGAGACTTTATCTTCAACATAAAAGCTAGCTTCAACTCTCATGACTGAAGAAAAAGGAACGCCGACCAAAAGGTTGTTGTTTAAAACGAAGACGTTTCGGCTTCCATACGTATGCCTTGATCACGGCTCCGTATGGTCAAGGCTTCCGTAGTGATCAAGGCTTCCGTATGGAAGCCGAAACGTCTTCGTTTTAAACAACAGCCTTTTGGTCGGCGTTCCTTTTTCTTCAGTCACGAATCTTCTACCCGACCAGACGAGTTTTCGTCAGACTTTAGATTTCATTAGCTTCAACTCTGAGTCGTCTAATGTGAGCGCGAGTATAAATGGCTACCGTACTGACAAAGGAATGAACGTCCAACAGGCAGTTTCAAAATTTTTTATGCAACGCAGTCACAAATTTGACTAGCTCAAAGTATCCTGACAAAAGTAAATAAGCGCGAATAAAGGGTCCCAAAGGCGAAACAAAGAAGGGATAGGAAGGAGCGCTGAACTGACAACTGGATTTATTGAGCGAAACACGCATAATATATAGGAAGGCAGTGGCAGAGAAAATAAGATGCAATCAACCTCACATGGTGTAAAGGGTCATAAAAGCGATAAAAAATATAACATGGTGATAAAGCTAAAAGATGATGAAATTTCAAAAGGAAGGGCGAAAGAGGGGTAATGTGCACTGGATGACGTTGTAAGAATTATCATATGATGTAAATACCCATAAAATTTATAGAAATTTATATTAGGAGATCACATGTTTTAAAACCGGTAAAATATAACGAAATAACGGGTAAAATAAATATACATCTAATCAATGGGACAACAACATGTGACATTAACTGTGATATATACGCCGTTCCATACATCAGGTCTACCGCTGTGAAGGGTACGGGAGTAGTCCGGACGGAAAAATAAAGGGAGGCGGATTACTCCGCGATTATTCTTATTTTGTCGCTGAGTGGTCTATGGCACAAGAAAGCGACAGCTGGTCGTCAGCAGTAAGAGTGCATTTAATCAAGCTGATAACAAATGTGTCATTCAGTAAGCCTGCAGGCGAAGCCTTTAATATGTTTCGCTCGCCACAAGGAGCGCACTACTTTTTGGTCGCGGATGCCGGCAGCGCAAACATGAGCCCTAGCTTTTACAGCGTAGCGCCTGATGTATGAAACGGAGTGTAGCCATCCAGATCACAATATCATTATTGTACCATCCCTTTTGATATTTCAATGTCTTTTAAATTTATCACCCTGTTTTATCATCGCTTTTATGACTATTTACTCCGTGAGATATTAACTTTTATACCAACACATTCAGGCAAGACTTTCAAACATTTTCGAAAATAGGCTTTTTGGTGTAAGATATGGCTTTTACGACATTTCCCCAGTGTTGGAGGACACCAGAAAACCAGTGAATCATTTGAACTAGCAGGCTGGTCAGCTATTATTTAGTAATTATTTTAACTAGTAGAGTTATGCGCCTAGTTGAAATTGCAGGGTTTGTAGCCACTCGTTATTAATAGCCATATCAGTTTTTAGAATTTCGAAAATGTGATTAGTCGTGGCCCTGTGGCTCGACAAAATTTTCCTTCTTTGACTAGTTACATGAACTGGAAAGGTTGCTTTGCCTGCATGCTTTTCGAAAACGCATGTATTTTGGCACAGTTTCGCGCTTTACACCACGTGACGTTGATTGCATCTGATTACCTCTGCCACTGCCTTCGTATGTTACGTGCGAGTTTTGCTCAATAAAAGTCACTTTTCAGTTCGGCGCTCTTTCCGGTCCCTTCTTGGTATCGCCTGCGGGCACCTTCGTTCGCGCTGCTTTACTAAAGTCAGAACGGATTAATTAGCCGAGCGAAATGTTCTACTTTAAAGTATTCATTTTCCGGTGATCCTTAATATCTGCAAAGAATAGAAAATGTACACAGGCATTCCTATTCGTAAATTTAAAACCTTACAACAAGCCGGAAACGACGGGTCCAAAGGAAGCTTTTATCCGGTATATTTCGGCACTCACTTAATTATTTAAACATGTATTACACGTTGTCAAATAACCCCCCCCCCCCAAAAAAAAAATACTGGTGGTTCAGCTCTTGTTAAACCAGGAGTGACGCGACAGGCACAGCTGGCCGGGTTGAACTTCCTCAGTTGTACTGCAAAGTCAGTCTTTCGCCGCTCCGTTTCACCGGTGTTGCGTTGTGTCTGCTCCGTTAGCGGACCCAACGGGTAGCGAAGAGCCGATCATCAGAAGTCGGGCAGCAGGCACTCGGGCATCGCGTTTGACGACGATGCAGAGACGAGTCGAGCAATAGAGAAAACTAACAGAGATTTATTTACATGGTGATCCAAGAGATTTCGGTCCCACAATGAGCACTGCGGCTCGTTTTAAAGGGTCCCGTCTCCCCAGGTCCCTAGTTGGGGAACTTGGTTTAATGAAAAGCGTCCAATCACTACCCTTTTGGGTCACGTGCACTTTCTTCGGGAACCACCCACCGAGACGTCCCCGACCTACCCTCGCCACTTCCTGCAGCAGCGATGACAAACACGAAAGGCGACCCAGGTGGAAGGAGCGAAAACAAGGCACAAGTCGAAGCAGCACTTGCGAACAGAGTTCCGCACAATGGAAGAGGAGGCGTCTTCAGAACGGCTGGTACACAGGTGGTGGGGCTCGCTGTAAACAACAGCAGCCGCGTCCGCCGCCGGGCACGGGCCACGCAACAGGACACCCAGACACACTCTCGCCGCCTCCGGCAACTGGTTGTAATGGGCTTTGCCACTTAGCGCACGACCCTCTCGGCGCCGCTTTCCCGATGCACACAATTGAAAACATACGCGCGCCGGGAACCCGAGGAAGCAGCTTGGAGCAGTTTGGCCAGACCAGCGGATGTCCGTCCGAAACCCACTGTCCCAAGGCTCGGGATATTTCGAAGCGTAACAGCTTCTCCGGCGGCGTCCGAGATCCCGATGGACAAAGGTCAACAATCATTGTTCAGAGGGATAACTGGGGCGGATGGTGTTCACCATGTGCTTCACTGATGCTGGTACTCTGTTTCTTCAGGAAGTCTCTGCAGCTCCTTTTTTTTTCTCTCAAAATGACGGCTTCTTGTTCTCTGCAGGCCAGTTTACTTCCTAGTAAGGCAGCATCAGTTGAACAACACAGAAACCACAACTGCAAAGCAAGCAAGTGCCATGACTCTCTCCCTGAAATTTACCAGGCTCCTTTTCAACCAAAACGGTTTTAATCCTTGCACAATTACGGCAGCAATTGAAGCAACCTGAGCATTCTTCAAACATACAAACAAAAGTTGAAGATGCCCGATAAAAAGAAAGTGATAGTACGCATAAGTCAGGAAAAAAAATGCACACAAGCCAGAATCTCCGAGACTATCAGTTACACTAAATGCAGCGACTTAAGCCATCGGCATTGCCGTTCAATTTACCTCTTTTGTACCGAACGTCAATAGAGTATTGCTGCAGTGCGAGGCTCCAGCGGAGCAGTCGGCCGTTTTTAGGGGACATACTCTGCAACCACGTGATACCTACGATAGAGTACACCGGACCTTTCTTGAAATAGCACATTTTTCTTTGCAACACCTTCTTCCTCCCGGCACCTAAGACTCTGCAGTGTGGAGTCTGCCCTTTGTTCAGCTATCAGGGACGATCGGTCAACCCCTAGCAATCTTTGCAGGCTATCAAATGCCGGTGTTATCAGAAGCTCACCATAGGCCTCTTTAAGCTCCATACAATTTTTGCTACTTTCAGGCCTGCCAAGATTGTTTACTTCTTCAGTCGCCGTTGCGGGGACCTCTCCTGACGCGTCAGGAGGCTCACTTTCCATTGTACCAACGCTACTTGATGCTTCCAGCGGCATGGCCTCAGCGGCAATTTTTCGTGCTTTCGAGCGAGTTAGCGCGTAGACAGTCCCCTCCCCGAACACGAGGTCCTTCTGCCGCAGCAGTTGATCTGATCTGTTTGAAAACAGATAGGGGTACTGCATCGGCAGGCTGGCTGACACGGCAGCCTCCGTATGAAGTACTCCAAAGGGGCCTTCAATGCTTATGTTACCAATAGGAAGGCACACGCTATTGGCTTCCACCGCCTGTTTAATCCAGGCACACTCCCCGGTGAATTGCCCTGGCTCTACATACGATGGGTGGACTACGTCCATTGTAGCTGCCGAATCTCGCAGCACGCGACACGGCTTTCCATTCACTACAAGATCTCGGATGTAGGGCTCTAGAAGCTTCAAATTTTCCTCGTTGCTGTCCACTGACAAGCAAACAACTTTTGGCTTTTTGCACACCGCCGCCATATGTCCCGGCTTTTGGCAGTTATAGCACACCGGCGCCCGTCTCTTTTCAAATGCTTTCTTTTGGCGCTCTTCTGCTTCAGGTGCTTCCTCTTTTATCCCCGCGCCCTTTTCGGAAGATTCTACACTCCGTGCCTGCTCCTTCACTTTGAAAAGTTGCCCCCTCTCTCCAGATGCTTTCCTGTTCTGGTATTCTTTCTTGGGGCTTTCCTTTCTGTCCAGTGCACGGCGTGAGACGAACTCTTCTGCCAGGTCAGCTGCCTTCGAGACAGTCGTAACGTCTTGCCTGTCTTTCACCCAGTGCCTTATGTCTTCAGGCAACCGACGGTAGAACTGCTCGAGGCCGAAGCATTGCATCATTTTCTCGCTTTCGTCATACGCCTTAGCTTCTTTTAGCCATTCTCCCAGGTTAGCCATCAGCTTGTACGCGAAGTCTGGGTATGACTCATCCCTCTGCTTCTCGGCGTTGCGAAATTTTTGGACGGAATGCCTCAGCTGACATTCTGTACTTTTTCAGCAGACTAGACTTCACTTTGTCGTAGTTGTCTGAATCTTCCTTACACAAGCGGGCAATCACATTGGCAGCCTCACCTGACAATAGAGTCAGCAAGCACTGTGGCCACGTTGCCCTGATAAACCCTGCCTTCTCGCACGTGCGCTCGAAGTTTACCAAAAACAGACCTATGTCCTCTCCTTTCCTATAAGGTTGCATGAGGTCTTTCATTCTGACCGACTTGAGCTCTCCTACGCTAGGTGCTATGCTCTCACCGCTTTCGTTTCGAGCCTTTAGCACCTCCAGTTCAAGACGCTTAAGCTCAAGCGTTTTCTCCAAGCGTTTATCACTTCTCTGTTCTGCTTCCCGCTCTGATTTCTCTCTTTCCGCAATTAGCTCCAGACATTCTGAGAGCTCATCGTCGTCTGCCTGAAGTGCCTCGATAGCCGCGATGATGGCTGGCTTTCTTGTTTGGTCCCGGACATCCAAACCCAAATTTTTGGCCAACTCCAGCAAAAACGGCTTTTTTAATGCTTTCAGATCCATGGCTGCCTCTAGAGCTGCAAGACTTTCACTTTACCAGGAAATATTTCAACTTACTTTGAAACAACATGTCAAAGATAGCCACAATATACAAAACCTTTGTAAGCTAAATACAAAGCCTGGTGAAACCTCAGTGAAGAAAATCCCAGCACTCACCGAACTGTGCAACCATGATCCCAGCGGAGTCGATCCCGACGCTGCCAACCAGTTGTTGCGTTGTGTCTGCTCCGTTAGCGGACCCAACGGGTAGCGAAGAGCCGATCGTCAGAAGTCGGGCAGCAGGCACTCGGGCATCGCGTTTGACGACGATGCAGAGACGAGTCGAGCAATAGAGAAAACTAACAGAGATTTATTTACATGGTGATCCAAGAGATTTCGGTCCCACAATGAGCACTGCGGCTCGTTTTAAAGGGTCCCGTCTCCCCAGGTCCCTAGTTGGGGAACTTGGTTTAATGAAAAGCGTCCAATCACTACCCTTTTGGGTCACGTGCACTTTCTTCGGGAACCACCCACCGAGACGTCCCCGACACACCCTCGCCACTTCCTGCAGCAGCGATGACAAACACGAAAGGCGACCCAGGTGGAAGGAGCGAAAACAAGGCACAAGTCGAAGCAGCACTTGCGAAAAGAGTTCCGCACAATGGAAGAGGAGGCGTCTTCAGAACGGCTGGTACACAGGTGGTGGGGCTCGCTGTAAACAACAGCAGCCGCGTCCGGCGCCGGGCACGGGCCACGCAACAGGACACCCAGACACACTCTCGCCGCCTCCGGCAACTGGTTGTAATGGGCTTTGCCACTTAGCGCACGACCCTCTCGGCGCCGCTTTCCCGATGCACACAATTGAAAACATACGCGCGCCGGGAACCCGAGGAAGCAGCTTGGAGCAGTTTGGCCAGACCAGCGGATGTCCGTCCGAAACCCACTGTCCCAAGGCTCGGGATATTTCGAAACGTAACACCGGGCGTTCCTTATTCATCTTCGTCCCACATGACACGGCGCACGCGCACAGCTGTGGCAGCTCGGTTTAGCCGACGCGCGGCGCCGCAGGCAGCAGCAGCTGCTCCGCACTACGTGGCTGTTCACGTTATCAACCACGCTATGAACCACGTGATCAGACACGGCACCGCGCCGCCGGCAGCTACTCCGCACGATGTAACTGCCACGGCGCCACCATGCTGAATTCTCGATATGCTACCGTAATGTAGCTATCGCTACAGAAAATCTACAGCGGCCTTCTCTGTACTTCATATCGCCTCTATGTCATTGCTTTCACCCCAGTGGCCTTTTTCTTTTTTTATTCATTTATTCTTATCTACTGTTAACTGATGCTCTGCACCTCCTGGTACCAATTCTCAGGAATCCTTGGCTTTCACACTCCTTCCCCCCCCCCCCTTGATTTTGTCGTTCTCTGCACCGCCTATTTATTTTGTTTGCTTGCCTTTATATTTTCCTGGCGTACTGCTTAATTGCTCTCACCTAGGTTTTCTACGTCAACCTAGCCAGTCATGTCCTGCGACTTCTCGCAGCTGCCCGTGCGCGGACACACAGCCTTTCAAGCCCACGTTCACTATCTCTGCACCCACCTTCACTCGGATTCCTTTCTGCTCAACTGGTGCACTTCTTTATCTAAGCTCTGCATGTGAACTGGTTAATGTTATCTAGCGCAAATCCTATAGGGTCATGATTTCTAAGTTCAAGCTCTCCAACACCCTTCCTGTTTCACATTCTCCTTCTCCCACTGGAATTTCATCCTCGGAGTGCAGTTATGCTTAAACCCCGCCAATTATGAACACTTTGCCCAGACGACGAGTAGTCCTCTTGTAGAAAATGTCTCTAGCACCCGGAGGGGTACCCCTCTCTATATCAATATTTTGTCTAAGGTCGGTATGTTTGCCGTGTGTTGAAAAGATATAGGTTTCCACCATGTCAAGCGAGCAGTAAAAACGTATTCACCTCATCCATCGAAAGAACGATTACTCAGAAGTGCACCTGGCCGGCATCTCCACCACATGGCGCTGTCAACAGCGTCCGCTCTCCTGAACCCAAATCATTCTTTGCCGGGACGTAACGAGAGAGCATTCTATTTGGGCACCAATAGGTTGCAACAGTTTTCCAATGCGACGTAAGAGGGCGGCCCCTACGGTGATGGGTCACCAGAACCGATGCAGCTCTGCCTAAAAGAAAATTAACCCTGTGGCGTGTGTTGGCTGAGAAGGTAGATATCATGAGCTTTATGATGCTCTTGGAGTGGAAGAGAAAGCTTAAGACATATTTAGAATTCCATTGTACATATCAGTTGTGGAACGTATTGCGTGATAAAAGCGCCAAGGCTGCACTAGTGCTACTCTATGCACCAGCATCAATCTATGCACAGTGGTGGCCGAAACCGCATTATTTGTTGATGCTTGTGTCCCCTTAGACTGCACACGTGGCGTAGTGCGGGACCATTCACACCTTCAGCTTTGGTGTAGCCTGTTGGTCGTGGTCGGGAAACATTATAAGAGCGTCGAACTTGAAATTTAAAAGATTAAAATAAGAAACGTTAGTGCAAATGATTAGCAGGCAATACGCTAGTAACCTGTAATTAGCGCGCGATGTCGTTTCGGAAACAACAAGGGGCAGTACGCGGGATGATTACAGACCTAGAGAAGAAAGGTGGAATGGCAAGTCTAAAAGTAAAAATAAAAGCAGTTCTTGACCAGCTTCTCAGTGGTCTGAACAATAAGATGCTAACTATAGCTAAGGATTGGAACCACATTTCCAAATAAACATGGGAGAGTCAGGTCAGTAAAGAAAAGTGATCCGGCAGATAAGAACTATGTGGCGTGCGCTTGGCGGCATACGAAAATAAAGAGCAGCTAAAAACTATATTTTCAATACAAAACGTATTATTTGATGCTTCTTAGTTGCGCTTGCATAGAGACCTCATGTTGAGCGCTGAAAGATATCTTAAAATGAAGCTAACAGTCTAGTTTGAACTAAAAGATAATTAAGAGGTATAAAATTAAGAGGCAGCTAGAAGTCAACTCGGGTTAGAGAGAAAAAATATCAGCTGCAAGCGTTTGATTTGGGATTGAAAAGAGGTTATCGTCAAACCGGTAAACGACAATTCAGAACAATAGGTGTCACATAATAGTGCAACGGCGTATACGAACAAGTAACGGGCCTTGCTTCAGTTAGATGGACTGATGGGAGAGGAAGCTCCTTAAAGTAACGCGCCACAGCCGTTCCGCGACGGCTAAAATGTGTAGGGCAATGGGAGATGCTTCTCGGGCGTTGACTCAGAAAGACATGTGCTAAAGGAATCATAATGATGCCTGGAATCACACAAGGCGCAGCTTCCAGCAGCTTGTCGTTTCAATTTTACCGCGCAATATCAAGCTAATATGCTGAAAGCGCATGGTAAACTCAGTGTTGTTCCTTCTGCCGTTAATGCTGTAGGCACATGCTCTGTTCTGCACCTCTTGAGTACAGAAGGGCTTGCTGTTTTTAAAGGAACACGACTGATTATGACATTATAGTGGCGCCCTAAAACTCCTCCACCTAGCGACGTTCCCTGCTATCGGCGCTTCCTTTCAATCTGTGCTCGTGTAGGTGCGACAGCGTTTAATTCCGCTTTTTTGAAGCCTTAATTCTCTGCTCTAGATATAAAGCAAATATTTCATCCATAGAATAAATGCAGAGCACGTACACGGAGCGGGAGCTACAAATTCCTCCACAAATTTACGCTCTTCAGCAACAAAGCAATGCACGTGAAGCACGGAATGATGCAAATCATGATGGCAACACCCGGATAGTCTAACATGTAAGCGATCCCCACCGCTCGCTCCAAGAGAACATGGGTTCACAACCACCTCGTCGCGCCTATATCAGTTTTCCTTGCATCCTTTAAGCACATTCATTGCAGAAATTAGCGTCTTCTTTGTCGTTAGCTTTCATTTTGAGCATAACATACGCCTTTATCCCGGTCCGATGGTCAGCCGAGGTTGCACTGAATATGACCTAAATGTATTTCACGCCCATAAATAGACAGTGTACGACTGTGACAAGGTCTGTGCTAGAGCATGTTCTTCGAAAATAAAGGAATGTGTGAATGTTTTAAAATATAAAGCTAGATAAAAGTGCACAGAATGCAGAATTCACGAAAAACACAATTTCATTCCAATTTTTCTGCACACCCGGGCCTTCTTTTCTTGGTAAATAACACTCTCAGAAATTACACTGCGTGTTTTTAAACATCAAGGAATGCAGCCTAGAAACAAATAAATTAGATTTAATTTCTATAGTTGCGTTCTATGAATTTTTACGTTCTGTGTACACATTCAATCTGAGTTCAGTGCGTTTAGCACTAATTGTTTGCATAGCCATAGGCTTATGTTCAAGTCCTGCGACCAGACGCAACAACGTCCGCCATGTTCCTTCAATCGCAGTTTGCCGAATATTCGGGCTTTTTCTGGTGCCGCCTTTTGTGAACGATTGAGTTTATGGTTACACACCAAGGAGTGGCAGCCAGATAACATGTGAATGCAGTTTGCTGCTGCTTTCTTGAAGTCGAGGCATATCTGCTTGCATGGTATTCCTTCGTTCCCGACGTATAGTACCACTTTCAAAAACATTGGGTATAATGTTTTACAGGGAGGGATATTTCTGAGACATTTTAGCACCGAAGCCGTCTAGACTCGCCTCATTTGGTTGAGTCTGCTTAGAACCGTACGGCTCAGAAAGTCTGCATCGCCAAAGTTGGTGCTCCCTCTTGTTTAGTGTCCTTAGGCGCTACAAGCCAGCTTAACCACGGATGCTGCTGTGACATTGTTCAACCCTTAACCCTCGGTTTCGCTGCGTCCGCATAACAAGTAAGGATGCTGCAGACAATGCTTAGCCGCGTGGTGGCGCTATTAAACCACTACGCAGACGTGGAGACAAAGTTATCGTAAAAGAATATAACATCACATCATGATGACTGAAGAGCGGTCTCGTAGGTAGAACATCTTTAAAGAACATCGCTGCAAAAACACGGACAAAGAAGGAGTACCACGACACAAGCACATCGCTTGTGTCGCCGTACTGCTTCTTTGTCCGTGTTTTTCGTCCTTTGTCCATGTTTTTGCCGCGCTGTTCTGTAAAGAAATTACACCTACTTTAACTAAGTGGTTTACGAAAGACGCTCATACAATCTCAGAATAGAGATGCTTCGCAGGACAGCCTCACTGAAAGGAGCTTAAAACTGACGAATCTCTCTTTTCTTTCACTCCCAAATTCCTCCCTTCACTAACGGCGTCGTTGAGGTGTACACCGATATATGAGACAGTTACTTTGCCTTTCCTTGTGTGTTTTCTCTTGAGAGGTAGGTCGCAGTGCGGCTCTAGAGCATGAGAGGCGAATGAGAACGCGATGAGACCGGCACCAATTAACGCTGTCGCATTCCACTCTTAACGGCAAAGCTTAAGCTTTCTCCAATATTTATTAGAATATCGCGCCTCGAGCCTGCAGACTTGCCTGTCAAACCAGGCGACAAACCATTGGTCGTTCTTGTAAAAAGTAATACTAGCCACACTGTAAATCTGTTCGTGATCCTGTTGTGCCAGCCGATGCGTGGCACGTTTCTTTTTTTTATACTTTTCTCTTGCAAGGCCTCTGCTTATAAAATTGCTGTATCTTAGCCCCGTTCATGCTAAGGCAAATTTCTTGGGACTTCGCGACTGTATGAGTCGCGATGCTCTCCTCACACTAAACAGAAGGGAGTAAAAAGGGAGTAAGCTGTACTCTAGCGCACACCCCTTTTTACTCACGTATATGCGCATTCGTGTTGAGAGTGCATCATTGTAACATATTGACCGATGATGCAGCAGTTGCCCGAGTGACAATTTCCTCAAAGAGACGATGCATCGTATTATTTGCGAAAGAGGAGAAGAAAGGGAATTTTAATGAAAGAAAGGCGGAGAGGTCGGCCGGTGGTAACAGGGCCCTGGCCTGCTACTCCACACAGGGGAAAGGGAAGAGGAGGAAAAGGAAAGTGTGAATGAAGGCTGATGATGGCATAATACAATGAGTTTCACGGGTGATGTCTATGCACACACACACACACACACACACACACAACACTGGCTGGCGCTCGCATCGCGGTTACTGGACACACATAAAACTCAAAACTGGTGTCTGCAACACAACACCGACACATGTCATTAACCATGTAGGTTGTGCACAGGCGGTCACAAACGAGTATCCAGGCCTGTTTCACACAAAAAGTTGAGCAGGGCTTTTGTCACACGCCACCAATCAGAACGTCTCGTCCTTGCGCCCAGAAGAGTTTCCTCAGAGAGAGGGCGAGAGTCCAGGTTTTTCACGGTCGCCTCCAATGTTGTTCTTTCAGAAGTATACTTCGGGCACGCGCAAAGAAGGTGTCCAATAGTCTCTGGTGTGTTGCACTGTGCGCAATTTGGGTTACTTTCGATGCCGATCTTCTGAAGATATTTGCGAAAGAAATACTGAACGTTAATATATGTGCCCTGGTTTTTTGTCGAACTGAGACGTTCTATGCGCAAGAAGTGTCAGTTACATAGGCTTGATAAAGAAAATACCAACAGTAGATAATAGCTGAGTTTAAGACTCGCGGAGCCGATACTAAAAGGCTGTTCAGACGTGACAAAGATGCTTATCATGATTCAGCCGAGACGAGCCTCACGCGACGCCCGTAGAATTTCTGGCAGTGTGCTAGGGCAAGAATCATGCGTCACCTTGCTTGCAAAACACACTGATTTCCAACTCCAGCTATGTAACTGACGCTTCAGATACTCTTTAGATGTCTCCATCGTACTTCTCGTCTAGGTTTACAGGTAGTAACACGAATAATATTCACGGGATGTCGTTTACGCGCAACGCATACCCCACAATCCCGTCATCAGGACGGTGTCTGATGTTCGCTGCTCAGGCGTCCGCTCAGATTCTACGTTGCATTTTTAACGTCACATTGTGGAGTTGAGGAGAAGAGGTCTGCGCGTGCTGGCTGTTAGCGGAGAGAGTACAAGAAATAAATAAATAAAAGATACGACGGGATATTATGATAACAAGAGCTATCCATTGCAAATCGACCTCGAATTGGCAGACTCCAGATTGAAAGTTGTTCAGCCGTACTTTCACGCATCAGAACGAGGCCATTGGTGTCTGAAGACCATTCTCCCAAAGAAGCTATGCTTCAAATCTTTATCTTAAAAACAAAACTATTCCCAGTCGCTTCACTGCATGCTTAGCCATGCCTCCCGATCGTCGGCCGCTGTTCCTGTTAGCATTTCATCGAACTGTCGCCTTTTCACGGAGGCATCAAATCAACTGAGCGGCGGCACGCGGGTTGCATGTAGCGGAAAAGGGCCTTAGATACTGCATCTGCGGAGGGCGTTTACATCTAGCGTCTCCTGTCTTGAATTTCTCGGAGGCTTGCGGCCGCTGGTAACCTTAATTGAATCTCTGTTGTTCAGAGGATTCGCTCTGGAATTAAATGCCTGAGATACATCTGCATAGAGGTTCATTAGTGTCCACCCCGTCGCAAACTTAAGCGCCTCAATACCGCTCCTCCGCGCAAAAGAACCATTTTACAAACATCAAACCAACTAAACACAACCACTCGTGTACTTTGGAGTTGCCTAAGTAGGGCACGCTGTAGTCTCTGTAGCGGTTTTGCGTACATGGTTCACATCCATCGCGGCCACCATTTTGATAGCAATAGACACTCACACTACTACTAACCTGTGTGTGATTCGACATGCTATACAGTTTAAAGCAAAACCAATACTGCATGTGGGCACATGGCTGGTGCTGTATTAGGGCAAGGTCAGGAAGAACCGAAACTAAAAATATGTCAGATGTCGCAGGTAAATGTAACCAAGGTTTAAAAAAAGAAGTTTCCTAGCCCAGCGAAACTAACTGGGGGTTGTTCAGGGCTTCGTGGCCCAGTCTGCAGGGTATTTTCGTTCTTCCAAACCTAATTAGCTAACTTTTTTATTCATTGACTTGAAGAACAAAGTTTCAATGAAAAAGTTGTTGATCGACTTGAAAAACTGCTAGCAGTGTTCTCTCCATAAAGATACGTTTTACGTTGCTGTATTTATTGGCCTTAAAAGAAAGCTATCACGTGACCATCCGCTGGCTCACATCTATGCGCCAATGTGCACGCAAAGGTTCATCGGGGTGAGCTCCTCAGAAAGAAAAACGGATTTGTTCTCTAAGACGCGTTTTGGGACATTGAAGTGGCACCGTTGTCGCATGGAAGCTTATTTTATTGTGCTAGTTATGGATTAAGGCCGGTAAAAAAACAACTTTACGTATGCGATACTTCGGTGCAATCAGACAGCTGTTTTTCAAAGCGCTCTACAACTTTGTCACTGCTTGTTGCTCCTGTCAATAATTTAAATGTTCGCTAAGTAGACTTGACAAATTAATGAACGCTGGAGAACGAAATTTACGCTGACAAGGTCACTATAGGCAACCTTCAGTTGGTTTCACGCGAAAAAGATATTCCGTGTTTTTTTAGAGCTTGGTTACATTTAGTTGGGAAGCCTGGTATAGGAGCGCTGACAAAGGAGACTGCACCACGTATAACTACAAAGGCTTGCGCACGAGGAAAAGGGACTAGCCTGACACAAACAGAACAGCCTTCATAGAAGCTTCATCGGGGAATCTGCCTTCTCCGACCGGCGGCGGTCCGGTCAAGAGGATATTACCTACCAAGCCTTCAAGTTCGGAAAGCGCAGACAAAACAGGCTTTGGCTGCCCTATTCAGGAACGCAGAACCGGCGCTAACCCAGGTCAAAGCTCCGAAGGTTTTTAGACTCAGGCAAAACGCTGGTCTGCAGCGATAAGAGCCGCCAGCGATTTGCATGGTGGAGGCTGTTGATGTCATGTAGAGGTGCTGTCCCTGCGGAGTCAAGGTTCGCTCTCTTTACAGCGCTGGCTATCACGTCTTTTCTTTCTTCCCAGCTTGCGCTGCGCGTTTCTCTTATCGTCGTCATGCCCCCTTCGCTAGCACTGTTCATAAGAACGGTTGATGGCCTGGACCAAATCGCGATGCTGGTAAGCAGATTATCCATCACGGGACCATGCGTCCAATATTTTCTCTGCTCCAAAATTGTTCACGAGCACCAATTCACGACATAGCCAGGGCTCCAGTGTAGGATGCATCGAGTTCTGCGCCCGCCCGAGTTTTACCCGAGTTTGCGGGACGGAAGTGAATTAAAGCAGATAGCGCGTAACGCGAGAAACCAGCAGATAAAATGTCGGGAAAAAACTACGTAAGTCAGCACTACAGCACCCTGCGCGTGCCGCTTCCACGCTTCGAACAAAGCAAACCCCATGATGCAAGGCATCTATTGGAACAATAAATGACTTTGTTGCAGTGAGGAAGGTCTACTGAAAGCGAAGAGAGTCGATGTGGGAAGGGTGCAGGATGCAGAGCGTAAAGTTCAAAGCTTTTTAATTGAGAAGTACGTGCCATCTCATGCAAAACTCCAGCAGTGTGCACAACTATACTGCGCTGAGGCAATTCCTTTTGGCAGATCGGCGGACGACCCACTTGCCTTAGCATAGCCGAGTTATGCCAGCTCTTAGAGTTTTGCTTGGTGGCGTGTGCTTCTCTTTTAAGCGAGAATTCTTAAGGCGAACTTGCGACATGGCAATTGGCGCGCCAATCAAGGGGATGGCTGCGAACCTGGAATTGAAAGTGATTGAGCAACAAGCGCTGCATCTTTCATGAATGGACGCTAGGTATTCCTTTCATACATGGACAATTGCTTTAGCATTCTGAAGAAGTCCATGATGGAAGAATTTCTGGTGTACTTCAATCCCAATAACTGGCCTTAAGTTCATGCTATTGATGCGAAAAAGACCTCAGATGCTATTTACTGCCAACAAAAACCCACTTACATGGGCGCTGCCTAAATTTCTTTTCAAATCACTATGCAGCCCAGAAAGCAACTGTGGGCTCCACTCTCCTCTCCATAGCCAAGACAATGTGCTTCCCATACATCGAGTGCAAGCTGGAGAAAACATCATGACTAATATCTGCCGCTATGACTGCGCGATAAAATTTATCCGACGGGTCATCCAACAACAAACCGAAATGATAGAAGGCAACCCCAAGGTGCGGGGTTCGATCCCTAGTGCCGCAGGGTATCCACCGATGATACAATGAGTAAAAGCTTTCCCCTGCCTGGTGCTCGGCTTCTTTAGGGTGCAATGTTTGAGAAATGGGTCTCTGACCCCACCTTGTGAAATGAAAAATTACCTTGTGCCATGGCGCTCTTTGGCCGAAGCTGCCCTTGTGCCATAAAAATTCATCTTCATCAGAAGGCAACCCAAGCCACCAAAGCAGTTCACATTGTCATTTCATATATGAAATGTACAAGTGAATTGCTGACCCGCCTCTTTCATAAGCGGGGAACAGGTGTGTCACAAACTATCATCAAACATTGGGCGTTTCATGCCTCAGCCATAAAAGCGCATGTAGAAGTAGTGAGCACAGCATTGCCTATAAAATCCCTCGTGCTGAATGTACCACCAGCCACATTAGCGAAAAGAAGAATTTTGGGCAAAGGGTTCTCCAGCTCAAGAACGGTGTCTGAAACTTTGACTGAGAGCGCATTCCAATTCCAGAGCAATCTGAGGACTTGGCTGGGTTACTTATAGAGTTTGAACATGCCCTACCCAACCTTGCCAGCGAGAATTTAAAGAATCCAGGCATACACAAAAGACACCAGGAAATATTCATCAGTCCCAAGGCTCCTTTCCTCAACGCACGTACATGGCCTTAGTGACGTCACAATGTCCGCACCCCACCGCCCCACAAACAGATAATGTTCTTGCTCTAGCTCATGTAAATCAAACTGTGGGGATCTCAGTGGGGCAAAAGGAGGTTAAAAGTATGTCTCTTGCTCCCACCCGTTTGACCCTAAAGAAAGTGCTGATTCGGCATCAAAATGTTGGTTCCCTCAACGAATTTCACTCCATGAGTGATGTACACAGAATAGGCTACCATTATTTTTACTCCATAGCTTTATGTAGCCTGATGCAAAAAAGATGCCGCCATCACCTCTGGAAGACATTGAAGTCACGAGTGTTAGCTGTTCGCTTATTAGAATTGATGTGAATGAGATTAATGTGAGGTACAGCAATGGAGATATGAATTTGACATCTTGGATTTATAACTGATGTCAGCAATCAATCACCAATTGAATATATAAATGACTTCACCAATGAATCACCAATTCGATATACTACCGACGTCACCAAGTAATCACCAATTGGATTGCTATATGGATTTACTAGTGGGCCGCCATTTTGAATTCTCGGACTTAGAAAATTTCACGCCGAAGGGTGGTGGTAGCGGACCGCAAGAATTCGAGAAACGTGATGAATAAGAGCTATCACTCTTAAAATCTTTTGAGTGAGAATGGCTGGTGATAGTAGGTATGCCGTTTGAGGGGGCAGTGGCTCATTAACCTTGTCATCGAGACTGCAGTTCTTGGTAATGCAGAAAGTCATTTTTGTTCTCCATTTTTTGACAAGTACTTGAAACAACTTACCCCATGCAATAAACTCTGGTTGTTAAACAAATATGTGAAGCTCCTCTCGCCTCAATTTCGTTTTTATTTTATCTGAGGGGCAGTGCCATAGAGACGTAATGGCTACTCAAAATATAAACCACCTTCCCCCACCAGGCCACTGTACTCTAAATATCCGGGTGTCATTCCAGCCCCTTGTCACATATGATTGAAGTGCATTTATGACTTAAGATTTTCCTAGTGTGCTCGAAATGACGAAGTGTGTTGATGTCATATTCGATCTAATCATTAGCCAGATTACGTCCACTGTAGATCAAAGGCTCTTCTTAATGCTTTTAATCCCCGTTTCCTGGGATTATCTCTCCACTTTGCTTTTGGTTGTCTCTGTCTGCATTTGCTTTTTTGGAATTTGCTGGATTACCCCCTATGACCATTGCTTATGTTTCCTGCATTACAAGTTCTGCCCAATCCAATTTTTCTGTTGTGTTGGGTCTCAAATTGCCATGGCGGCTCGGAGGTTGTGGTGCTCGGCTGCTGACCTGATTGAAGCGGGTTCGGACCTAGCCGTGGCGGTTGCATTTTGATGGAGGCAAACAGCTAGAGGCCGCTGTACTGTTTGATGTCAGTGCATGTTAAAGATCCCTGGGTGGTGGAAATTTTTGGAGCTCTCTACTATGGCGTCCCTCATAACCCTAGTTACTTTGGGACGTTAAACACCATAGACCAAACCTTGGTCTCAAGTTGTGCTCGCAGTGCTCACTGCTACTTTTATGTAATGGAATGATGCAGGTGCTAATAGGACCACAGGTATGGATGCCCACTGAAAAGTGAGCCTATATAATGAAAAACACCAGCGATGCAAGGAGTTGCCCGGAGCTGGCACGACATTTGTGTACATGAAGTGAGGCTGCTGAGAGCAGCCGTACTGGGCAACAGTGCCGCTCCATCGCCACTGCAGGGAGAAAGCTACCTGCCACTCCGGAAAAGGTGGAGGTGATGAAGAGTAAGTAAATAGAAGCTAGTGACCAATTTTCTATTCCCTTAGAGGTTGCTCTAAATTTTGACTGAGTTGTCGGATGCTGCACTACTGTCTTTAACCTGCTACATGCTGCTATAAATTGGTGGTTTTTGATGAAATAGTGCTGAGGCTGCGCCAAAATACTTTTCCAGCAACCAAGAGCTGTGATGAATGCGAAGAGGCAGAGGCTACCACCTGTGTAGAAAGGCGTGACCCTGGTTCCTTCGACCCACATGCGACGAGAAAGGTGACCTGCGGAATCCAGCGCTATCCCGGTTTGCTTTATCATTCCTTTACTGCCTTCTATTTATATGTACATGGTGTGCCCTCGTTTTGCACATCTGCTCCGGTGGTCTTGCCAACACTGTCTCAAACGCAGATGGCGAATGCGTATGCAAAGCAAGAATTCCTTTGAGAAGGCTGAAGCAATGCTAAATTTGGATCCTGCAAGATTTCTAAGACTTTTGTGGAGCGCCTTTATGTGCATGTTCAATATGGACCCTATGAAATGCTCAGGACACGCTCCAGCTGATAGCTTGACTCCACGGACCTCATTTATGCTCGCTGTAACAGTGCCGTCCGCATCCGAGCTTCTGGCTCGCTTTTACAGTTGGTTCACATAAATAGGACTCTAACTAAATTGAGCTACTTCTAATGATGGTGGGGTGGAATTCTTTGTGGGTCAGCGTACGATGGTCAGATCCCTGTGATCTCGCATGCACGTGTGCATGCTTGATCGCCAGCATGTGTCTTATGCTATGACAGCTTGAAATATATTTATGGTACGCGCAAGCTCAAGCAGTTTCTTTGTCGCAGGCACATGAGAATTCATAGAAGTACGTTACAAGCACATGGCAACGCAGGACCCCTCAATGGAGAAGAATAGTAGTGTTTTTAGAGACGATGACTGCACAGGCACAACAAAACGGTTTATCACGAGAGGTGTGGCTATGGTGTGCTACAAGCATGCCTGCTAGGAACCTATGCTATGACATGACATGGAGACAGTGCAGTCAAACTCCTAGTGCAGCATGATCTGTCCTAAAAGACCATGGAGACCTAATTTCAGTTGCGTGCTTTTTTGTTCAAATGATTTTTACATATTACAATACTTCGCTCACTGTATGGTATTTGCTTACGGCCGCTAAATAATTTACCATTGATTTTCTTGATGCTGTTGCGGTTTCATCAACTGAACGATGGCAGCGACGCGTTCGCAGTGTATTGATCTTGTGAGGCGCAAAAAAACTACACCATATTTGTTGCTGCATAACTGCTGCTATCAATTACTCATTAGTATCCTCTGAAGCGCAGCCAAACGGCTACAAAGAAAGTTAAGCTATACAGCTTTCTCAGAAACTTCGCATTTAAAGAATTGTTTGTTCTGGTCAGGGGCACGAACCGGGGACCACCGCTTCACTGGAGCAGTCGGTTTACCAACCGAGCCAACGGGGACGGTAAAATTATGGTACGGCGAGCGCAAATTGATCAGTGATTGATCAATGAATTCATCAATGAAGCGGGTGGTCTCGGCTTCGAAACTCGGACCAGGACAAATTTTCATTTGGCTGTGAAGATTCTAAGAAAGCTATTGCTTTCCTTTGTAGCCGTGGGACTGCGCTTCGGTGGATGCTAATGAGTATTTGCTCTCTTATATCCATCGTTATACCTGGTGAGTTTTTTAGTGTTCAAATAATATTTATTTTGAAAACTGCGACAGATACATACACATTAAATGGCTGGCAGAGTTAAATAATCAGATTAATAATTAACTAAAACTACATAAACATTGATAAGTAATATCACCAATCAATCACCAATTTTATTCTAGGGGTACAGGTTATATTACAAAACTGGAGGCCTTAACTTCAATGGCGAGCTCAGAGTTTACTTTCTTGATCTTCAATGAGGTTCGAAACACTAACTTAAATAAAACGTACATCCTTTGAAAGCCCCTTGAGTTCGCTTTCCAGTATTTCACCATTATAAAATCGTGTTGCTTCCATTTCTTTTGCAGCAAATACAGACTAGGCTTCTGTACTGTGTGTCATAGAGGCAGGTAGTCTAATTCCGACGAGGGTAATAAGGGCACGAGCTATATTTCATAAATGTGGAAAGTTGGAAAGCGAACCACAGGAGTTCTGAAATGCGTATTTTTGATTAGCGACATTTCAAGACACCTCGTTTATTGCGAAAATTTAAAATTGGGCCCTCTTTTGATGTTTAACACCTTTAATTTCATGACATAACCTTACCGCATACTATTACTGCGTTCTATAACGTACGTAATGTCCGCTTTTTTTTGAGAAATCTACCGGTACAGGCCGCAACGACGTATCTTTAGACTTTTCTAAAGAAAGGCTGTAAACGTTACAACAATCACAAAGTAGAGTTGCTCCGCACAGATGCAAGGTACAAATGTGGCCATTGTTGCTAAACTAGCGAACCTGAGTACTGCTACTGCTGAAACGGCAGAAGCTGCATGAGCTCCGCAGATTCGTACAACTTTTCACCGCTCCTCCGAGGTAGGTGTTGAATTGTAGCGTAGCAAGCATAGAAGCCCATACGTTCAAAACTTGCGCGCGTATGGTGTGGAAACAGAGCCGTCATCGAAATTATTCGACAACTAACCAATGACATCATAGTTAATACTAAAAATATTAATAGCCGCATTGTAGCCTCTCGAGAAAAATGATTTCCTAGAACGTCTCAAGGCTCGGCACGACGAACTGAGACAAGTATGAAGAAAGAAGAGGCGACGTGTGCAGTCTACAGAAGCTATTATTAGGTAGTCTACGTTTTAAAAAACCAGCAACTATAATGGTGTTCTAAATGGCTATCAATCACATATATGTAACTACTCATATTTCTTTCCTTTCTGTTTTTCGGCTTTGGCCCATAGTTTCAAAGCCCTAATTGATTTTGCTGGCGCTAGCTTCTAGACGACTTTCGAGCTCAGCCTTCGCGACCAATCTTAATTGACGTGGGCTTCTCCGCCGTCGCCGTTGATGCTGATTTAAAGTTGTTCGCACATCAGTCTGCAAAGCAAACCTACATACCCTAATACCTATTTAAATCACGTGCGCTGCATGCCAGGTCAGAGGAAGATGCGCATGCGTGTATTCTTGGCCACGCCGGCTGACCAGGCTGACGACACGACTTTTCGTGTCCCCTAGCAGTACAATGCCAAATATAATAAATTACAAATTATTCTCAAGCGCAATAATGGCATATCTTTCACAATGATAAACGTTATAAAGTACCATGTAGTTAAGATAAATGTAATTAAAACATTTTAGTTAAGCTTACTTGTGAAGATAATGATATCGGTGAAACTGTAAACACATGAAAAAAGGCAGTGTCCGTTTGACAACGTGAATTGTAATTTGCCCACCACCCATGAAAACCATGAGGTGGCGCCTAAGTGATGATAAATGTATGGTGACTCTACACACTAAACGCGAACGTACCGAAAAGGTGTCTTGATAAACATAAATTAACTTGTCATCCAGCACATTCCCTTTTGGGAATTCACTTTATTCCTTCAAATGGGCATAAATAAATTGTGCCCGTCGAGGAAAGTTTTTCGGGCCGCAATAGGAATATTATGTTCCTTCAAAGAATTGGTATGAGGTGAAGAGGGTATGTTTTTTATGTCCACGTGGAGGTGTTACAGCTACCCTCTTTGAATTAATTTTACAATCTTTTAGGTGTTTTTCAGGAAATTATTGAATCGCGTTTTACTTAGAAACGTATATATTCGGGTCCTCTGCTCTCGTCAGAGCTTTTCTGGAACCTAGCTGCTGCAGTCTGGGGGCCATTGAACAACAGCCGACGTGATACTATACAAATGTTTACTGCACTGCCCATATTCATTGTACAGATATAACACAAATCACAGTAGGAAATTTGCGACGGTCAGGGGGATGGAGTATTAACAAAACAATGATGATGTCACCTGATGCATCAGGCGGCACAATCTAGGCTGTCCACGCAGGACAGAGGCACTGGACGCCATAGGCCAGAGTGATATGGCGACAACGAGCCACGGCACATGTAATACCCATCAGGAGGTAGCGGTCGCGACAGTGGTCACGTCTGCACACATTGCCGCCTCCGCACGCACAGCAGACACTTGCCCTTGCAGCAGCTAAAGACCATTACTGCAGCTATAGCCGCCAACCATCATAAGCACCGGCTGACGCCGTCATGCAGCACATCTGCAGAGCGCGGACCCGACGTCTCAGCGTCCAAAGAGCTGTTTGAGGGAGTTCGGTAATCTATATAACAAGCACCCAGAGGTGCGTGGTGAAACCGAGCTGAGCATACACATGCAAAGGTCTTTCGCAAAGCCAAGTACCACGGCAGGACTAGCGATGCAGGTTGCGGCGAAGCGGGCATATGGAGGCGCGGGATGCAAGCCGAGCGCGAGGCGCTCGTCATGGACGCCTCAGAGTTAAGTAGTGAGTTGTGGCAGGGAACTCCGCCTCTGGAGGAGCCGCTGCGAGCAGGTCCGCGGCGAAGTATGTTCAAGGACGGTCGCCCGCGAAAACGGCTCACTGGAGCTCGAGCTGCGCGGGAAACGGTTGGATTTCACTACAGGTTTCCCTCTGAATTCAATCCTAGCGCCGGCGGAAATAATCTAAACGCTGACTGATATAACGTGCATGCCATGTGATTTCGTCCATGTGAAAAATATTTAATCTAAGAGCCAGTGTATTTGTTCCAAATGCCAACTAGAGCAATGCAAGCCCCAACCAATTTAATCTGAGTGCCAACACAATTAATACAAGCGCCAGCGTGTTTAATGCGGGTGCCAAAAAATGTATTCCATACATGGAAAACCGATACGGCAAAGGAGCCGAAAGCCCACAGAATACAAATGCCAGGAATAGAGCGAAGTTGAGACATGGTTTCTGATAATGCGACGCTAAGCGAAGCGTCTATTAATTGCATAAATTTCATCTGTATTTTAATCAGCCCTGCCTCGACGCAAGTGTGTTAAAAAGCCGTTTAAGACGCACAAAGTCAGCATTAAAAACTGCACAGGGGCTCAGTGTAATGGCTTGATGGCTCTTTATTCTTCCAAGAAAATGGAGGAGGGCACAAATGCGCGCAGTTTTTTACAGAAAATTGAATTAACCTGTTTTCGATAAAATATACAATTATTTTGCCAGACAGTTAAAAAAATTGTAAATAAACCATACCTTAGTTTAGCCATACGTGCTTTCTTCAAGAAAAAAAAAGACGTACACAGCCAATGACAAAAACTTCCAAAGGAGACGGCAAGTTTTGCGCCTGTGATTATAATAATAAATCGGTTGTTGGGGAAAGGAAATGGCGCAATATCTGTCTCACATCTCGGCGGACATTGGGTACGCGCTGTAAGTAAATACATAAAGAGGTGCCGTAGTGGGGTGCTCTGGAAATAATTTCGACCACCTGGGGATCTTCAACGCGCACTGACATTGCACAGCACACGGGCGCTTTAGCGTTTCGCCTCCATCGAAACGCGGTTGCCGCGGTCGGGTTCGAACGCGGGTACTCCGGATCAGTAGCCAAATGCGTTAACTAGTGAGCCACCGCGGCTGGTCGCCTCTGTTTCCTTGCTGCCGGATTGTTGTCTGCTTTTGCGCAATATGCTAGGACAACGGAGGAAGGCACACACATGTGCACTCAATATTAGAAATGAGTGAACTTTCTGTTGCAAGGAAGAGAACTGTTTTCTCAGGCACGTAAAATACATTTATAAAACACATAAGACGAGAGAGTTCTGTAGCAGCCATCAAGTTTTGCGCCTCCGTTGAGTGTGCCGCATTGTCGGCTGCATTTGCACAATGGAGTAGAGCCGTATGGTGGTCGTGCGTACTCGCTTATTTTAAGCAGGTGATAGTGTACGCCTTTTCATTCACATCGCGTGGACATTAACGCGCAGTATTTTCTTCCATGGAAGCCGATGAGCCGTGCCCTTACGTCCTAATTGGACACAGAAAACGAGGAACGCCGTTCAAGGCTCCAGATGCACTTATAAGAAAGAAGAACAAAGCCTCCGAACATGAAAGGGACAGAATTCTCCACGTGTCGAGGCGTGGAGGAGGTGTGAAAAAAAACTGCAGGCACTCTGTGCATCCGTTTAAACACAACAAGATCCGTAGAACCGACTTTTAGAGAGGTTTTGAAGAAAGGCGGAACTTCGAAGGAATTTGGTAGTGAGGTTGTAGCGGCTCTAAAAAAATATTGTGGACAACAACCCGGCTTTCAGGCGAAAGCAGATAAACCGGGCGGTGGATGAATAATTGCCCGCAATTGCCATCCGCACAGTAGCATTGATCGCCTACTGGATGTGCACGGCTACACTATGCAGTTCCTGACTCAGAGGCCGGTCGACCGCAACGGAGATGCCTTGAAACGCATCCGCAAAGCATACGCGCATCGGCTGCCGTGTGAAGTACCCCAATTGTGCAGGTCTCACGTAGATGAGACTAACTGTAACTTACGGTGTTCGAGGAGCTTCGGTAAAGCGTTTAAGGGACAGCTTGCGGTGCAGACGACGACTGGCCCCAAAGAAGGAAACCTTAACATTATCGTCTGCATGTCAGAAAACGGTGACACACATTGGACGGCGGTCGACGTGATTCACTGGATCGTGTTCAATGAATTCTCGAGTGACGTATCAGCCCGCCCGTGTCGAAGGGGAAGAACCTGGTACAGAAGCGGTTTTTATTTTTGACAATGATCCCGCTGACAGCCATGCGAAACAGGCAAGACTGGCCAGTCAGATGCACTCAATCAAGAGCCTGCCTCCTTACAGCCCGTTTTTTAACCCTATAAAGGAGGTTTTTTGAAATTCAAGGCGGAAGTAAAAGCTTTCCTCAGCGAACGAAGAGACTTGGCGCTCAACACTTCGCCCGGAATGATTAAAAGGAAGCATCGGTACACTTTGTTGCTCGACGCTGCAGGACACTGTGTTCAGCAAATACAGCGGGTAGAGTGCGCTGCTTTCGACCGCCATAACTTTTTTTTATAAAAGCAGCTTTGCATGAAGATGATGTGTAAAAAATGTGAGGTCCCGCTTTGAGCCACCTAATGTCCCCAAGAAAAAAAATTGCATTTGAAGGGCGGACTCTTCTGTGCCTCTATAAATCGAGATTTTTAGTAACCTACACCGCTACAAGATGGCCGCAGGTAGTTATTCTTGACGTAGGCGGTAAGCTGCGGCGTAGCGTCGCTAACTTTCTCTTGAAAGATTGAAAAAGCGGTAAGTGAAGAGACGTTACTCCCGCCGTATGACTCGTCCCGCCTGGAAGAAGTTTTCATTACTCTACTGCCTCTTGCTTCTGCCTCTTGTTACCAACGGGTGGCCGGTAAGTAATAGTGACGATTGGGTAATGAAGAAAACTTCTTAATCACTTTTGGAGCTGTGCATAGAATGCATGGTAGGGACAATATAAGGGATTTAGATGAACGTACAGCTTGTCGAATATTATATTTACTGTAGGCACAATGATAAAAGGTCTGGAACAAACATACAGAACTTTTGTTCATATTTATGATTCTAACATTGTAATAAAGTTTAGAGGACTCTATTAAAACCTTGTTCATTTGGAACAATAAATTAATCTATGGCACAACATATAACATTGGTAATTTTTACAATACATTAACACCAAAAAGTCACCATAGTAAAATAATGTTTACTCTCAATGTTTAACTAATGCTCTTTTTATAACACCTAATGCTATTTATTAATGTTCAATATTAATTTAATGTTCCAATGCGGCATTTAACGTTATTGCCATTATTCTAATGTTCGGTGTGACCCGCCACCCATCCACCTCATATGAACGCTATTGTAATCGAGCGCCCTTTACATAGCATCCCTTCCGTGCGTATATATTTGTTTCTGTGAGTGCCCCCTTTACATTTTGCGGCCGGAGCCTCGGCGCGGTGGTTCAGCGGGTAGTGCTCTCGACTGCTGAGCCGTGTACGCGGGTTCGATCCCGACCGATGCGGCCGCGTTTCGATCGAAGCGAAATGCAGAAGGCGCCCATGTACTGCGCGGTGTCAGTGCCCGGTAAAGAGACGCAGGTGGTCGACATTATCCGGAGCTCTCTACTACTGCGTCCCTTATAGCTTCAGTCGTTTCGGGACTCTAAACCTCATAAAAACACACAAAACAAATTTTACGACCGGAGTGGCGAATGTCCCTTCCCCTCGGAAGTCGCGCGGCGTTGCATTTTACCCCCAAAGTGCGCACACGGGGACATTGCGGCAAGTGAGGCCATGCACGTGTGCGCGCCTCTGTGTTTGTTTGTACTTGGGTGTTTTTAAGTGGCCCGTTGTCAACGGAGCTGAGAACAAGCAAGACAGCGGACGAGAGAGCGACGAGCGGCGAGCAGTGCGTTTTCTATTGCTCGAATGAACGGATGCGCAAGCAAGATCGAGCGAGGTGTATGAAGCTGCGAGCGTGCATTTATCCTGTAAATAATTTTTCGTTGTATATATAGCGATTTTTTTTGTTTTGAAACGTACGCGTTCAATTGTTTTTCCAATCAATGTCTATATGTTTTCGAACACTATCAACCACGAGGAACGCCATAGCCAGCTTTGTCTCGCGCCGTCCCGAATGATGAGCATCCGGGGCTTCTTCAAGCGTCAGCGGTTGTCTGGCGAAGCGTTATCCAAATGCGCGCCTGAAGATTTTGGTGTGACATGTGACAACGGTGTAGCATTTGACCAGAGTGATGCAAGCTTTCATCACCAGACAGTAGCTGATGTCGTCGACTCCATGGAAGGGAGCACCGCCAACAGTGAGCTCCAGTGACGCAGCAGGCCGAGATGATTTCCTTTCTCCTTTCTTAGGATTGAAGTCAGGATTGGACCAGAGCGACTCCAGCTTTCATCACCGGACAGTAGCCGATGTCGATTGCATGGAAGGAACTCCACCAACAGCGAGCTCTAGTCACGCAGTAAGCCGAGGCGATTCCCTTTCTTCTCGCTTGGGTTTGAAGTCCGGAGACAAAAGCAAGAAAACAACTAACTTGCTTCTAGAATATGACTTAGGAGAGTTTCTGGGCAAAGCTAAACTCACTGGCATCCCGGATTGTTTGAAGTTACGTCTTCTTACTAAGCCATGGTCGAAAATGTTACGACTTTGAGAAGGATGTAACACCTGGAAAGAGGCCTTTTCGCCACCAATGGCTGGGAAATTACGCCCTTTGGCTAACGTACTGAGCGACAGCGAAAAGCACCCTTTGCCGTTTTGCGTCACTTTTCCTCCGCGCGTTCAGCGGGGTACTCAAGGTAGTTTTATCGTGCGCGCTTTCAGTAACTACAGAAAAATGCACGAGGCGTAGAGGTATCACGCAAAACCCCAACAGCACCAGGAGGCAATGACGGCCTCACAGAACTTTATGAATGCGGTGAAAGGGAAGCATCTACCCGTTGTACAGCAGCTGAACAGAGCACTGCACGAGCAAGTTGAAAGGAATCGTGAGAAACTATTTCCAATAGTTTCCACCATTGTCTTTTGCGATGCGCATGACTTGCCATTTTGCGGCAAGCAGTCCGATAGCGGAGTTTTCAATGATCTCCTTGACTTTCTGGTAGAAGCTGGAGATACTCGACTTCAGTCGCACTTCGCTTTTTCTCCTGGCAATGCTATGTACACTTCTGTCCGCGTCCACAACGAGATCATCGCAATCTGTGGCGACATCCTGAGAGAGCAGATAGTTGCGGAAGCAAACACACCGTTTGCTTTTTCCGCTGTTGCGGACGAAACTGCAGATATTTCAGGAAAAGAGCAGATGTCTTTAGGCGTTCGCTTAATTGACAAGGCGGTAGCCGAAGTTTGCTTTCTAGAGCAGTTTGGGGGATTTGTAGAGCTGGAGCAATTAAACTCCGCTTGCATCGCCGCTGCAATCTTGAAGCTTTTGACGAATGCCGGGCTGGATGTTTCGAACCTCGTTGGACAGGGGTACGATGGATGCTCTACAATGGCTGGGAAAGAAGCTGGAGTGAACAAAGTAATAGAGAAACAGTTCCCGAAAGCACTAGTTTTCCACTGCGCCAGTCACAATCTAAATCTCGTCTGCAATGATTTGAACGACGTCTCTGAAATTCGAAACACAATTGGGATAATGAAACAAACCATAAACTTCTTCCGCGACAGCGTGTCCTGGAAAAAAAATGGTATCCAACATTCCTATGCTGTGTGAGACAATATGGGCTGCAAAATACAAGTCTCTTAAGATCTTCTCAGGATTACGCGGCCATAATTGAAGCACTCGAGGAGCTCGTGTCAACATAATCATGCTCGAAAGCTGCAACTGGACAACGAGCTCACATCCTCTACTGCGCAACAACAAGCTCATCTTTCATCGTCTGCTTGCAAATTGTGGCGAAGCACCGCGCTCTTCCAAATTTTATGAAGCAATTGATTTCGGATAAATAAAAAGTTTTATCAATTTTCGTCCAGATTCAGTCATGAATGCTACTGACGAGGGCACGCAGGCACGTTGACTTGGCTGAGGTACAACGGGGGGTCGGAAACGTTTTTGCGGCGTTGGCTTCTTTTGGAGAATAGGAATGCGATAATTAGTAGCGCGAGCTAGAGACTTGCGAATAAGATACTAATTAGAGTAATATTATGCGCGTAAACTGAAGTGTGGAAGAGATGAAAGACAAAAATGCTAATACCACCGACTGCTTGCGAAGACAAACTGCTGAAGGAATCCATTACCGTTGTCGCGTAATAGCCTTAAAGGCGAAACTTTAGTGCTCCCCTAAATTTCCAGAGTGGATGGTGCGGGTCGCCAACTGAAGAACGGCGCAAGACGATCATGCGGGCCTTTCGCCCTTACTGATGCTTAATATCACCCTTACTGTGTGTCGAAGCGGCCTTCCAATGCCACGAGTAGAAGATTGGTTCTGCTCTTTGCTGTGCCTATGAAAATGGCATCACAGAATCGACCAGCTGCTTCACCAAAGTGCAAGGAGCCGATGAGATTCAGTGCAATTTAAAAAAGGGGGTTGCTGTACTTTTATTCCCACAGAATTACTTGAATTAACACCAGTCATTAACACTGGTGACGGACCCTGACCCTTTAGAGTTCGACAACAAAAGTAATTCGGTAAACTTGGAACCCAACTCAACCGGGCTATTAAAGTACCAGCCTCCGCACGGATATTAAGAAAGAATGAAGTACAACGAAATCAGCAAGTCCGCCTTTCGCCTCCGTTTTGTGTACTCGCCCATCGATGGCTAACTAGAAAGCTTTTTTTTTTACTTGACCATCCATTTCAGCTGCTCAAAGGTCGGCTCTATTAGAAACAACACCTGATCTATTCCTTTTTGATGTAGTAGGATGCGCACTGACGCCTCTTAATGTTCATCTATTGTGAAAAGTTAAACACGCGTTACAGTTCAGTTGCCGTCCGTCCAAAGATATTCATAAAATTTCTGCACACATATTCTTTCCAGCCCAGCGCTTCAAATGATCTCCGCCACCATTACGTGTAGTGGGCGTCTTTTGTAGTGCACGACGGTGCGCAAGTTATTAATTTTAAATCACTGGATATTTTACTTAGTTTTTATTACCGTTCTGAATTTCCATGAAGTCTGCGGCTTTGCTTGTGCGGTCTGCTGATTGGATCTTCAGGTTCTTCTTATGCCTCGCCTCCAACGTAATAACTAAAGCCCAGACAGCGGTGCCAACAAGGTTGAGAGTTCCACAGATCACGAAGAGCCAATCGTAGGCTCCAACTCTGTCTCTGAAGTAACCTGCAAAAGAGGACCCTGCGCTGTCACACACCACAGAGAAAGCTTTCTAGCAATTACTTTTGAAGGAGAACAGGATAAAAGCAGTGAGTGGACTCAGTGGGATGCAATATGCAGGCGATTAATTTGTCTTATTCCACACCGTCCGATGCCTACTGCCGAAAACTATAGACATGAGGCTAAGGAAATTTGTTATCTGTAGCTCGGCCGTAACTCCTTTAAACTCAGGCCTATGTTTTCGCTGAAATGCCAGCAGCCTACAATTCCCCTTCTAAAGAGGTATCAGGCTTCTTTGGCTACTGCATGAACGATCACATTTGCACCGTCCAATGCCTCGCCGTGAGCACGCACTGCTGCTTACGTTCTGTTAGGTTTCAGTAGCCCTTCATAAATTATTCGTTACAGGCACAGACTATCGGAAAAAAGTTCTCGCAAATCTGTTTTCCGCTCCACTCAAATTACATCTCGTTTCGTGTGCTTGAGGCATGAAGCTGTAACAACCGACAAATAAAACAATTTCGCATGAGATAAATATTCCCAAAACAACATGACCTCCAACGACAACTCAACAACTCGTTCACGCCCCCTTTTAGGCGCAGGGCAGCATGGCAACATATTCTTTCAACACTAGAGTGTGCATAGTGTGTATGGTTTTGTATTTAGAGTTTAACATCCCGAAGGGAAACGTGGACCATGGGACGCCGTTGCGAAAGGCTCCAGGAGGACTTCATAACCTGGGATTCCTCAAATTTGTTTATAAACACATTACACCCTGGGGCTTTCACATTTCACCTGCATCGAAACAAGGCCGCCTCCACCAGTATTCGCTCCGAGACTATAAGCTCCATACCAGGACGGGAAAGCCAGGCAGCCACCACAGCTTGTGGCCGCGAGCAGGCCTGAGTAGAAGCAGCATATAAATTAACGTTTAAATACACCCCTCCTCCTCACGATATGTAAGACTATAGCATTCGAGCTTGCAATTGTTGCATTATTTTATTCGTTTTGTAAATCTTTCCACGCAGCAAAAACGCGAACTCTTTTACGACTCATTAGGACCTACGATTTTATGGTGTAATGAATTGGCGTCTTCAAATCGTTTCAGAGATAAAATTTAATGGACGCGGGAAAGAGTTGCTTCGCCCAATGGTTCCCAATGTGTCCCGCGACTGTAATTCACAGTTATATCTTTGCATCTCCAAAGGTTTGCACGGCAGATCTCAGGAATTGGAATTAGGGTACAGTGCAGGATTTCGTTTTGACATAACTGGCTGTTCTTGGCTGCAATGGGTGCTCCCAGCTCTAAATGGAGAATACTTGACCATTGTGAGCCCAAAATATAGCATTTCCTGTGAATATTGATATATTCTTGACATGAAGGGCTCCTTGTGAAATGGTGAGCGGTCGATTTGAAGATGTACCAAACAGGCGTACATGGGAAATTCTCGAAAAACATGCGTTTACGTGCTGAATACACTATGGTGGCTTGGTGGCTGAGCCGTTCTCATGGCGTAACGAAGTCATATGTGAGACTCATAGTAGCGGTGACTGCATTTTTGCAGCGGCTTATGGCTACCCAGCCGTCCGCCGTCCAGGAATTTCGTGCATGTTTCTGAAGAAATTCGGAAAAATTTTCTGCGTGTTTCTGAAGAATATTGAAGGCATTGCGGAAACACCTTGTGAGCCATCCCTCCTTGCCCCAGCAGCAACTTAGAGTGTAAAATTTGCAATTTTGTTCTTGCGGTAATAGGAGTACAGTATCTTTAGAAAGTTTTTATATATATACTTATTCGCTATATTGTAACCAGCATGGCTATGAATGTAATGTTTGAACTTCAGTACACCTCTTCACAGAAATGATTCCTCACCTTGCTGCGTGCAGAAAATTGATTTATTCGAGCACTCCTGGCAAAATTCCAAGTGCGTGAATTCAAGGCACTGAAAAACCGGGAACTTGTGGTTCTTAACATGGCAAAACTGATAAATAGTGTTCACGTTGGTGTTTAAGAATGCTAGCCATCTTTTAAGCAAGAAATGTTCTCTTCGGTGAGGCCCAAATAAGAAAAGTCCTCCTGTTAAAGCATTGTTTACTGTTCTGGTGCTTCCGCAAGCCTTGAGCATGTTGCTTCCGGTGTGGCAGCGTTTTTTACAGTATAATATTTAAAACAAATCAGATACATACCTACAAGAGAAGGCTTCGCAAAAGACACCATTCCTGAAGTAGCGATCACCATCCCGAACGACATGGACAATCTTTCCTGTCCGAAATAGGACGCCAGAATCATGGGAAAAACGACCATGCCAGTGCCGACAAGGAAAGCTATAACCAAATCTGCGGCAAATATTAGCACATGATTGGAGATTACTGGGAGAAGAATAAGAATAATGCCTTCTGCGCTCAATAAAAGCACCATGACGGCTTTGTTTCCAAGTAAGCCACGATCAACAGCGGCTGGAATTATGAATCTTCCTGCAATTTCGGCGATGGCTCCCATTGATGATATCGTCACTGCGCTGGACACAGGTACCCCTCTGTCGATAGCAAAGTCGACAAAAAGCGTAATATAACACTCAAAGACGAGGCTATATGCGTTGAAGCTGTACATGATGAGATAGAAAGTAGGGTGTTTGAAGACCGAGAGCCCATACTGCAGTGTTCGTTCTGTTTTTTCATTCCTGGAGGTTGATGAGTTTTCAGCGATCCCCTGATTTTCGGTCCTAGTATTTATCCACTTTGGAGTACGCGTAAACAGGCTGAATGCTAAACCGTTCATAAGAACGGCGCCAAAGATGAGAAGGGAGCCGCGCAAGCCGTATAATTTAGTGAGGTACTCGAGTAGCTTTGGAAACACGAAGAGGCCCATGGTGACGCCCGTGTAGTTGAGGCCCATGGCGAGACCCTTCCGTTTGTCGAAGTGCTCGTTGATGATTGTGGGTGCAACTATGAAAACCATTCCGCCTCCGATGGCTGCAATAAATAATTTAAAACAAAGTAAGCACAGTGAAGAAAAATTTTCTGTGCCAGGTGAGTATTTTGATAATAGCAGACAAAACATTTTTAAATGTATCGCAATCTGTTTTAAGAATGTGGCCTGCTATACAAGCAACAACCACTGACTGCAGACTAGGAGGTATTGCAGGATTTTTTTGTCTAGATCTGTGCGACGCAAGATCCAAGTTAATATTTAAGAAACCAAATCATATTGTTAAGTTTATTTCATTGACACAATTTTCCGATAGCATGCCAAGCGAAAATTGGTATAATTAACTGTTTTAATAAGGTAATACTAAAGATTGCACATTGTTTTTTGTTTCAGCGGGTCCTCCGCTGTGACTCTGCTGCTTTTACATCGGGCTGCCTATCTACAGGTCGCGGGTTCGTTTGAACTCGGTCGCCGTACTTTCATGGAGAAGTACAAAAACGGCCGCACGCGGTGCGATGTCAGCGCGCGTTAAGGAACAGCAGCAAGTATAAATGAACCCGGTCAACTACACTCCATCAGCCCTCATAGACTTTGTGTCACTTCACGAGGTTCTAATATACAATTTTGGATTTTATAATTTTTTTTCAGGGCTGTGCTGCATTTAGAGTCTTACCATGTACAACGCCCAGTGTAAACGTCATGACATCAATGCTTGGAGCAATGTAGCTAATGATGGCGCCGATGCTTGAAGTAGCTGCTCCCGCTATGATCACTGGCCGCGCAGTAAATTTATGAGCCACGGGGCCCGTTATTAATCCTGGAAGCAAAAACATTAAAAATTTAGAATGTACATTTTTAAATGCCCATCTCCTGAATCTTAATAGATATAGAAAGACACCCTTAACAACCGGAAAGACTTCTTAATTCTAGCTCTCTATATATATTTTACGTGAATATGGAAGACTTGGCCGTTCGCTGAGGCAACAGTTTTTCAACCGTACTTGCGTTTAAAGTGCGACAGAATTTTCAGGCGTAGAAGTAATCATCTTCTGGCCAAGCCATCTGTAGAAAACTGTTTGAAATAAGAACTTCGTTTCATCAATCCTGTCGGTTACTCCATTTCTTCATTTTGTGGTCATCGGTATGCGCGTTACGCACGTGTTATTTTCATCACTGAGAAGGCATTACACCTTGACTCGCTTTCTTTAGGCATCGTTAGCTATGACAGTCTTGTCAGACATTCCTGATTTGAGGGGGTTTGAGCTTTTCACGTAATAAAGATTTTAGTTATATGCTATAAGTCATACGTTTAAAAGTTATAACATCATTTCTACTCTATTGGTGGATTCCCCTTATTCTTCTTCGCTCCTCTGTGCCTCCTTGCTTTTCGCCTTCCAGGATTATATTGCTAATGTCGAGATTCATAAATATACTGGCTGTTGTGTTCCTTTGTGTAAGACAGAAAGTTGGTCTCTGCAAAAGTCCTGAATTAGTTAATTTCCTGTCTCAACGATGTCTCGCTTAACTTTTTTCTGAGTAACTTTTCACGTTCTCATTTCAAGTCTGCACTATTTCTAGTCCCCCTTAGTACAACGCATTTATTTGCCGGTCCAAATTCTGCACAGTGCTTGGCTGGGCGCTTGACGAGATATCTACATTAGTTTAAATGCCTCCAATCGGGATCTTCGATATTCATTTGTTTCCTTCACGTTTCTGCACGGAGGTATTCATGATAGTTAGGTTGTTTTTTGCGACCAGATCTAAAAATAAAGAAACGACCCTATAATATTACTGCCATGCTGCCATACTTAATTTCTTGCTTCCCTTTGTATGGTAGAGACATTCAGAAAGCCTTCAACTGTGTTTATACCTTCATGCTCATATGAACATATACACAGAGCATTTCTACTATCCAGTCATTCTCTTTAAACGTGGATAATTAGACTTCCGGGGCTTCAGTGTTAGCTCTCAATAAACTTATTTTCAATATCAACGAGAAAATAAAGGTCTCTTTTAGAGCAAAAGCACTACTTCGCAAGGTCAAACCGTCTCACCGAGTTTGTGTAGAACTTCGCCTTCCGGGTTACCATTGCCAAACGATAAATAAATAATTAAGAATATTTCAACATTGCAGCTACTGGTATTCGCATCGGCGGCGGCTTGAACAGATCAGACCCACTGGCCGCTGCAAGAGAGCGCTTTGCTATCGCCTCAACCGTTCGTGTCTCGTGTTAACCTGCAACACATTCTCGCGCTTTGCATCGCACATCGCAGTCTTCAGCCACTGAGACTACTGTCGACTACTGAGACTACTGAGACTACTGTTCGCCAGACGTGCGGACAACCCAGAAATTCAAAATTATGAGCCAGCCATGCTAAACACATGCTTGCGCACGCCTACTAGGTATAAATACGTTAAAGCTTCGCCACATGTTTATAATGGAGAGAATAGCGTCGTTTTACTTACCAGAAAGGTACATGACAGCGCCCATGACCATAATTGGCCAAGAGCCATCGCTCTTGTTTGTCAGGAAGGTCTCCTGTATGGCGACGAAGAGCAAACCTGACGAACGTCTCACCGACATTGCAAAGCAGCTGGCTAGCGCACAGGCCCCTGCATGAGATAAAACCTTAGAACACGTGCAAAGGTTCTGCCCCCACCACCCCTACTATGGTTTCCCGTGCAGACCACCCTAATCACATGCGGAGCTAATTCTATAGGAGATTCAACCTGTACTGTCCCGTACAAATAAACGTTAAATCGACGATTGTGTCTGTATTGCTAATCATTGGACGCTGCAAAGGTTACAACGTTTGAAGACGGGTGACGTATAGAGTAATTCGGGAGAATCATCCGAGTAACTTTTGATTAAAGACAGTTTTGGCCATTTGTAACATCCTAAGTAGCACATACAGAGGGCCTTAGTGTGTCTTACCTGGGCAAATGGGGCTCGGGAAAAGTATAGAGAACCCACGTATTCCTCCTGTGAGGAGAAGTGGGCCATGCCCAAACTGAGTCTACCCCTGTTGATTCTATATAGGTCCCATATAGGTGTTGCTAGGCCAGTCACATGCCACATTACTGCATCTGGTCCTAGCTGGTCTCTTGTCAAGTACTTGAGGGCGGATCAAACAGCAATGGGGGGTCTATGCTAGAAAAACCTCTGCAAACCAAAATGGGACTGCCTACCCGAAACCAAAGAAGGGCCGACATAGTAGGCCGCGGCGGAGCTGGGAAACAAGCGTGCCCAACTGCTGCCCACATCGGTTTGTTGTAGGGCACTTGAGGGCAGGTGGAACTTCAATGTGTGCCCTGTGCTAAAAAACCCCTGCTAGCAAAAACAGGGCCACCAACGCGAAACCGTTGTAGGTGCCACGTAGCCCGGCGCACCCTCATGCTCCCCACATTGGTCCCTTGTAGGGTACTTGAAGGCAGGTGGAACATAGATGTGGTCACTCCGCGGAAAAAACCTCGTTAAACTTCATAGAGGCTGCACACACAAAACTGCTAGGGTCTCACATCAACCCTACGGGGGCTCGAAAGCGGGCGTGCACCAAGCAGCCCACTTCGATGCATTCTAGGGATTTCTTGGGTAGATGCAATTCAAATGCTGACGCTATGGGGAAAATACCCGGAAAGCCCAAATGGGGCAGGGTAAGGAGCCAGCGCCACACTGCGGCTAGAGAAGACGCACGGGGTGGCCGACGAAGAAGAAAAACCGGAAGTGGAACGTGGCGAAGAGCGTGCCGGAGAGAACAGGAAGAGCGCGGTCGGTGACGGACGTGTACGATATCTGCTGGCTCAACGAGTTCTGAGGCTTGAGGCCTCAGCCACAGACGTCCGAGTTACCAGACATGGACAGCCCGTCGTAGAGAGCCTGAGCCATCCGACCCAGGTGCCGCTGTTTCCTTCGTGTCCGGCAGCCTTTGAACACCGGCCGCCTCCGTCGCCACCCCTGCTTACACGGGCTACCTTACCTTGAGGGCCGCGCCCGCTCCCACAAGTGTGACGACTCGTCTCGTCTCACCGATGCGGCGAATAGTCCTTACCCTCGTGGTAATGAGTATCGCTCCACCATGTTCTGCGTCAGTTTAATAATTGTCTTTTAACAGGCGCGTAGGCGAATGTTTCAATCATTCGTTTTGACTAGCACTAGCGGCATCGCAAATTCAATTGTTGCGATCTGCGTAATGATGTCCATTTGTTAAGGGAAATTGAAATTTCGCCTCTTTAAAAACTTTGGAAAGAAGTTTTTTAAAAAATAGTTCTGCGTCACTACTTTGTTGCATTCTAGCGGATTTTCAAAGCCGTAAAAGTACGTGTGCAAGAGCATTCTCACTTCGGTCCCCGTCCTTGCGGAAGTCATGTCATGCAATCGATATAGCCTGTTGCGCGATGACACTGCATTTCAGTCAAAGTGAAGATGTTCGATCCACTACATACCGAGGAGTGACAGACCACGTTGCCCAGTGACGCACAAAGTGACACGTTTTTCTGTGCCTTGCGCTGTAGATTAAGAGGTGCGGAAGGAGCACATGTGGTTTTCTTCATATGACGAACACTGCTGGCCCCGTATCCCAATCCATGCTTAGCTACCTTCGCTTCATCACGACGTGGACCAGTGGTGCCTTCTGCGTTGACCAGGCGGCGCCATTAAAGAGATAATCCTGATGTTGGGAAGCACATTTATGTCCTTCTTTTCTCGGTTTGAACGCCGGGAATTTTTGTGCGCCTGACATACCCGCAATTATGCTCTTTCTTCCGACAGCTGCAACACAAAGCTGACAGATTTGCAGTGGCTACTATTGTGCTTGTGCGAACCGCATCGAAAGCAAACATTGCTGTTGGGTCATGCTGCCGCGCACACCCTCGCAGAAGTCTTCTTCTGCCCAGGATTCTCGGCGGTGTGCAACTTGTGCAAATACGAGTCCGAACCTGCTGCGTCGAGCACTTCTACTCTGCTTTTGGTGGTTAAGCCTCGTCCGACAGCCTCTGAAGGGATGGTGGGAGTGAAATGTTCACAAACAAAAGCACTTTATGCAGCTTCTAGGGATACGACACATAGAAACTACAAATCATTCATAAAAACGTGAAAGTGTTCAACAAAATAATGTGGCACATTCAAACCTCTCCTAGCCAGAGACTTTAATACAAACTGAAATTTTGCAACAATAGTACACTAGTGCACGAGGTAAAACCAAATAAGCACAAATTGTCCATTGCGTATTGCAACAGTGCCATGGCAATAGGGTCCCTTCGAGGCAGTCCCGAAGACTCTCAATCTGCGAAGTAGGTTGGTGGCTCGCCGACCAGCAATGTTCCTCCGGGGGTCGTGCGGCAGCATTTCATTTGCAGTTAACTATGTAACGAGCTGCTCGCCAACGCTAAACGTCCTTTATTTATAGGGCGCGTAACATATGCCATTCACTTCGCGCAATGGCAGACGTGCACATGTAACGTCGACCGTTTAACCTCGTACTTAACCTCACACCTGTGCGCGTCTCACCCTTTGTCAGGCGACGAGACACGTTCCAGAACGTCTGAGGTTTTTTTTTTTGTGCGACTGCGCACTAATAATTCTGAGCTAAATGGAGAGCCTATGACTCAAGGTGGCCTAAGGTACTGCGCTATCCATCCGTAATATTCGTTGATTTCTTCATTGATCTCGATCCTTCTGCGGCGTACGTGCGCAAGATACTTTTGACGCCGCGTCAAGCTCCCAAATGTGGGCAGAATTTTGTGCCATTCGTAAGTTGCGTCTCTGAAATGCGGTAATGAAAAGTCGGCCCCCATTGCGCAATGGCAATATGGATGCTCGCTGAAGGGTTGATTTGTAAAGTGTCATACACAAGCACCAGAACCGGATTTCGGCTCACGTAACTCGTTATTCTGTCCACACGTCTCGCTATTTACGTAAGCCGTCCACGAAAGCATAGCTTCGGGTTACGGAAGCATCGGATAAAAACAAACTGCTTCAAAATGATGCGGCGAAGCTGTAAGCTATGTTATGACTGGAAAAGAAATACCGCCGCGAGCGAGTGAGGTGGCGGCCATTGAGCGCTCCTTTCTGCGTGATCGTGAAGCTCTTGTTAAGCGCCAAATGCGGCGACAAGGAAGACGGGCATCACGAGCTCTTCAACTACCCGAGGAGCTTACTTCAGCGAAAACCAAGAATGAGTGCCACTAAAGCAAACGTAGATTTTAAAAAATGCTTCTGCCAATCATTTCGCAGCTTACCAGCCACAAGCCAGCTATGCACGCTGTCTGGACCGTACTGGCGCAGTCCGGTGGCCCATTTACAGTGATTCCACTGACAACCTTCGGGCTTCCTGACTTCCATTCCTGGATGCAATGCGGAGTTCCTGTGAGAAAGATAAAGTTTACGATCCCTCCCAGCCGTAGCAAGGTAATGCCTACGGTCTCAGAGGTGGTCGACTGGCATAAAGCCCAGCAGCAGCTCCGCGCACATTTCAGCAATCAACATCTCTTAAGAAATACCAATGCACACATTCTTGCATGTGCTCTTCTCCAGGAGATCCCAAAGAAAAGCCTGCGGGGGACCTCACGCAAATTCCACTTAACCGAATTACAAAAAAAAAACAATATTTTTACGCAGGGCATTCTCACTTATACACCGGAGTATGATGTGCTCTTCTCCGTACTGCCCTCGTATTGGCAAGCGAGAAATGCAGGAAATGATGTTTAAGGTAGTGCTTAAAACGCGTTACCGCCGTATTTTCCACCATATGTTTCAGGTAGCCTGCTGCTAATTATAAATAATAAGCCCAGTGAGGTATAAACGTGTCTTCTGTGTCGTAGTAAAATGGCTATGGCGGATGTCGTAATATAGGTGATTCCTGCTAACTACTAAGCTAATTGACAAACTTCTGATTGTTGCCTTTTCTGATCGTTTATCTGATCGTTGACAGTTGCCCTTAGCCGCCTTGTTGATATTTGTGTCTTGCTGCCGTCCGTTAGTACTAGACATGTCTGTTTTTGTAACTTGGGAAACGGTATTACCCTTCGCATGATTTGTACTTCGTCTATCTAGTACCAAAAGATGTGCGCTTTCGAAACGCGCGTATCTTTTGCGAGCGCAAGTAGAGGTTCTTGACGCTCTTACGCACGCACGCAAGAGCTGCGATTTTTTAAAATTGTTCTACATGTCCCAAGGAAGCAATGTACGAGAACTGGGCTCATGAACCACGTGTGTGCTGACGGCGGATCACCGTCTCTTCTTCGCGTTAAGATTGGCTACGAAAAAAGCCGAGCGGCTAGCTTAGGTTGGAGTGTATAATGCCGCTGTGGTCAGAAGCAATCATTTGTCCCATTTCTACCGAACAAACAAACTGAAGATAACCTAATCAAATGTTCTCGAGCGCAGCCCTTGTCATTGCTCTCCCGGTGAGCTTAAAGGGACCCTGAAATGATTTAGAAGGGTGCATTCTTGTGTAACAGATCTTTAGAGGTTGTTTGTGTGGGTATTCGAGTCAAATCTGAAAGCTTTGCGTGAACCCCATAATTTAAAAATATTTTTTAAAATCGCTTCTGCAGTAGCTCGCTACCTACTAGGGCGACAAATCTAATCGCGCGTCCCCTACCCCGATGACATCAGTGGGCAGAAGGGGCGAACTTGAAGGCTGGCTCTTCCGCTCTCTGACTTCAATGGGGTAGGGGACGCGCGGTGAAGTGTGTCACCCTTATCGGTTGAGAGCTACTGCGAGAAGCGATTTTAAAAATTATTTTTAATTTATTGGGTCCACGAAGAGCTTTACATTTTGACTCGAAAACCCACAAAAACCACCTGTACAGTTCTATTGCACTATAATATCCCGATCGAAATCATTTTCAGATCTCTTTAAAAGGTCTGAGCACAATAGGTTACGCTCAGGGAGAAAAGGATAGCTTCGCGCAGGCATCTGCGGTGGCTACTATATGTCTCAGTGTCACCGCTAGCTTTTGGAACTCTTATGCGCGTTTATAAAAGAATCTGTAGTGAGGTATTCACTGGTTTTCGATCAGGCTTCTTCGGAATAAAAAAGACGTGTCATGGCTTTTGGAAAGCCGTCATAAGCTTTGGTAATTGAGTGTAAAGTGCTGTCAGCGGTAGTGGTTATCCCTTACAAAAAAAAATTGCAGTCTTTCTGCAGAAATCTTGTAGACCTTGATTCACCAAGGACGCAGAATATGTGAAGACTGGTGACAGACTTTCTGTCACCCTCTATCACCTCCCAGCGGTCAATTGGGACACTCTTTCTGCAGAAAGTCTGCTGAGCCTGTGTAGCCGCAGGATGCAGCTCGTCCGCAGAAAGTCTGTAGAGACTGTGGTCACAGGATGCAGCACATAAGCAGACATTTGAGAGAATCTGTGCAGCCCACGTATCGGGATCTGGCATGCATGCACACAGGCAACGTAATAAGACACTAAGATTTTTTATTTGTTCATCTCATTGTTTGCACCTTACAAATCTCTTCCAAGGAATGAAGTAGTGAGTAAGGAACAAAGCAGAGGCCTTAGTGTATAAAGTTTCATCATTCATTGTGCTGTGACAGGCGCTGTGAAACACGAAGGTAGTGGGAAAAGAAACACAAGTGAAGCGAAAATGCTAACCGGGATTGATGAATGAGAAGGATTTATACTCATGGCTGCTATCACCAGCACAAGAAAAGGAAAAATAGTCAAAATGAATCGGAAATGAAAAGGCGACCCACTTGATGAGGTAGTGACTCCGACTACTCGCCCACGCATGCTTCAGCACCAGCCGCAACCATGCAAAATGCTTCCAATATCTCTCTTGCCACTTTGTACGTCCTTGTGAGCAGGATTTCTGTACTGTCAAAAGACTGTGCAACTGCACCTACTGTAGTGCGCAGCAAAGTTGTCCAAAGAATTTACTGGCTGAGAGCATATCTTCGCTCTCAGAGTTTTTGATTCAAACAACAGCCCGTTTTTTCAACTTAAGCATGGCTGCATGTGAGCATGCAATATCATGCAAACAACTCCCTCTACACATACAACTAAATAGGGCACATGTGTGCGAAGAGGGAGTCATTTACAAGGCACCACTCACAGGCATCTGCACTTACATTGTACACAAGCGTACAGGTGCTGGAACCACAGGCTCAATGATCACAGATTCGCTCTTAGCATAGTAAATACACAGGGCAACTAGCCTTCGCACTGCACGAAGTGTGGTTGCAGTCTTTTCACAGTGCGGAAATCCTTCTGATAAGGAAGCACAAAGTGAGGAGAGAGATATGGGAAGTATTTTGCACGGTTGTGGTTGGTGCTGAAGCCTGCGTGAGTGAGAGCCGTCTGTGTCACCATCTGATCATCGAACTCACTTGTAACATAACATCGCCGCCAGAAGATTCAAATATGTCGCCTTATCAGCTCTAACTCATTCCGGTGATCTTTTTTCTGCTTTTTTTGCACATGTAACCAGCACCTGATAACAGATACGGGTATAAATTATTCCTTCTTGTTCAACAAACTTACCGTATTTATGCGCATAATTTGTGCACCCTTATCTTATCACCCTGGTTTTTAAAAAGAAAATTTTTACTCGCACATTTTACGCACCGTGCTGCGCTAGACCACCATCATGCACGCCGGCTCTACCCTATGGCTCTACCGAGCAGCATTCGCCTGATTCGGCTATTCCGCGTGTTCGGAAGGCTTTTTGAATCTTTTGTGCACTGGGCGTTCATGGTAGCGTAGGGGGCCACTGTTACAATTGCGGCGGCACCAGCGACATCGCCACTTGGAACGGCCGGCAGCGCTTCCAGGGTGGATCGGCAGCTGATAGAAGAGCCGACATCGCAGTTTGTTTGGCTCACGACCTACTGTGGTTTTTCTTGGCGGCTCTGATGGCTTGTGTTTTGTTGTTCAGTCGTGTCTTGTGATGGGATATCAAATATATGGCGTTTCAAACTGCTTGTTAGCGCCTTATCATGGCGCGAAGCCAGTGAGAATAACCGCGCGCGCACAAGTTTGCCCATGGATGACAAACATTGTGTCCGCAAACTTGTGCGCACGTAGCTACTCTCGCTCACTTCGCCGCTCTGCGCCGTGATAGGACGCTGACAAGCAGTTTGGTCGACGCTCGCGTGGTACTGTCGGCTGGGTGTACATCTTGTGTACGGTGTGATTATTGATTTGCGGCTGCTTTCCCGGACGAAGTTACGAAAGAAAACTTACGGAATCCTGAACTACCGAACAATTGGCTGGGCCGCAAGTGATGACACTGTTTTAGCATCATATTGGGCTTTTGAGCTTGGTGCATGCACCTTCATGCCATCCCGCAAAGGAAGGAGAGGGGGTGCGCGGCCTTTCATTTAGAATGAACTTTTTTTCGGGGGGCAACCAGCGTGGGATGCGGGTTCGGGTGCTGACGTATATGCAGCAATACACTATACCTATATTGTGCGTTGTGACCTTTGTGTTTTTTAAGTCGCGCTCGCGAAATCCCCGCGTAATTTGTGCACCCCCTTCTTGAAGCCCTAATTTCTGAATAAAAAGTGCGCAAATTGGGCACTCCAGTTTTAGCAAAAATCATGTTCAACCCTAGTTTAACCTTAATTAGTGTTCTACTGATCAAACAAGTTTTGGTAGATGCAAGCAGGCATGGTTTGTAACTAGCATCTGGCGTGAGACTGAGTGCAGAATAACCGTTATATATGACTTGCTTCCACACTGAATTGACCAATAGTGCAACTGCTGCATTTAATGCAGATTACATAGCCACTACCTTATTTCAATTAATATTAATTGCTGTCGGTTGCAGGCACTCTCAGACTGTGTATCCGGCGGGAAAGTTTAAAAAGGCAAAACTAAGGATAAAATGTGTCTTGGTTCAGTATACATGCATGCATACATACTTAAGCACATTAGTCTGCAGAACATCTAGACCTAGTCTGCAGAAAATCTGCAGACTAGGTCTACATGAAGGTGTCTGGTGGGTGACTCATAGGTGACTGAAAGGTCAAACCGATTTAATCGTAATTATAAAATGTGTCATGGTTCAAAATATATAAATGTATATATATATATATACCTACGCATACACACTAGGCGCGCCTATTAAAGACTAGTCTACTTGAAATCCGCTCGGCATCTACAGACATTCTGCAGACTAAGTCTACAGGAAGGTCGAATCTACAGGTAGGTGACAGGGGTGACTCGTGGGTGACTCATGTATGACTGAAAGGTCAAACCCATTTTTGTAAGGGATCAAGCATTCAGTCGGCTTTCGGAGCTTAGTAGCTGAGTGTTAAAACATGGCTCTATTCGCACACACCTGCTCTTTTTTTGAAGTCAGGTAACCCAACGGCACGAAGCCAAAGAAAGAGAAAGGATGAAACACAGCGCTTTTTATGTGCGTGCTCTATGTACAGCATCCGTGAAGAGTATACGACCCAAGGAGCTTACTGCGAGGCCAGCTGTGTGCAGGCCTCAGCCATCGTAATCTCTAGAAAGGAGAAGGGCTTCGCGTCCTCAATCGTTCCAAGCTTTGGAGTGCAAGATATGCTAGGGAGCCCCGCTAAACAGCTTAGAAGAAAACACCTTGGGCTGTATACTTTTGACGGGGGCTATACCGTCGTTCAAGTGTTTGTATGAAGTCCAATTTGAGCGTCTTCTTGCGTGTTATTCGTCTTCCCTCCTCATGTCTCTATATGACATGTAACTGTGTAACATGAGGAGCTCTGGAAGAGCTCTGTAAGAGCAGGGGAGAACCTGGCTTTACTCGAGGCATCAGTTACCGTAAAACATATGGACACATTTGCAATCCTGCGGCCAAGACCTAAAGCAGCAAGCATTGTAACGATTTGTGTCAATAATGCGCGGCTCCCGTCCCGAGGTGCGATACGTACTGGGATGGTAATAGCGTCACGCAATTATGCGGTCATTTAATTATTGCGCGCGCGCTCTCCCATTGCTAGCTGCAAGTGAAGCACCATGCTCTTAATTCAGCGACAAAAATGACCATTCACTCTGTTTCCAATCCTTATACCCCCTAATGTAATGAAAAATACCTGCAGTGGGTAAAAATGATAAAATATGATTTTGATCACGGTGATAAATGACGTTTCTGTCTTTCTTGAATTCTGGGCAATGACTTTATTATGTTCATAAGAAGTATACCTAAGTCTTATATCGTTAAGTAGAGGTGCGTGTACAGATGCTGCGCAAACCGAGCTGTCAGCTTCCTCACGGAGGCATCAAAAGAACTGAGTGGCACGCAGTTTGCAAGTAGCGGAAAAAAATGCGTCAGATACTATTACTGGGAAGAACGCTTGCATCTCGCGTCTGCTGTCGCGAATTTCAAGCAAGGGTGTAGCGGCTGGTCACCTTATTGTCATCCTGGCTGCTCGGAGAATTCGTTTCTGGAATTCTAAACCGGCGATTCATCTGCATACAGATTCATAATTGTGCACAGCGTCACAAAATTAAACCCTTCCATACCTCTCCTGCGCTAAAAAACCATTCAACATACATCATACCGTCAAAACACAGCCGCTCTCGCATTTTGCTGTATTCACTGCGGCGCTTTTGCTCGGCTTACAAACTGTTCATATCAAACGTGGCACCCATTTTGAGGCTTACACCAATTACCACGCACCTGTAAATGCATTAGCATGCTACGCAGTTTGTTTAAAGCACAATCAATATATACGCATGCTTAGTCCTGTACTTAAACAAGGCCGCGACGAAAGAAAACTAGTAACGTATGCGAGCACTGACAAAGGACACAGCAACTACACATAACTATGAACGCCAGCGCACGAGGAAAAGGAACTGACCTGTTACAAACACAGTTCTCTTCAGCGAAACTTCCACAGGACACCTCCCGTCTCTGAGCACCCGGCTTCCCGCTCAAGAGGCCATTATCTCCAGAGCCGTTAAATTCCGAGAGGGCGCAGAATGCAGGCCGTTGGTCGTCCTATTGAGGTAACGTCAGATCCTGCACTAAACCAGGTCAAAACAGAGCAGGTTGTTCGGAGTGAGTTGACACCAGTCTGCAGCGATAAGAGCCGCCAGTGATTGTGGACGCTGGCAGTCGCTCGTGTTATTTCAAGGCGCTGTCACAGCGTAGCCAAGGTGCGCCTTGTTTACTGCTCTGGCTATCACCTCTTTTCTCTTCCGTTCTAAGCTTGCGCTTTTTGTCCCTCTTGTCACCGCCCTGAACTTTTCGCCTTCCTTGGTTGGTTTGGTTTATGGGTGTTTAACATCACATAGCGACTCAGGCTATGAGGGACGCCGTGGTGAGGGGCTCTTGAAATTTCGACCACCTGGAGTTCTTTTACATGCACTGACATCGCACGGCACACGGGCCTCTAGATTTTCGCCTCCATCGAAATTCAACCACCACGGCCGGGATCGTACCCGCGTCTTTCGGGCCTGCAGCCGAGCGCCATAACCACTCAGCCACCGCGGCGGCTCTTCCCCTTCCTTGTTCGTAAAGACGGATGCATAGGACGGCAAAATCACGATGCTGACAAGCACATTGTCCAGTACGGTACTCTACTTGAGGGGTAGGAAGCTTCGGTCAGTTTCGGTTTCTACTACTTCAGCGCACCTGGTGACTATAGAGGAACTGATGCTTAAAACTGAATGATTCCTGCACACGCACGTAGTGTGATAAGGCTGTGGCCGTGGCTGAATTGGCTGAGTGACTGTGACAAGAAGGTGCTTTTGTTTTGAAGGCGGTGGTTGGAAGGCAACTCAAGGATGAAGTTTCTTTTCCCGCTAGATACCTTTGTCTTGACGACGATACGGCGGTATAGTTGGCTTCCGTCCGGCAGCTATGATGGAATGGGCGCGGACGTCTGGGTTGGGTTGGGTTAGGTCAGGTGAGATTAGGTTAGGTTAGCTGGAGAGTGGCGTATGTGGAAGTAACTAACCACGGCCGTACGTTCCTCATTTCCTGTGCCTGAATCAGCCAACGAGTAACTATTTTCGATAAGGTCACAGCTGCTGTGTAGGATGAAACGAGCTCTGCGCTCGACCGAGTGTTGGACGAGTTTGCGCGAAGGCAGTTAGTGAACACAGATTAAGCGGAACGCGGGAAACCTGCAGATATTAAAATTTCGAGATGAAGACACGCACGTTAGTAGGAGCGCATCCTGCGTGTGCAGCTTCCAAGCTTCGAACGCACCACACCCCGCAATACAAGGGGTTTCATAAAGCTTCCTGGTGAGATCAATGGGACAAAAAATGATGTTCCAGTGATGAAGCTCTGGTGAGAGGGAGGAGGGTGGGATCTGCGAATGGTGTTAGGATACGAACGTAAATTGAAAACGTTTTTAGGGAGGGTGGCTTCTATACAGAATTGACCGGTACGCGTGCAAATTTGTGATTAAAAACAAGCCAGCAAAGCAGGAAGGTATCTGGTGGGTGCACAGGGTGGAGACAGCGAACACGGGCATAAAGGAATGTGTGTCCACGCATGGGGAGGTGCGACAGGTAGCATCGTATGACTGGTTGGCTTGAACTAGAAAAAAATAGGAGAAAGTAATTCAGCAGCACGACAGGCCGAAATGCCTGAAAGCGAAAACACATAAAGATCAGGTGGCGCGGAGAAAGAGGGAAAGGGAAGAGAGCCACGATTGCGAAAGTTAAGGGTCCGAAATGATAAGCAGCAGGCTCAGAGCTTAAGGGAAAAACAGGTAATTTTAAACGAGAATAACCTTAGAGTAGATTTTACTTGAGGCTAATTTTCAACTGTCCTCTCATTCAGCCTGTCATTGTTTTGCGTGATGTACAAACATAGAATAGAGTTACAGCTGCATATATTGAAAGAACATGCGATCTAGCCCTCAGCCATAGCTGCCCCATTCCAACAATACAAAATGGGCTACAATAAGCCTAATATTAATCTTCAGCACCTGTACGCACTTCGCTTGACGTAGCCTAAAAACAATTGGAATGAATGAGAAGTAAACTTGTAAACTCATGACCTCGCACCTGAAGTGGTCAAGAGGGGGCTAGCAATTGTAAGCGAGATTATCCAGGCCAATCATCCTACTAGAACGTTTGTAATTGAAATTATGCTATTATTAGATGCATGCCTACTTCTCGACGCTGGACGGCAAGTTTTTTTCGCTACACCGGGTTATTTTTAGACCGCAGCACTTATGCGCTCTGTCCTGCGTTCCTCCTCGTAGTCAGCGTCCGTGTTGTCCCAAGCAGCACACGCCATCGGCCCAATATTGCAACAGGATGGTCCCATCCTGGTCGTTTGTAGGGCCAGCTTTGCCAATACAGTTCCAATGATTGGCTGCTTGGGGTCGGCGTCGTCGGCATAACCGGTTGCCCAAGTAGCAGCGTAAAAGGCAATCTGAACAGTGCGTGCCACTGGGATATCCTGCCTTTTGGCGTCGGCACAATCGTCGTAACACACCACCTGAGAGGTCATACGCCTCCCTGTCACCTGAGAGGTGGCAGGTAGTAGCGAAACGCCACCTGCCACGGTGAAAGCGAAGCAATGAACAGGTGGAATGTGGCTGCCATGGGAAGATGCCGAGGGGTGGAAAAACTAAAATATGTAGAGAGCTGCGCTCAAACTTCGCATTGCAATCTATTGTAATCGTCTGCCAATGATTTTGTAGTTTACCGATTTTTCTTTTAAAAACTGATATATAAGTCACCGCGGACTGTGCAGGTGTATTTTACATCTAGGCGGGCATTGAATACGTGATAGAGCTAAACAATGAAGCGATTTATTTACTAAAACAAACTAAACAACTTTAGAATTTTTAATTTTACCGGCCAGTATTATATTAAGAAATTAACCGCCGGCAGCACTGAAGGAGCGCTGGCTGTATTTTCTCAATTGGCTATGAAGTTTGCATGCACCGAATGAAAAAAAATACGAATTTGAAAGTGGTTGGGTTGGCTTCCCGTTGTGGCACGTACATAAAATTGCATCACTAATTTTTAATTCCATCATATTACCCATAAGTTTGTGTGATGTATGCCACATAGGCAGGTAAAGCAATTTCGCTGATGATAATACGAGCAGCAACACAATTTCATAAATGTGCAACGCTGAAATATATGCTCAAAGAGTTTTCAAATCCGTATTTTTACTTTCAATATATCGAGGCACCTTCCCGATTTGAAAAATTTCAAAAACGGGGCTCTGTTTCATGTGCATCAATTTCATGATATGAGCTGACCCTAGTAAAACTTAAAATAAAAAGTTTATTTGTTATTTTGTGAAATATTCTTGCTGATATGGGGCGCTATACATACATAATATCTCCTTTTCAGTAAAGATGACCTGCAAAAGCCGCACGGACGCATCTACCGCAGCTTTTAAAATGGAATTCTGTAAAAAATATGGAAAGCACTATGTATAGTTGCTACGCCCAGATGCAAGGAGCGAACGTTGCCTTTGATAAATCAGCGAACTTGAGTGAATGGATCGCTGAAACATCAGAAGCTGCTATGAGCTGCGCAGAAGCAGACATCATTTCGCCCCTGCTGAAAGGTAGATGTCGAGTGGTTGCGTAGCTTGCATACAAGCCTATCCGTTGAAAGTTTTGCGACTTATGGCGTGGAACCAGCGCTGTCTTCGAAATTATTGGAGAACTAAACAATTACGTCATAATTAAAAGAAAAAATGTGAATCAAACCCACGCGGAAAAGATAGATCGTCGAACATCGCGAGGTTCAGCACGAAAACCTACAGAAAGATAAATACACGACGTGCGCAGAGTCGACACTCTTTTAGATAGGCTAGCTTCCATGAAATTCATGGTGTTACCATGGAAACAGGCCCAAGTTTTTGGTTTTATTGTGTAAAGGTACTGTTATAGGTTTCAGTTATACCTCCTTATTTGGGAGCTCTTTTCAAGCACCCTAGTTTGCGAAGAATTGGTTCTGACAGAATTGTGTCTATGGAGTTTAGCTCAAGTAAGAACGGGCAATAATGCAAATTTTTAATGTAAGTCATAATAATTACTTTAAAACTACAACACAAAATATTCGGAGTAGTAACAAAACAGGAGGTTGCTGAACATATCACGAGAAAAGTTCAAAATTTTCGCTAACAGAGAGCGGCCTAGTTGTCTGCTGCGCATAAATTTTTTAAGATTGCTCTAAATACCAGTGACCTTTATCATTGATATTAGGGCTGTCGGTTAGAACACATGGAGGACAAATATTTTCTTCAGAATAGTGAAAAGATACGCCGACCCAATGAAACATCAGATAACGAGCTCACAGAATGAGAAAGGTAGGCAAGGAACGGGAGAATGAACAAACATGAACAGTGGGCTTGCAGTGGGGATAGGAAGCGTTCAAACAAGCTCTTGCTCTAGGGGATTACTCAAGAAGATTTTAATAATATAACTGACCTCATTAAGAACTGCTATAGGGCTAACTCACAAATAGAAATAACATCTGAGGCTGCGGGACTTTGCGAAGGCAGCAGAACATGACATGTGACACACAGCACTCTCTCCTCTAATCTGTAATAATAAAAGGGCAGTGTCACATAATTATGACAACTACTAAACTAAATCTGTACAAAATTCTTTTCAGCCGCAGTTTTAGTACTCAGTAACATGTAAGTAGTGCAAATGTTCAAGGCAGCCTTCTCTTCGTATTTGCAGGGGAAGGCGTATAGATTCCTCTATAACGAGAGCAGTGCTCAACATATATTGGGTTAAAACCATATGCACACTTCACATCACTGCCAAGTGCACATTGACGGTAGTGGTTCCTCACCACGAACACAGTTCTTCTCATGCACAATATAACTTAGTGACAGCGCACATCAAGTGATTGTAAAATCCTACCGTCGAAGTGATAGGCTAGTTGAGCAGTTCACACGGTGACACTTTCCATCGGAGCACCATTTCTTCGCGGGCAATCGTCTCTTCGCGTCGAACCGAACCATCACTATAAAAGCAGCCGGTAACTCTGGCCGGTATGGCAAACAACAAGCATCCATACGTACCCGACGAGAACATAGCTGGACGACAAAAAGCACCCAAGCATTGAAAACTGACGCTTATAAAAGACGACGAGCAACGCGCAACGAAGTCACGAGATTACAAAACTTATATAAGCCAGCCAAAGTCAGCAGCCGGGGACAAAACCAGGTTACCTTGATGAATTTGACAACAGCCGCTGCCCGCTGCTCTGAATGAGCGCAAACGTAAATATTCGTTTCCTAAAACAGGCCTTATAATTTACGATGTGTGTATACCTAACCTTTTATCCACCCAAAAACTAGAATGCTATTTGAAATGGTTTAAACCCCAAGATATTTAAGTAATTTCTTTAGTTCAGTTTGTCCGCTCACTTCATTTTGACCGTTTAGTTATACAGCCTTTATATGTGTTGTTTGCGCTTACTTCTAGAACACATTCGAGTTGAGAATTTGCGAGCTATGTAAATTGACCTTGGTTCCTCCGCCCCCAACTTTGACGCTGAGTCACCGTTGTTCGCACATGACTGCAGAAAGCTAACCTGCAGAACCACCCTACTCACCAATCGACTGCGCTGCCTTCTCGGTAAGGTGGCTAGGGGAATCTCCGCATCCCGTAAACATTAGTCGTGTAGTCTTAGCCACCCGGGCTGGTGATGCGACTGCGGCGTTCCCTAGCGGTACAACTCTATATGTAATAAATTACCAATTATTTTCCGGCGCACTCATCCCCCACCTTGCGCACTGAAAAATGCTTACAAAGTGCTATAAAGTGCGCATTAAAACTACACAAAAACATTTTGTTTTTCGCTCACTTTCAAAGGAATTGAATTCACTTCAACTGTAAACAAATCAAGAGAGGCTGCGGTGATGTGATGACGTGCGTCATAATTTATCGACTACCATAGAGCGCATAACGTGACGCCTAAGTGATGATAAGCCTACAGTGGGTCTAAATAAATCAATGATGTTTTAGGCGTGCCGAAGGTTGAATTTTATTTCTTGAAACGATTACTTCGTTCCTCTGAGGACGTCGCTGAAGCTGGGGGAGATCTCGAGTTTCACCAAGTTTGGACCATCGTGCACAGCGCCCCAGGAGACCTCTTCATACTTGGGGCCATTAGGGACGATCCTTATACTGACTGCAAAACACGGGTTACGGTGAAATCTTCGACAAGATAAAGTGGCACCTGTCGAAAAACTGATTGTACTCCACTGTGTTCTTTCGCTTCGGAGTATACGAATGGTACAACTAATTTTATTCTCGTGAAACGTTTTCCACCTATAAACTCGCCGTACGCAAACAAGCAACTGCACAAAATGCTGAAGGAAAGCTGGCAACAGGTTTAGAAAAGTGACTTCAACAGCCACGAAGCGCTCCTAACCGATTGCGGTAAAGTTTTGGCATGCTACCCCGTTCATTTTAAACGCATGTTTATATTGTGTGTACCGGTTGGTTTGCTACCCATAGTCGCTTTAAAAACATCCCAGGGAGTCGTCACTTTTGTACAGCGTAACTTTAAGCCATTTTGTATCGCTGTCATGCAACATTATGTGTGCTACGCGCTGCACACCAATCACGTTGTGAGTCTGTCACTACTGCGTTTAACTTGAAGTGTGAGCTTCATGGCTGTGCAAGTCAGTCGCTTTAGTCTATTTGCTGCATTCATCTAGCGCTTTAGCACGCTCAATCAATACGCTGCACAAATTCAGAAGCAGTCAAATAAATAAATGCTTCGCCTTCGAATCATAGGGTTGAGAGCTTGCTGGGTAGCGTCTTGAAATGCTGGGGAAAGGCATTTGCTGATAATCACTGTAGTAGGGTTGTTTCACAAACATAAAGCAGAAAGGAAGATTTCCGCTTTTTCTGGAAGGAAGATCCGGAAATACTTCATTTTAAACGTGATACAATTCAACTAAGCCTTTCTAGCATAAAGTTAATATAAGATTTTCGGTTATGCCCACGAAATAAGTATTCATGGACGTGTTCCACTATACATGTCAGTGAGAAGTTGAATATCGAATAAAGACTTTAAAGCAGATCGAAAGTGTTAACATCACCAGCCTTGATGTAAAATACTTGAGTTCTTTTTCCTTCTGCATGACTATGTTCTGCAGTGCATTATTTCACGCGTTCCTTGCTTCTCTTTGGTTTCTAGATGTGTGCTGATCTGAGGGTGTCATCTTAGATTTTATTGGTCTAGGCAATTTTATACCGGACACATTTTTCCACCATAGTCGCAATAACTAAACGCTATGAAAGCGTATTTTACTGCGTGCTTTGTTTTGCTCATACGCTCATCGACATTAATACCTCACAGCGCTATGCACATCGGCGCATGTATAGACCTCTAGTGAAAGATATCATGAATTTTTTACTGGCTGAGAATCTATTGCAGAAATCTTTGTTTAGTAAACAAAACATACATATGCCCTGTTTCGCTCGCATCATAACAAATTCTCTGTGGTTTATCTCGTGGCAAACAGAAAAGCGGGAGCTGGATAAGCCCGAAATTGTTATGCCATTCGGAGAGTTCAGTATCTCTGGGATGGAATGGAGAATGTCAGTCTTGCTTACGCCACTACACTGGCATTAGTGTTATTCCTCGTATACAACCCAGACTACGCGGCCAAACTTCTTTTTAAAAGTATAAGAGTACGCGGCGTCTCTGTGGTAAGCACTTTTGCAACTTGTTGTGGGTGCAAAAAAATTCCCGTCTTACATTTACAGGGGATGACAACATCTACTGTAACAACATGTAGTATAAGCTCAACTTTGGAGAGTGCTATTAATTCATGACTTTGCAAGTCACTAGGCTTCGAAGTAACGGAACTTAAAATAAGTTTGCTTTGCACTTTTCTTGCTAAAAATAGACGAATAACTGGAAACATTATTCCTATGAAATTATTTAAATGAAAGATTGTTGCCATGATTAAGATGACTGCTTTGCCATGAGTGTACGAAAGATATTGTTCTTACAGTATGTTTTGGAGAATAAGAAGAGAACAAGAGTTTTTCTAAAAAAACAAAAAAACACATTTCTAATCCTGTGTAATATCATTTATGGAAACATAAAGGATATTTTGGTAGACGTGTTTGTGTGGTAGCGCCGTATGCTGAAACTATGCAAATAAATATTAAAGTAATATATAGGAAATGTTATTTTTTAAATGTTTACTGCACTAGGATTTGCAATTGCATGAGAACTGAATTCACGCAATTTACTTTCTCTTTTAAACGAAATACAGGAAGGTCGAGCGAAGAGAGTCGGTCGTGTTGTGCAGAATTATCCACTAGTGCAACGCGTGAAGTTTGTCAAAGCTGGACTCGTAGAGTAAGAGGGAAAATATTACCATGCAAGCCTAATTACATGACGCATTTAAAATGCATTTGAGTTAGAAGTCTTTAGTGTACCTTTTATTAAGGTGGTTACAGTGCCCGCATTGGCATTAGTGTAAGGGTAAACAGAGATATCATACAGGCAGCAAAGCGCAACATAGCAAACGCTAAGTTATGAACAGAGATGGGAAAATGCACTCTTTTTGACCTTTCTTTTTCAGCCTCATAATTAAACTGCTTGCCCTCGCTAACTCTCACCCTCCTTTTGCAAAATCGCCCGGTGTTCCCTCGCGCTCACGTCGTAAAATTTGTCCGTCCCACGTACTCACCCCCCTTTCCTCAGCCCTCCTGCCCACTTGCACTCATAAATAGCTCTGTTAACTTTTGAGTTAGTTTTTCTTGCTTCATATATATGCCGAAGTCAGTGAGTAGCACGACGCCCAAACCATTCGTCACTGCGTCCGCTCTCCACTGTGTCCAGTTACATAGATCTTGCTGAGCACTTCGCAGTTTCAGTGACCGAGAACGGCTGCAAGAAACAACACGGGGACTATGGTCATGCTACAGCCGATCACTGGTAAGAGGCGGGCCAGTATGGTACAAAGGACAGCTGCTAAAATTAACTGTGCCGGAAATTCGGGACCGTGAAGCACGCAGAAAAATTCTCAACGCACTAAGAGCGAATAAAGGAGAGTGTCGTGGGGAGTTACAGGTAGGAAATTAACATGTATGTCGGCAGGATGCACACTGACAAAATTAACCCGGCCGACTTGCCCACCCAGAACACTTTATAACTTTGTAGCGCCCTGAGTAAAGAGATCCACCCACGTGCGGACAAATGGAGACTAGGATTGCTGACCGACAAAAGTGGTCACGTTTGATTAGCCGCACACCAGAGGCATGAGGCACACATGGCAGATTGCGCTACAAAAGAAAACGGCCTTGGAATTGCCTGCTGGAGCTAAATACCACCTACGAAATGTAGCGCCTTTGCTCTTGGTTAGATTTCTTCATCTTTGTATACCCTTTACTAACCTTGAAATTTCGAGTGGCAACAAACGGCCTTGCAGAAGTTCCTCGGATTTTGTCTTCGAATAGAGAAAATCTTGCCTGAAAAGCAAATAGGTAAGCTAGCATGAAAATTTCGCTGGTACCAGAGAATTTGGGATAGAAATGCAAAAGAAGAGAGGCGGGAAATGTTATGAAGTGAAGAAGAAAACAATAAGAAAATAAAAATTGCGATACAAACAATAAAAAATACACATTGAATGTGATTTTGGATGGATCAGTGAGTAATGATACGAGATATCAACTGGTGGGGCACAGTGTCCTGCAAAAGAGATTACAAACTGCGCTCCATAAACACTACATAATGGTGAGATTTACGAAGATTTTAGATTAACGTTACATGATACTAAGTGGCGAAAAGCAGCGTCCTTCAAAGGGGATTGCAAACTTCACTGTATGAAGAATGCAAAGCGCATAATAGTGCGATTTACTGAGGAACAGTAGTTTTTCGAATAGGCCTGCCTCATCTATGTAGGAAACTAAAGAGCTGAGTGCAGTCTATGCTGCACAAAGCAGGTTACGTGATCTGACACACACTCCACTGCAAGAGGCTCCTGGCTGCTGTGCTGCATACAATTTTAATAGTACTAACGCTCGTCCGTCTACGCTGGGCAATCAAACAGAATAAGTTTGTTTTCTCTCTACTGAGCCACAGTTGTTGCCATGTGGACTAATCACTTGTCCTAAGCAGCACCGCAAGCTGTTTATAAATGCGGCTTTCAAATGTAGACGATAATAAACACTTTTCAGATGACATGGGGGACTAGCTTTTAGTCTATATTTCAGCTGTGGGTAGGCTGAACGGATAAGTCGTTAAAGGTGTTAGGGCGAGCGGCCCAGCCGATTCTTTTCTTCATAGGCATATCTTTGAGCTAGTTGTGAAGCATCTATTTTATTAATGCAGTCGCCTTCGACCTCTGACGCAATAGGCCTTTTCGGGCCGCTTCATTTGCTTTTTCGTTTGCTCGAATGACACAGCGCTCTGTTATCTTTTGAAATATCATATATTTGCCTTCGGCAGCAGCAAATGTATTAGGTATACAATGTATTGAGAGGCTCGCTGTTGGCTGGTATTCTTCAACAGGCTGGAAAGTTTTGCAGCGCTGCTCCGTGGTCGGGGAAAATAACCCATCGACCAGGGGTTTGGCGCAGGATATAGGAGACAGCTTCTTTAACTTCGTTACAGTCTGGTGTCACTGACGACGTCTTCCACTGCCGGCGATAAGAAGGCCTCTGGCGTGTTGAGGAGACATAGAGACTACAGCAGGAGGTTCGCTGGGAAGTTGAGCTATTGGTGAAGATAAAATTATTCTGTAAATATTTCTGGGTTGAGCAAGCTTGAGCAGCTTGCAGTACCGCAGCCTCGTCATGCGGCTTGATATTTAGAGCTGAGAGTGCCCGAAAGAAAAGCTCGGCCAGTACTTTCTGTGGCAAGGTAATAGTAGGGAAGTAAGTGCGGGAGTTTCACAGCTTATCCGGAAAAAGAGTAACTAGGGGTTATGTTAACACAATGCACAAATTGTTTTCCTTCGAGTACACACGGAAACGTGTAAGCACAAGTTCCTGAGAGGCGATGACATTTAGCTGGAGACATCGTGCTTCCACTGGTGTTTCCGATAGAGAAGTTCTCATTAGAAGGCCTGAACAGATCCGCAAGCAATTGTTCCGCGCAGCCTCGGAGGTCTTCTCAGTTGCTGTCGATAATCATTGAAGTACGGGTAAACAATGTCTTAGTGTTTATTCAATATAGGCTTTTCGAATAATACCCATTGTTTGGCAAGTTCTTCACCGTCGTCTTTCCGTCATAAGCCTAAAAATGTGTGGTGCTGTGGCAATCTCCTGATAGAGCTTTTTTTTAATCTGAGGTGTCCAAGCGCGATTTCTGCCCATTACAATACCATGTAACTTGCACATGCCACTCTACTGCACGTCCTTCCGGCGACTTCACAATTCGCTCTTCTTTCTGGCTCTTGATCTGTCTCCTCATCCCGTCTATAGCAAGGTTATAGTGCTTTCGCCTCTCTGCTTCGGCTTGCCGCCTCGCTATACCCACCGGATCGGTTGACTCACGTTACGTTCTCCACTTTTGCCTTTCTGTTCAGCTCGCCGTGCATGTCTTCGTTTTGGAATCTGTTGAAGGACCGGCTTCGTCTATGATTTACCATTTGTTGCACAGCACTGTCCTCCGTCTACTTTATCCTTCGTTTGTTTTTTCTGGCAGCTGCATGCGCAAGCAAACGCATTCCTCGCTCTTCATATTCATGCCCTCTCTCCGCACGGCAGCAGATGATGCGACGCCCCCTTCGCATTGGCTGCAACTTGCGCGGTGTTAATCGGAGCCTACCCTAACTTCCTCCCATTGGCCGCAGGTGGCGTCAAGCTCCTCCGAACTTAGATGAATTACACCGAGCCTCCACCCTTACATCACGGTTTTTTCTGTAGTGACGTATCTTGTGCTAGCGCATTAAAAACTCTACTCTGAATCAAGTTGCAACAATTTGCCATCACGCACAGCGCTTAAAACTGACAACGTGATATCCAGAAGGCAAAGCGTTTAAGCATACACGACTGACGAATTACTATGTCAGAGAAGTAAAACAAAATAGAGACAATGTCGAAAATAGCATGCGGGTAATAAATGTATAATGACCGCAATAAGAAGCATAAACGTACACAGGGTTAAGCGGTTGAAAAATATTCAGCAATGTACAACATGAGATTCAGAGATCGGCCTAAACGGACGTGGAAAGTTTTCGGGAGAGCATAGGGAAACGGTGGCTTATGAGCAGAGTGGAAAGGTCTGTTCGCAAGGAATGTCACCGAGAGGCTGAACGGAAGCTACGCTGTCGCGGATGCCGGTGATGTTTGGCCGCAGCGTATCTTCGTAGCCGCCGTTACCGAACTCGAAGTATCGGACACAGGCAGAAGAATCGCTTGTGTGGCACACCCCAGGGTGGCTTTACTGTCGTTGCACACACTGACTTGCACCAAGAAACCTGCCCGGCCCTCGTATTTTCTGCCGCTGTGTCCTCGTGGGAGAGAAAGACGATCAAAAGGAAGAGCACTGAAACGGTAAAGCAGAGGTCACAAATTCCAATTACGAGGAACGAATATGAAGAAGATGCTGTTAAATCTGTTGTCGCCTCAGCTATGTTGTTTTTCCTAATTTTAACTAATTTTATTTATTTCCTTCGAAGACGGCCGCGTCTTCAAGGCAGTACTGTCCCTATAGAAATGGTACGGCTACTACGGCGCCGGCAATTCTAAATGGTCCGCGCCCACCGAAGTAGGCCTGAGTGCAGGAGGCGGCCATGGCTTCATAGGGCGGCGATCACACAGACCAGCGAGACACCGTCGCTCAGCCAGGACAAATCCACGATCACGGACTGTGATCGGTTAGTGGCTGATATGGCCGAAGTGGAGGACCAGGGCTTCAAATTGATGAGTATTCAGAAGCAAAGAACGGTCGGGATTCCGGTGACAGTTTTGCCCACAGAGAAGGGGATTGCTTTGTGAGAGCGAAACCCTGCCATAGTATTTGCTGTCGATCACTGCTCGGATCAGCTCCTATTCGCTGCCCGTTCACTGCGCAAGGAGCTCTCACAATAATAATTGGGTTTTTCGGAAAAGAAATTGCGCAGTATCTGTCTCATATATTGTTGGGCACCCTCTTAAATTGCATTTCTCAATATAAGAACACGTTGACAGTCTTCAGAAAGTCTCTCAGACCAGTGATCGCCGAATGCACCATTCCTACATGAAGAACACCTGTGTTATTATGAGCTTGCCGAAGTGGTACCCAGAAAGCGACCTTTTTTTTTTACTTTAAACCGCGCGGGGTTCTTCACGCGATGCGACTGATGCGTCGTGCGGACTCTTAGGAAAAGAATGGGCAGTGAAACCTGCTAACTGTTTTTCTGTCATTCACTCCTAACAAAGCGCGGCCAAAAAAAATTTATCTAGGATTCACAAAACATGCACCGACTGAGTTCACACGCATGCACTGAAACTCCTCCGCGGTGCTTTAGATCTCAGCGGTTTGAGCATGAGGCGAAAGTTTGCCCCAAAACCAACGCTACCAGCGGTGCGTAGGAGGCCACAATTTTTAAGCTTGTAAAGAAGATTTTCCTTGCGTTGACTGTGGTGTTGGCCATCCAAAGAGTTGCGGTGGCTGCCCCTTCTGTGTGAGCGCCCTTCGCTGTTTAATGTTATTCATTACTGGTCCAAAATCTCAGCAGACAGAGAAGCCTTTGCCCGGAAGCTACGAGTTCCCAGCCTTGGAGTCGGATGTTCGTTTTGCGTCAAGAAGCAGTGTCCCTGAGAGACCTGATTTAAGCAAGACGTCAAGGCCCCTGCGTGCGAGTCGGTTGTTCGAGCAACAAAAAGTGTCCATATTCATGAGCGAGCAGACAACAGCCAGACTCGACGGCAGGGAGGACGTACTCATGCCTCACAAGCGACAATGAAATCAGCTACAGTGGCGAAGAATGTGTCCCAATCCGCACCTTTACAGTTGTTTGTGAGTTTCTGCGTGGCACAAAACAAGGAGCTCAAAAATGAAGGTATGTCCGACCTTCTGCGTGATTTGTTCGAAGCCCTGCGTTCACATGTTACAGCGATGTCGCCTGGCACCATGAAGAACTTCCTAAAGCTGTTGCTTAATTACCTTTTATTGCATAATTTCCACCTTCGCAGCGTACTTTATTTCGCTCTACTATGACTAGTGTCCAACATCGCAAAGCCTTGCTGGATCTAAAAAGCACCGAAAAGTGCAGTTTCTAATGCAGTGAAATTACGTTGGAATTCTAACTTGATTAGCTGAATTGAATCTATTCGTGAAAGAAAATTATGTTCCAATACTGGCCCTCTCGAATCCTGGCGTGCCCAGCGGGAGATCTTTGACTGCATATGTCTCCCGTAAGAACTGCAGCATACAGTCTTTTCCATCAAGAAGTGCCACACTTTACATACGCCGGGAGATTCCACATGTTTCGTTTAACATGTTTAAATTGTAGAACTCATCGACAGTTTGGACCTGTGCGTGGCCAATGACGGAAGTCCCACTTTCTTTCGGCCTCCACCCTCACCCACATCTATAGACCTAACCTTACATTCACCTGATGTCCGTGTGCAGTGGTCAACTAGAGCTGACCGAATGGGAAGTGATCACTACCCGATATTTGTGTTTACTGCCGACTTCCATCTGCGTGGTCCTAAAATTTGCCATGTTGTTAATTGGGACAAATACAGGGAGCACTTACCTTGTGTTTCTGGTGATGTGACAGACAAAATGATTTATGCTAAGATGGCTGATACCACGGCGCTCAAGCTACCGGATCATTTTCCGACTCCGGATTTAAAACTCAGGAACCTCTGCGCAGCGCGCAGAAGGGCGGAGCGACAACTGTTCCGGAAGAAGGACGACAGAGCCTTGAAGACAACTTTCAACAGGCTCAACTCTGCCATTAGACGTCATGCGAACAAGCTCTGTAGGTCCCAGTGGGCATCCTTTTGCGCTAGTTTGAATGTTTTCTCACCGATAACGAGAATTTGGCGAGTCGTTGGCAGTCTTGCTGGTGGCTCTCGTCCGAGTAAACCTTTCGAGGCGCTTGCATTGCGCACGCGGAAACATCTCGTGTGCTTGGCAGAGGAATTTGCGGATGCATTTGTAAATTCCAGACCAGGCATTCATCCCTGCGCTCTGCCTGCTACATCTCCGTCTGTTATGGACGCCCCGTTCACACTTCGAGAACTACAGACAGCGCTCCGCAGCCTGCGGCGTCGCTGTGCACCAGGTCCTAACGGCATTAGCAATCAAATGTTACAGAACCTGCCTCTGGAACACCGGAAGATGCTCCTAACCTATCTCAAACGAGTGTGGGAGTCTGGTGAAGTTCCCCCTTCATGGAAGGTGGCTTGTGTAGTCCCACTGCTGAAGGCCAGCAAAGAGATGTCAGACGCGGCCCCGTATCGTCCTGTATCGCTGACGTCGTGTCTGGCTAAGCTCATAGAGAAGATGGCAAGTAAGCGTTTGTCTTGGTGGCTTGAGGATAGAAGGGCACTACCAACATGTATGACTGGATTCCGCACAGGTTTAAGCGCGCAAGATAGCGTCCATGGGCTTGATAAGCCACATTGAACATCAGAGTGCTTTTGGACTTTCAACACTACCTATTTTCCTAGACGTATCAAAGGCTTATGATAGCGTCCTCCAGAGCTCAATACTGAATAGTCTGCAGGTCATAGGCGTACAGGGCTATCTTCTGCGATTCATTCACTCATTTCTCAGTGATCGTAAATTTCGAGTGCGGTTAGGCAGTACAATGAGCTCCGAAAGGGCGGTATCGCGAGGGGTACCTCAGGGTAGTGTCCTGTCCCCAACGCTCTTTAATGTTGTCATGGCTGGTCTTCCCGCAAAAGTGCAAAAATATTGTAGGCATGTTCATATGTCGATATATACAGACGACATTTGTCTTTGGTTAACCGGATATCAACACAAACGCTTAGCTCTATTAGCGCGACAGGCCGTGCTTTCAGTCAAAAGTTACCTTCAAGGTGTTGGGTTGACTCTCTCGGTGGAAAAATCTGGTTTCGTCCTGTTTCCAGGTAGAGGACGACGGTATGCGCGGCTGAGCATAGACCTTGATCAGTCTTGCCTTCGTCAGGTTAACCGCATACGTTTTTTGGGCGTCACTATGGACTCACGTCTACAGTGGCGACGAGCTGTGGACTCGATTGTGGTTTCACTATCTTCGCGTCTCAATGTGCTTCGTAGAGTTGCTAGTGAGCAATGGGGAAACCATCCTGCTTCAATGATCAGGCTTCGCGATGCCGTGGTGACAAGTCGCATAATGTACCAGCTCCCTTTAATTTCCCCCTCGGTATCGCAGCTGGAACGCCTTAAGGTTTTGCACTGAATGGGACTAAGGAGGGCTCTCGGCGTTCCGCAGGCTGCTCCAAACAATGCAGTACTGTATGAGTCTCAATCGAAACCTCTTCGGCTAGCCGCTTCACAAAGACTTTTGCTGCAAATTTTCCGCCTCAGAGAGACTGTTGCCGGGAGAGCGCTTCTACAGCGCCTTCGAAAGAGATCTGAGTCCCGGGCGTACTTGGCTTTAAATACTCTTCGTTCTCTGGGTCTCGACTTTCGAGATCGACCTAAGACGTTGAAGCGACCTTGGTCCTTTCCGAGCCTCGATTGTTCCTTGACAATTCCCCACGTTCGCGTTAAGCGGAATTCTCCTTTAGCGGCAATGCGTTCGCTTGTACTGGAACATCTTGCGACCGAATATGCCAGTCATCTTCAAATTTTTACAGACGGCTCTGTGGACAAGGTCAGAGGATCTAGTGCAGCTGCTTTTCATATTCCGTCTTTGAAGTATGATTGGTCTGTTCGTTTTACTAAAGTCGTGTCCTCCACAATGGCCGAAAGCGTTGCCATTGAGGCAGCTCTAAAGAAGCTACGGTGTTGTACGCCTCAACCTACTGTCATAATTACGGATTCAAAATCTGCCCTTCAAAGGTTAGAGTACGGGTTCCCCACTGATGCCTTGAGTCTTAGATCCCTACGTTTGGTGCAGAATCTACATAGCAAAGGCTTCTCTATACGTTTTCAATGGGTGCCCTCGCACATAGGTGTCTTAGGCAACGAGATAGAAGACAACCTCGCCCATACAGCTCTCTCCGGGATTCTAGTACATGGAGTCCCTCATGAAGGCAAGCAAATGTTCAGAGATGTGGTGTTGTGCCACTTCAGTTCTTTGTGGAGCTCTCCTCATCAGCCATGTGTGACCAAGGGTCTCAAGAGGTACCAAGCCACCTTGCTGCACCGCGTGCGCACGGATTCTGCTCGTACGCCGGCGAGGATGTATAAGACTGTACTAGCGTTGTCACCATTGTGTTCAACGTGTGGTGTGTGTGGTGACATAGAACATTACCTCTTGTGCTGTACTTTGTACAACGCGGAACGGGCTGTGTTATTCGGATCCCTCAAGAAGGCAGGAGTTCCTCACAGTTCTCTTCAGGACTTTGTTTTCCCGCGCGGGAGCCAGTCGAGTAGAAGGGATGCTTCTCGCCTTCTTCTACTTTACCTGCAGGACACGGATTTGGCCTCCACATGGTGACCTCAGGAGTGTCTATTTGGGTTTTTGCGGACAGTGTTTCTGTGATTTCTATTTAGGTGTCGCTACGGTGGAGTAATTTCCGGCAGCAACTGCAAGGCTAATCCCACCGGTAGTTTACAACCACTCAACTCTACTCAACTCACCGATCTTTGCACGGATGATATTTACGTGGCGGCTGTAAGGATATAGCTCCACTTTCGAATTTTTTTCTGTTGCGTCCGTGTACGTGTCTGAGCGAAGGAAAACGGCATTGGATTTGCTTATTCAGCAGATTTGCAATCGCTGCCCAGCTCGCCAAATTATCTGCTATGACTTCAACACCCATTATTCCGTTGGGGGTTGCAGGAACACAGATTCCTGCTGAAGCAAACTCGTCGACGTCATTGACAGATTGAACCTGTGTGTTGCCGATGACGGAAGGTCTCCTTTCTTCCAACCTCGACTCTCAGCGACAGCCATAGACCTGACTTTGCATTCACCTGACGTCCGGCTGAAGTGGTCAACAGCACCTGACCGCATGGGAAATGACCATTACCAGATTTTTGTTTGCTGCCGACTTCCGTATGCGTGGCTCTATAATCTGCTATGTTCTCAACTGAGACAAGTGCAGAGAGCACGTGCAGAGAGAGGAAAATGCTGCACTTAAAGAATCTCATGAAGAATAGCTACAGGAGCTTGAAAATCTGAGAAAACAGGTGCACGACAACTCTGTTAGAGTAACTGAACAAGATCAGTATTCTAGGATCAAGAACATTGAAATAAAGGGTGTACCGTGTGAGGATAATGAAAACCTAGAAGAGCTGCTTGCTAAAGTGGGCGACGCAGTGGGTGAGCCTATAGCTAGGCAGGATATCGAGGTGTGTCATCGTGTTCCTGTTTGGAACGACGCCGAAAGCAAGAACATTGTTGCCGTTTTCAACAGCCGTGCGAAACGAAACCAAGTGATTGACAAGGCACGCAGCAAGAAACTAAACACCGAAGACCTAGGATTTTCAACCAAGGCATCGGTGTTTGTGAACGAACACCTTTGTCCTCAGCTTAAGTTTCTGCTAGGAAAGACTATCGCAAAAAATAAGGCAATGAGCTGGCGTTTTGCATGGGCAAAAGGCGGCAAAGTTTTCGCGCGGAAAACGGAGACATCTCGTGTCATCCGGATTTCATGCGAAGCTGATTTGGAAAAGATTGTGTAAGCACCTCTTGCGCTACTCAGTGCATCTTCTTTCCCCGTGCTGATGAACACACCGAAAAATATCGCTTGCCCGAAAGACAGTGCGCCCCTTGCCTTTCTACATTTTAATGCGCAGTCTGCAAGGAACAAATACGATGAACTAACAACATTTTTTGATGAATTTAGGTTCAAGTTTCATATGATAATGGTAACCGAAACATGGTATAAAACGCAAGAAGAAGTGCTTTGTCTACCTGGCTACAGGAGTTTCTACCTAAACAGACCCTGCAGGCGTGGTGGGGGAGTAATGCAGTTGATATCAGAACAGTTGCCATGCGTAGTGCTCCCCGACTTCACAGCTATTACTCCCGATTACGAGACTCTGACGTTCCAATGCAAGCAATCTATATTTGTCGTTACTTATAGGCCGCCAGATGGGAATACTGATCAATTTTTTGCCTACTTAGAAAGGCTCCTGAATTTCGCGTGTTTGAATATACTGCACATTACCATCGGTGGTGACTGCAACATTAACATGCTTCAGCCTACTCTAAACTCGCAACGTATGTGTCTGCTTCTGGACACTTCTCATTGTTCAACCGTTATAACAGAGCCTACACGCATCACTTGTCACTCTGAAAGTCTTCTTGACATATTCATCACAAATAATCCGGAAGGCTGTATCAAAGCCGGCGTTATAACGGCAGCTCTGGGTGATCATTTGCCTATTTTTATGCTTTGTAAGCCCGGTGAGCTATGTAAAAACTTCGAAAAGCCTTGTGAATCATTTGTAGTTCAAGAAATTAATGAAAAAACGCTTGAACGTTTCCGAACTGCAGTTGAGGCAATTGACTTTACATCTGCGCTTGAGTGTACTACTGCTGATGATGCCTACGACATATTCTTGGGTTTGCTTAAACGTGCTTACACAGATTGCTTTAAGTACAAATCTGTCAAAAAACGCAAAAAATGTCGGAAACCATGGCTCACTGACGAATGTATTAGAATGATTAGTGAAAAAAATGCGATGTATTTTCAGTTCTTGAAAACAAAAGACCCCAATGACTTCATATCATTTAAGAAATACAGAAACAGCGTAACAAAAGTGCTACGCAACTCCAAACACACTTATTTTGAAAATCTTTTTGGTCGCGTTGCAACTCGGGGAGACGCTCTCTGGCGTGAATTAAATAAACTTTTAAATCGCAATACGCACGAAAGTGGAGACCTCGAAATTAGTGTCAATAATCAAAGTTTTAAAGGAAGAGAACTAGCAAATAAGTTTAATGAATACTTTACGACTTTAGCGAACAGTAACCATGATGATAAAGTATCGTCCTACTTGGGTCTACCGAATGCCCACACTGCTTTTTTTGATCCCATTACTCCAGATGAAGTGTATTCTATTTTTATGTCTTTGAAGAATAGCAAAGCGCGTGATATTGATGGCCTTCTTATCCGCCCCATAAAGTTTGTGCTCGAGCTCCTGGTACCTGCTCTCACACATATTTTCAATAGCTGTTTGACTACTGGTGTTTTCCCACAAAAAATGCAGCAAGCCAGAGTCACTGTTCTGTTTAAGTCGGGAGACAAAAATGAGTTTTCAAATTATAGGCCTATTTCTGTGCTGCCTGTCATATCAAAAGGATTGGAGAAAGTCATCTGCAAAAGAGTTGTATCGTTCTGTGATAAGCATTCTATAATATCCATCCAGCAGTTTGGTTTCCGACAAGGTATGTCAACAGAACTGGCCCTTCTCACACAAAAGGAATTTATTATTAAAGGTTTCGAACAACGAAAATTAACACTAGGCGCCTTTGTAGATTTCTCCAAGGCATTTGACAGAATTAACCACACAACCCTATTTACTAAGCTTGAACATTACGGATTCCGTGGAATACCTCTTGCCCTTTTACAATCCTATCTGTCCGCGAGACAACAAAGCGTTTCACTAAAAGAGGAGTCGTCAGCTCTACGCAATATATCTTGTGGAGTGCCACAAGGTAGTATATTAGGACCCATTCTTTTTACTATCTATATAAATGATATAGTAACAATAAGCAACCAGGCATTCTTTGTAGTCTATGCCGATGACACAAGTTTCTTTATTCAGTCAGAGGACGCTAGTGAATTATCGTCTTTAGGTAATATTACATTTAGTAAACTGTTAGAATGGGGTAAAGTAAATTCATTAGAAATAAATACGAAAAAAACCAAGGCTGTCCTTTTTCGACCTGCGCAAAAAAATTCTTGATTACGGTATTTGTTTAAAGATAGGCCAAGAAAAAATAGATACTGTACGTGAGGTGAAAACCTTAGGTGTAGTATTTAATGAACATTTAAATTGGGATGCACATGTAACAAATGTGCTTCGCTACTTGGCCAAGGCATGTGGCGTTCTGTGCAGACTTCGTTACATTGTCCCACCTAAGATAAAGCTAATGTTATATAATGCCTTATTTACCCCACACATCAATTACTGTAGCCTTGTTTGGGCAACGACATCAAAGGCGAACATACACCGGCTATTTTTAATGCAGAAGAAAGCAATCCGTCACATTGCAGGCTTACCGTATGATGGCCATACAATAGAGCTTTTCTCAACATATAATATAGTCCCTGCAGTACATCTATACAATTTAAACTTAAGTATGAAGTATAAAATCTCGTTGGCAAAATCCAATACATGCTTTCTCTCGCTTTGCCATCTCAGACAATCTTGGGATGTTCCTTACAACATAAGACACAGAAACATTTGGCTAGTCCCCTTTTCGCGCACAAATAACGGTTTTAATAGATTGGAACATCGCTTGCCAGTATTATTAAACACACTTCAAGACACAGACATGGACATAAGAACAGCGTCAAGACCCGCACTCGTTAAATATTTTAGGAATCTAACAGTATGAAGCAATAGATTAAGGATTGGCATTTCCATGTTGTAATTAATGAAACATTTCTGTATAAATACATTTGTCTTTGTTTCAGATATCATTTTTGAAGTATGCACATGTTGTATAAATTTTTGTGTATAGAGTTTATATATATATATATATATGTGTGTGTGCGTGTGCTGACTCGGTATAATGTTTTCTGGTGTACGCGCGTAAAATATTATTTGATCGTATTTTGTGCTGTAGTGCAAGAACTTCTGCAGAAACTAATCTAATCATTGTGTGTAAATTTTTGTGTGATTTGAAACCGCTGTACGCTGCCATCAAAGGGGGCAAGGGCCTTAGTCAAGCTGCTTAACTAGCAGCTTTTAGTCCTTGCCCTCACATTTTTTCTGTAACAGGATAAATGTGGAATAAATGAAATGTGAAATGTGAAATGTGAAACTGCAGTCCTGAGAAAGGACAGGCTCTGTCCGAAACCTCGACTCAAAATAAATCTATGGCTAACTGAATCACGTGTTTCCGATGATTTGATTTACAAGATCATTTCTGGTAACATGGCAGCAAATTCGGTGGCCAAGTTAGCTTACCTTTTTCCGGCCCCGGATTTAACACTTAACCTTTGCGCAGCGCGCAGAAGGGCAGAGCGACAACTCGTGTAGAAACAGGCCTACAGAGCCTTGAAGACTGCCTTCAGTAGGCTGAATTCTGCCATTCGATGACACACAAACGAGCTCTGCAGGTCGCAATGGGCCTCCTTCTGTGCTAGCTTGCCTTTATTCTCACCGAGGACGACAATATGGCAAGTAATTGGCATGCAGTTCACTTCCTTGAGAGCCTTTCGAATTTCTTGCACTAGGCTACAAAAAAATGTTGCGTGCTTGGCATAGGAATTTGCAGACGCGTTTTAAATGATTTAACACCTAATGAGTTTTGTCCTCCACCTGCTTTCTGAACGTCTCTCATGGACGCACCGTTCACGTTTAGAGAGCTCCAGACAGCGCTCAGCGGCCTACGGCGCAAGTGTACACCAGGTCCCGATGGCATCGCCATCTATATGCTGCGGAACCTGCATCTCGAACAGAGGAAGGCGCTCCTAAATTACTTTAGTCGAGTTCAAGAGACTGGCAACGTTCCTCCATCATGGAAGGTAGCTTGCGTTGTTCCAGTGCTGATGTACAGAAAGCTGGGCAAGTTGGTTACTGCTATCCGTAGTAAAACAGCACGGAAAAACAGCGTGGTAAAACTATCAATGGTAAAACAGCGTGTTTTTCCGCGCTGTTTTGCCATGGCCAGTGCTGAAGTCGAGCAAATACATGACGGACCTGGCTTCCCATCTTACTGTGTCACTGACATCCTGTGTGGCTAAGCTGATGAAGAAGCTTGCAATTGAACGGTTATTGTGGCGGCTCGAGGACAGGAAGGCACTGCCAACATGTATGACTGGTTTCCGCTGAAGTTCAAGTGCGCAAGATAGCGTCTTGGACTTAGTAAACCACACTGAACATCAGAGTGCTTACGGCCTTACCACACTAGCCATTTTTCTTGACGTCGCAAAGGCTTATGATAGCATCCTTCAAAGCTAAATACTGAATATTTTGCACGACAGGCGTACTAGGGCGTCTGCTAATACTCATTCACTCATTGTTATGTGTTCGTGCAATTCGAGTGTGCTTAGGGAGTACCATAAGCACCGAAAGGGCTGTATCACGAGGTGTGCATCAGGGAAGTGTTCTCTCCCCTTCGCTTTTTTAGCACGGTAATGGTTGGTCTCCCAGATTCAGTGCCGAAGAATTTCAGTCATGTGCGAATGCCTATATACGCAGACGGCATTTGTCTTTGGTTTACTGGCTACCAGAACATGCGATTAGCCTTGACAGTTCGACAAGCCTTACTTTTCGTGAAAGATTACCTTCAAACAGTGGCATTGTCTATACAAGTCTAAAAATCCGGATTCGACCTGTCTGGAGATATAGGAAGACGTTATGCGCTGTTGATGGTATACCTTGTTCGCTTTGTATTCGTTAGTTCAGACACATGCACTTTTTGGGCGTCATTGTTGATTATCATCTACACTGATGACGAGGTGTGGGCTCGATTGCTTTTATATATTGTCGCCGACAAACGTAGCAGGACGCGGGAGGCACGGTGGTATCATGGGGCAAGGCTTGCCGAGCAGTCGTGCTCATTCAAGACAGAGGACGTTCGGCCACGCGCTGGGAGACAGGTTCGGCTACCAGGTGGCGCCAGCAGAATGACAGCAGTGTGGCATTGCCCCCTCCCTTCCAAGAGGCATCGACTCGACGCCGCATGCGAGGGTAAAAAACATACGTAAGGCGGAAAGTTAGCGGCGCGAGTGTCTTCGTGGAAAGGGGGGGCTAATGGCTTCATTGGTGCCACGTGGACTACTTTGGACGTCGGTTGTCGAGACGACTGGCCAGTTCCTTGAGGAAGCACCTCGTAGGTCACCGCGCTGAGGCAGCGTAACATCTGATATAGACCAACGTAACGGCGAAGAAGCTTCTCAGAGTGCCCTCGCAAACGTATCGGACTCCATACCCATACTTGATCACCGGGTGTGTTGGTAATCTCCCTGCGGCGGAGTTTGTAGCGCTTGGCGTAGCGTTGTGGTTAGAACCGGATTCGCTGCCGAGCAACTTGGCGAGCGGCTTCGGCGTCACGAACAAGTTGGTCATCGTCCACGACAGAAGTGGGAGTAGGATCCGGAAGAAGCATGGCGTCCAGCATGGTCAAGGCTTCGCGACCGTGCACCAAATGGAACGGAGTGAAGCGCGTCGTTTCGTGTAGCCCAGTTTTGTACGCGAACGTGGTGTAAGGCAGTATCTGGTCCCAGTTCACATGGTCATCGTCGAAATACATAGAAATCATGACGGCAATTGTCTTGTTAAGCTGCTCAGTCAGTACGTTTGTTTGTGGATGGTAAGCTGTAGCCTTGCGATGGCTGGTGCCACTGAGTCGAAGTACCTCGCTCCTAAGGGCCGACCTAAAGGCGGTTCCTCTGTCAGTTAATACGACTTTTGGGGCACCGTGGCGAAGTACAATGTTGTGAATGAAAAACAAATGTGCAACTTCGGCGTTGGTATTACGGGTAAGGGCCTTGGTATCACAGTAGCGGCTAAGATACCCAGTGGCAACAGCAACATACCGGTTACCCATAGAAGACGCCAGAAACGGGTCGACTAAGTCCATGCCGACCTGTTGAAATGGGAGGCGCGGGGGATCGATAGGCTGCAGGAGCCCAGCTGGTTTAGTGCGCGGCGTCTTCCGGCGCTGGCGCTCACGCCAGGTTCTCACGTAGCGGTGGACAACCGCAGCATGCATGGGCCAGTAGTACTTGTGGCGCATGCGCGCCAACGTGGGGGAAAACCCGAGGTGGCCCGAAGGAAGGTCGTCGTGGCACGCATCACTGTGTTTCTGGCCGGACTTGTGCACGATGTTGACATCAAATTCTTGTAAGCGAAGGCACCCTCGAGCAAGCCGCCCCGAGGGATCTTTCAGATTCGCCAGCCAACACAGTGCATGATGATCGCTCAAGAACCGAAACGGCGGCCATACAAGTACGGTCAAAATTTCGTAACTTCCCACAGCACAGCGAGACACTCTTTTTCTGTGGTGAAATAATTGAATTCGGAACAGGATAAAGTGCGACTGGTGAAAGCAATCACGCGTTCTAGACCAACTTGCCGCTGAGCAAGGACCGCACCGAGACCAACGTTTCTGGAATCAGTGTGCAGTTCCGTGTCGGCCTCTTCGTCGTAGAGGCCAAGCACAGGTGCACATTGGAGACGGGACTTGAGCTCCGTGAAAGCTCTTTCCTGGTCCTGGCTTCAGAAGAAGGGTTCAGCGTCTTCTGTCAGCTGGGTCAGAGACTCGCTAGCTTAGAGCAATTGCGAACAAACCTGCGATAGTACGCGCAGAGGCCCAAGAAACGACGCAGGCTTCATTTCTCTGTTGGCTTGGAGAAGGCAGCTACAGCGATCGGCTTTTCGGGGTCGGGACTAACACCACGGGCGCTCAAAATGTGTCCAAGAAACTAACTCATGAAACGAAAGTGACATTTTTCTGGCTTCAGAGAGACACCAGCGCAACGTATGGCCTTGAAAACCGCACGCAAACGTTTCAGGTGCTCATCGAACGTTTCACAGAAGATCACGACATCTTCGAGATATACGGGGCACGACTTGCACGACAGCCACATCATGGTGTCCATCATTCGTTAGAATGTGGAAGGGGCCGGGCACAAACCAAAAAGGAGAACCTTAAACTCGTACAAACCGTGAGGAGTAATAAAGGCGGTCTTCTCAAGGTCGCGTTCGTCGACCTCTATTTGCCAATATTCACTGCGGAGGTGAAGGGGAAAAAAGTTGGTGGAATGGCGCATGCGGTCTAAGGGAATCATCAATACGTGGCATAGGGTACACACCCTTTTTCGTGACGTTATTGAGGCGTCTTCAATCCACGCAGGACCTGAGGGTGGCATCTTTGTTCGTGACAAGGACAACAGCCGATGCCCAGGGGCCCGTGGACGGTTGTATGACGTCGTCCTGGAGCATGCGTGTAACTTGGCGGTGTTGCGATTCAGGTAGCGTGACTAATCCGGAAAAGAGGCGAGGACGGTCGGAGGAAGAAAACTTGGAAAACTTTATACAAGGACCATTGACGTTATGTACAAGTACGGGCAACTGAGAGTGCTTCTCAGTAAAGAGAGCTTCTTAGGAGTCGGGAGACTCTGATACCTCTCAAGAAGGGGGCTCTCTCCTGGCATCAAACCAGCAGCTCCTTAAATACTCTTCGTATTCCCCAGATCCCTAGCTGGGGAATACAGTTCGAAGAATTATGTCCAATCACACGATGACACTGAAGGTACCACCCACGGCAGGGCGGTCCTGGTGTTTCTTCGCAGCTCGGTCGAGGGAAAAGGAACAGGACCCGGTCAGGTTGTCGTCCCCGCGGCCTCCAGGTGGCCGCGCACGTGCGTCTGTACCGTGCCTATGTTGAGCCGGAGGGCACCTGCATGACACAGGAATGCAGGCTGTCTCCAAGCAGGTGTTGAAAGATCTTGTACTGGTGACCGGAACTCGGAAGCTCTGTCGAAGATGCAGCACTTGGGCAATTCTTCAAATCAAGCGCGACTGAAGGGGACCACACTGATACGTAATTCGTCGTGGCGAGGACCCGAACGAATACGCTCAAGGTCGTCGCTGGCATTCCTGTTGAACACGTGGGACACTATTGTCGTCGCTGCTTCCGACATTCCTGTTCGAACACGTGGGAACGCTATTGTCGTCGTTGCCTCCCGCAGTCCTGCAGTCACGTCTCCCCCAGAGGGCTCACCCATCCTCGCGGTGGTCTTCAGGGAATCCTCCCCATGCCCAACTTCGCCGAATTCCACAGCAGGAAGGAAGCGCGAGCACAACAGCACGCTCGCCGCCAGATATTGCGCCCGGAAGATGAACTGCTCGCACGTAGCTCGGCTGACTGGGCGTGCCAGGAACCATATGCTCTTTGGGAGTCTTCTGATGACCTTCAGTGCCGAAGCTCGACATCGCTTCTCCTCGTCAGACGGCCGTTTTGGGAAATTCTCTGCAATTATAGCCAAAAGGGATCACAGGCGCCAAATCACACCTGACAAAATCACGTGCCCTCAGAACCCACTAATCCCGCCAGACCATAACTCAGGACCAAAACTGCACTTGGCAAAAACCTTCAACTAAAACATAAAGAGATCAAATGTTTTGCCTTAATGAACACATGGCGTCTCCCGACGAGTAGTACTCACGGCGCACCTGTCCAAGGCGTGTGCTCCCGCTCGAGGCGCACTTGGATAGGAAAAAAAAATTCGCTAAATGAAATCAGGTTGGTGTTTAAAGAGCACACGGTATGGAAATGGGTGACTTGATTTGGCCGACGTGGCGTTCAAGTTTGCGCGCCCCAATACCTAGAGTCAAGGTACGTTACACCACTCGCTCTTATTTATACTTGTCCGAAATAAGGAAACGTACTCCTAGATATGTTACCTGATTATCAACAACGTTACTGCGAAGAAAGTTGGAGATATGCGCTTTCCATTAGGAAGAGAATATGAAATAAACCTCCAAAACTACAAATTTTGGGGGACATCCCCTTTTGGTAAAATCTTTACCAGCTAAAAGGCTCGGCCTAGCCCGTCGACATTTGTGTGGAGCTTGCCTTTCTTGTAGCGAACCTCGAAGCTGTGGTACTGGAGTGTGAGGCTCCACCTCAGTAGACGACCATTTTTGGGCGACATATTGTGCAGCCAAGTCAAAGGGCAATGGTCCGTTTCTACTCCGAAACGGGACCCGGAGGCGTAGCATGCCAGTTTGTCAATAGCCCAAACGAGGCATGCGCATTCTTTTTCAGACGTTCTATACGCCTCTTCCCGCGTGCTCAGCTTGCGGCTGAAGTAAAGGACAGGCCGTGTGTGCCTGCCATCGCTTTTCTGGCAAAGAATAGCGCTTAACCCGCGGTCGCAGTGATCACATTGTATGATAAATGGTTTCGAGAAATCTGGCACTGCCAGTATTGGGCGCTCGCATAGGGCCGTTATCAGACTCTGAAATGCCTTCTCTTTCTTTTGGTTCCAAGAAAGATTGGTAGGCTCACTTTTTCTCAGCGCGTCGGTCAAGGGGCTGGCTAAATCAGAGTAGTCCTTTACGTGGTTTTGTGGTTGGGCGACGGTACTCCACCACGGCAGCCACTTTAAGTTCTGCAAGTCTGCTTCGGCCTCGTCTAACCACGTGCCCAAGATAGTTAACTTCGGCGCACCCCAGGTGGCATTTTCCCGCCCTTACCGTTAAACCAGCCTCAAGCGGTCGGCTCAACACAATACGCCGGTGTTCAATGTGCTCCTCCCAGTTTTGTAAGAAAACGGCCACGTCGTCAAGGTAGGGGAGAGCGAAATCTGCAAGTCCCCGCAGAACGTGGTCCATTAACTTTGAAACACAGTACGTAGCATTTTTCAAGCCGAAGCTCAACATTACAGGGCGAAACGTGCCCGCAGGGGACACGAATGCTGCGTACCCGCTGGCGCGCTCAGTGAGTGGCACCTGCCAGTAACCACGAACTAAATGCAGTGTGGATATATATTGATTTAGTGACTGTTTCAACCCTCTCCTCGATTTTCGGTATGGGGTCGGTCTGGTGCACTGTGATTGAATTAAGTCTCCGGTAGTCCACGCAAGGTCACGGATCCTTGCCTGGAACTTCTACAATAATGATTGGTGACGTATAGCCACTTTCACAGGGCACTATGACGCCAAGTTCGCACATACGGCGGATCTCCGTCTCAATGATTTCTTTTTGTCTTGGAGAGACACGGTACGGTTTGCTCCTGATTGGCTCTTCGCTGGACAGCTGAATGTCGTGTTCGATGAGGGTTGTTTTTCCTGCCTTGTTTGAAAACACCGCCTCAAAGTCGCGGACGGCGTTTTTCATGTCTTCTCGTTGATTTTCCGACAAACTTGGCTCGCTGTCGATTGAATTTAGCTCCTCATTCGCTGCCTGCTCGTCCTCATGTATGACATAAGGTATGTCTGAGATCTCTTCCTCTGGAATGTTCAGCGCCATGTTAACCATGGCCTGACGCTGTACATAAGGCTTCATCAAATTATTGTGGATTATCCGATGGTGTTTGTTCTTAAATTTGACCTCATAGTTGGTGTCCGAAAGCTTGGACACCACCTTAGCTGGCCCTTCCCATTGCACCTCAAGCTTGTTCCTTTTTGACGCACGCAGCAACATCACCTGGTCACCAGGTTCAAAGGTGCGCTTACGTGTCGATTTGTCGTAGTACACTTTAGAAAGTGAATGCGCTGCTCTGACATTTGCTTCCACGAGGTCTCTGTTTTTCGCAAGTCTTTCCAGTAGTTTTAGGACGTATTCCACTACACAGGGATCCTCTCTGTAGCCCTCCTATGACTCCCTTATCATGCGCAATGGGGTCCTCAAGCCACGCCCGTAGACTAGTTCAGCGGGGCTAAATCCTGTGCTTTCGTCGGGGACGGATCTCATTGCGAACAGTGCTGCTAGAATGCAGCTTCCCAATCTCCTTTATGCTCTAAACACAGAGACCTAAGTATCCGCTTTAGCACTGAGTGAATACGCACGACTGGATTTGGCTGACGGTGGTGAATGGAACTGCGGATTATTTTTAAACCCACACCGTTCAATGAACGTTGTTGTCAAGCAGCTTGTGAGGACGCTCGCGTTATCGCTTTGTATCTCTGCAGGGAACCCCACGCGGGAGAAAATTGACAAAAGGGCGTCTACAACAAATGCGGAACTTAGCTCCTTCAAGGGAATGGCCTCGGGAAATTTGGTTGCCACGCACAGTGAGGTCAGAATGTAGCGACAGCCAGAGTTGGACGCTGGCAGTGGGCCGACAGTATCTATTACAAGACACCGAAAGGGCTCTGCAATTATGGGAACTAGTGTCATGGGTGCTTTCCATTTATCCGTCGACTTGCCGACCCGCTGGCAGGTTTCGCAAGATCTAACAAGCTGTTCCACATCTTTCCAGCAGCGAGGCCAGTAATATTCGAGGGCTAATCTAGCTTTTGTTTTCTTTATGCCCAGGTGGCACGCCCATGCATTTCCATGTGAGAGCTCTAGAAGCTGCCGCCGGTACTTCTCAGGCACTAGGAGTTGCTCATATGCGCGTCCCTTTGAGTCGCAGTATTTCCGGCACTGAAGGCCTGATTTCTCATGAAAGCTGATGTCCTTTCTGGCGACTACCTCGCTCACCTTACTGCGTAGAGCTTTTAACGATGGGTCGTTTTTCTGCTCTGCAATAAGTGCTTTCCTATCAACCTTAGTCAACTCCTCCCAACAAGTCGAAGCAGGTGTTAATGTCGAATCCTTCGCGTTGGTTCCTGTTTCCCCATTGTGTACGGAATCGGCAGTTCCTTGGATTTCATGAGCTACCCCTTGCTCGGGAACACCTTCATGGTCATGCTCATGCGGTTTAGACGGATCATGTTTTCTGCAAGGATCCCCCGGCTGGTCCGGAGAGTGGTTTCGGTGCCTGCTCATTTATCGGAGCGCAGTCGAGTTTTTTGAGAGCTTTCACGCTCAAGAACATGTTAGCTCCATGCAAGCCAAGCTCGACGTGAAAGAGAGACCTTTCTCTTTCAGCAGCTGCTCGGATTTATTCGAAAACAGGTAGGGCAAGTGTGTCGGCAAGTTTGCGCTAACTGCCGCTTCTGTGTCTAGCCTGCCAAAAGTCCCCTCTAGGATCGCCTTCGCTATAGGCAAGCATGCTCTCTGTTCTTCGGTGACCTGCTTAATCCAGGCGCATTCGCCGGTGTAGTCTGTGGAGGAAACACAGGACTGTGAGCAACATCCATTTTAGCCACTGAATCCCGCAGTGCCCTGAATTTCCTGTCATTTATAACCACGTCCTGCATATAGGCTCCAGCAATTTAAGGTTTTCCTCCGACTGCACGCGAACGGCCATCTTATGCTGTTTGCACCTCACTGAGATGTGACCCTCCTTATTGCAATTATAGCAGACAATGGGCTTTCGTGCTTGAAACACGCGAGCTCCAGGTGCCTGCTGTTTCGGCGAATCGGCAGACTTGGGTGACTCCATCTTGTTTTCGCTACCTCCTCCTTTTGATCCCCCGCTTCCTCTGTTCGGCGATCTCAGCGTGCTGGTGGCACCTTTTGGTCGGGGATTCTCTTTAAATAGGTTTCTCTCTTTCCTAACCTGTTATCGTACCCTGCCTTGCTTTGGAGGTTTCGGCGAACGTAATACTCGCCTGCGAGCTATGCTGCTTTGTCTAGGTCTATATCTGTTAGCCTATCTTGCAGCCATATCCTCAGATCTTCTGGAATCGCGCTATAGTACTGCTCTAGTGCGATGCACTCCAGTACCTTGTCATGACTTCTGTGAACCTCAGCGGTCTTAGGCCACTCGTTTAAGTTGAGTTTAAGCCGGTACGCGAAGTCAATATGCGACTCTCTCCCTTTCTTTGCCTGCCTGAATCGCTTCCAAAAGGCTTCAGCAGAAAGCCGGTACTTTCTAAGCTGTGCGGTCTTTACCTTCTCGTAGTCATCACACTCTTCCCGTGAGAGGCGAGCCACCACTTCTTCCGCCTCGCACGGAAGGATATGAAGTAACTTCTCAGACGAAGCGCTCTTGTCGATGTGCAGCTTCCCGCATGCGCGTTCGAAATTTACCAAAAAGAGTGCAATATCGCCTCCCACGTGGTATGGCGAGACGAGATCCTGCAATCTCTGCCTCCCTTGCTCCTCTACCGAAGCTACAGGGCTAAGACGCGCCATATACCGTCCGTTCGACGCGATTTCGAGCTCCTTCATTTTTCGAGCATGTTCTCTCGCTTTTTCCTCTACCTCACGGACCTCCCATCTTCTTCTTCTTCTTCTTCTCCTCAAGTAATATGGCACATACCCCCGTGGGGGGGATTGGCCAAGGTATAGAGTAGAATGCCAATGAAGCATTTGCACGGGGAAGGAAACGTCAGAAGACTGAATCAAGATAAAAAAAAATTGGGAAAAATAAAATGAATTCAAGAGGTATGAGTCATCCGGAATAGAATCAATCTAGGCTTTTTTGGACATCCGAAAGAATTTTGTATGTAGCTAACAAGATAATCGATTAGTTGCACTTATGTAATCGTGAAGGTAGCCGCATACACTGCTTAACGGGAATCCCTTGGCACTCGCACCGAACGATAGAAGAACTGTAAGAGACAGAGGCAGTCCTAGTCTCGAAAGAGGAACCTCCAGATATTGCTTTCTCTGAACCGCGAACCGCCGGCAAGAGAGGAGAAAATGATCGATTGATTCAACTTGCCCACATGATACACAAAGGTTTGTCGCAGCGAACCCGCACCTGCATAAGTACAAGTTTTAGTGAAGGATTCTACATCGCAGGAGCGTCATGGACACTTCACAAAGCCTTGACTTACACCACCGGATATTCCATGGGTACTTTAGGTGTTGAAAGTCCACGGTATTGAGCAACGGATCACTCAAAGTGGCTGCAATATGTTGGAACCGCTGGAAACGTGAAGCTGCTAACAGAATGAGGTGAGGGACGGGATATATTACAGGTGCGCTGAGAGCGGACCTTGCCAATAAATCAGCCACCTCGTTAAAATAGACGCCTGAATGCCCAGGTACCCAGACCAAACGGACCTCGCGCACTGTGCTCGGAGCAAAAAACCTAAGTGAACGAGTCAAGACAGATTTTTCCGAAATTTGGAGAGAGACAATAACTGAAAGCCAGTCTGTAAGAATAAGAACCCGTGCGACATGTCTGGGAATTTTGAGAAGAGACAAACCAATGGCCAAAAGCTCTGCGAAGAATATAGGAGTATAATCAGGGATACCAACGGAGTAGCTCCAATCTAGATCCTGCGAATATATGCCAATCGCCGCCTTCTCACAGCTGCCGGAGGCATCAGTGGAGAGAACAGTATGATGTGGAAAATTCTGTAGGTGTTCAGAAAGAAGACCATTTAGGGTATGTGCGGGCATATGCTTCGCATGGGACGGGAAAATAAAGTCGTAATAGAAGACGGGATAAGCCTGCGTGTCAGCAACTCGTTGCAAGGAGATCAGATCAACCTGAAGCGGAGCTAACAGATTCTGCGTGAACCTAACTTGCGGAAGCTCTTTTTTTTCTTTCTTGCGTCCAACAATCGTTTCCAAAGCCTCGTTGACCTCCTCAGTAGTCACCTCTTCCTGCCGCATAACCTCGAGAACTTCTTTTTTTCTTTTCGAAGAACGTAGCGAAATCCCCAGCTCCTGGTAAATTTCGAGCTGGTCCTGCACATTTAACTTCTCCATCGTGAGTTCCACCATGCGTTAGCAAGCCCACTAAAACAAAATGTCTAGCTTGAAGTGGGTAGAGCAGTTTCCCTAAATCAATTTCCCAGACAACCGGAATCTGCACCTAGCATCGGCCTGTGCTAGTACGGTCTGGCGAAACGAAAGGAAAACATTGGGCACTCACCGTGCCAAGGTAAAGCTGACGCTTGTCAGTCCCGTAGCTGCCGAGGTCCGTTGGAGCCGGTAACTTCACGTGGACATCCCACCGCTGCCAACAGTTGTTGGCATTCAGGTAGCGTGACTGGGCCGGAGAAGAGGCGAGGACGATGGGAGGAAGAAAACTTGAAAAAATTTATACAAGGACTATTTACATTATGTACAAGTACGGGCAACTGAGAGTGCTTCTCAGTAAAGAGAGCTTCTTAGGAGTCGGGAGTCTCTGATACCTCTCAAGAAGGGGGCTCTCACCTGGCATCACACCAGCAGCTCCTTAAATACTCTTCGTATTCCCCAGATCCCTAGCTGGGGAATACAGTTCGAAGAATTATGTCCAATCACACGATGGCACTGAAGGTACCATCCATGGTAGGGCATTCCTGATGTTTCTTCGCAGTTCGGTCGAGGGAAAGGGAACAGGAGCCGGTCACGTTGTCGTCCCCGCGGCCTCCAGGTGGCCGCGCACGCGCGTGCGGACCGCTCCCGTGTTGACACGGAGGGCACCTGCATGACACAGGAATGCAGGCTGTCTCCCAGCAGGTGTCGAAAGGTCTTGTACTGGTGACCGGAACGCGGAAGCTCTGTCGAAAATGCGGCACTCGGGCAATTGTTCAAATCCAGCGTGACTGAAGGGCACCACACTGATACCGCTCTTAGTCGTGGCGAGCACCGGAACGAATAAGCTTATGGCCGT